>JAPDDO010000426.1:0-230769 GCA_027422415.1 Schizothorax lantsangensis | reverse complement strand
TAATAAGATAAGTATTAAATGGTTATAACTGTGGTTACAGTTAATAATGAGATCATATAAATGTATATAAGGTGTATTCCAAGGCATACAGGTGCATCTCAATAAATTAGAATGTCGTGGAAAAGTTAATTTATTTCAGTAATTCAACTCAAATTGTGAAAATCGTGTATTAAATAAATTCAGTGCACACAGACTGAAGTAGTTTAAGTCTTTGGTTCTTTTAATTGTGGTGATTTAGGCTCACATTTAACACAAACCCACCAATTCACTATCTCAACAAATTAGAATACTTCATAAGACCAATAAAAAAAAAAATTTTTAGTGAACTGTTGGCCTTCTGGAAAGTATGTTCATTTACTGTATATGTACTCAATACTTGGTAGGGGCTCCTTTTGCTTTAATTACTGCCTCAATTCGGCGTGGCATGGAGGTGATCAGTTTGTGGCTCTGCTGAGGTGGTATGGAAGCCCAGGTTTCTTTGACAGTGGCCTTCAGCTCATCTGCATTGTTGGGTCTGGTGTCTCTCATCTTCCTCTTGACAATACCCCATAGATTCTCTACGAGGTTCAGGTCAGGCGAGTTTGCTGGCCAATCAAGCACAGTAACACCATGGTCATTGAACCAGCTTTTGGTACCTTTGGCAGAGTGGGCAGGTGCCAAGACCTGCTGGAAAATGAAATCAGCATCTCCATAAAGCTTGTCAGCAGAAGGAAGCATGAAGTGCTCTAAAATTCCTGGTAGATGGCTGCGTTGACTGTACTTCAGTTACACAGTGACCAACACAACACCCAGCAATGACATGGCAGCCCAAATCATCACTGACTGTGGAAACTTCACACTGAATTCAAGCAACATGGATTCTGTGCCTCTCCACTCTTCCTCCAGACTCTGGACCTTGATATCCAAATGAAAAGCAAAATTACTTTCACTCTGAAAAGAGGACTTTGGACACTGAGCAACAGTCCATTCTTTTCTCCACAACCCAGGTAAGATTCTTCTGACGTTTCTCTGGTTCAAAGTGGCTGGTAGCCCTTTTCCTGAAGACGCTGAGCGTGGTGACTCTTGATGCACTGACCCAGCTTCAGTTCACTCCTTGTGAAGCTCTCCAAGTGTTTGAATCACTTTGCTTGACTGTATTCTCAAACTTGCCGTCATCCCTGTTGCTTGTGCACCTTTTCCTACCCACATTCTTCCTTCCAGTCAACTTGGCATTTAATATGCTTTGATACAGCACTCTGTAAACAGCCACACCTTTCAGTAATGACCTTCTGTGACTTACCCTCTTTGTGGAGGGCGTCAATGTTCATCTTCTGGATCATTGCCAAGTCAGCAGTCTTCTCCATTATTGTGGTTTCAAAGAACAAAAGATACCCAGAATTTATACTGTATCATTTATTGAAACTCAAATGTAAATATTCTATTTTGAGATACTGATTTTTGACTTTCATGAGCTGTAAGCTCTAATCATCAAAATTAAAACAAAAAAACTTTTGAAATGTTTTACTTTACATGTAATGAATCTAAAATATATGAGTTTCACTTTTTGAAATAACTTACGAGAAAAAATGAACTTTTTCACGACATTCTAATTTATTGAGATGCACCTGTAATTAACGCATTATATAAAGGCTTTAAGTAAATTATTTTCTTAAATGTTTCCTGTTTCTTACTTTTTATTGTATTTATGACTTTTTTCATTTTTGTAAAGCACTTTTTAAATTACCACTTTGTGTGAAATAAGCTATATAAATAATAATTTAGTATTAATGTATTAAAACTGCATTATAAATGTATTATAATGAAAATGTATTATAATTAATGCATTGTAAGGTGCATTACAAGGCATAATTATTGCATTAAAAATAATTTTATAATGCAATATATATAAAGGCTTCAAGAAAAGTGTTGAAATAATTTTCTTCAGTTTTTACTTCTTACTTTTTAATTGTATTTTTTATAACTATTTTTATCTTTTTGTAAAGCACTTTTTAATTACCACTGTATGAAGTGTGCCTATAATAAAAAAAATATATAATAATTTAAATAGCACAACAGCAGAATTTAGATTAAATGATGTTCTTAGGTTTCGTTTTTTTATGCAAAATACAATTTCTTATTTTATTTTTTTCCTCTGAAAGTGTGTTTATATGTACAGTCTAGTCTCTCATCAATATTTGTCTCCTAAGAAATGGTCTCTTTTCTGTCTGTGTTGTTTTTCCAGGGTCTGATGGGCAGTAAGGGTTTTCCTGGTGCTGCTGGACCTGAAGGTTCAAAGTGAGAACATGAGCAGAATATAAACACACACAAATCTCGTCCACACACGCGGTCACTCAAACACTCTCTGATGTCTTTCAGGGCGAGCAGGGTGTCATGGGAAAGGCTGGACCCATGGGTGAGAGGGTGAGTACACAGACTGAGTTATGGCCTTTTGAACACACTTTGACCCTCACACTGATGATGTTGTGTTTGTAGGGTCTTGTTGGCTTCATCGGTCCTGCAGGGGAGACTGGACTCGCTGGAGAGAAGGTAAGACACACCTGACAGCAGCAAATCAGCATATTAGAATGATTTCTGAAGGATCATGTGACACTGAAGACTGGAGTAAGGATGCTGAAAATTCAGCTTTGCATCACAGGAATAAATTACATTTTAAAATATATTCAAATAGAGACATTTTAAATTGTAATAATATTTCACAGTATTACTGTTTTTACTGTATTTTTTGAATAAATAAATGCAGCCTTGGTGAGCAGAAGAGACTTCTTTCAAAAATATTAAAAAAACCATTTGAGCCATTGTGTAAATGTTCTGTTTTGTGATTTATTAAGGGTGATCGTGGAGAGATGGGATTGCCCGGCCCTTCAGGAGAGAAAGGATCTACGGTACGGCACACATACACACAAATACCTCACATAAAGTCTCAGTATGCGCTTCCTCCTTCAAATTATGAATGTTGTTTAAAACAGGAAGTTCAACTGTTCATCATAGTTACCTGGCACACTTCTTTCCAGTCATCAGCTCGTGTGTGTGTGTTTCTGGAGTATTTGCAAATTTCATTTGTGGCTGCAATATTTGGTAACAAACATACCATGATATTACCATAAAAATATACAGTGGAAAAGTACAGTAATACCATGTTATTTTCTTGACATATGAATGTGATAACAGCCATAAAAGGCCAAATATTAACTAATTTGATGATGCTGAGTGCAAAATATCAATAAAAACGTAGTTCTTTCACAAGTTTTTTCGAATTATATAGGCTTTGTATTGGCTTTAATGCACTTACTAAAATTAGACATAAAATAATATCTTCAGAATCATTCATACATGTAAAAATCAGATGAGAATTGAACAAATAGTTGTAATCTACTCAGATTCAGACAGGAATCGTGTGTTGTTTGTCACTCTTTTTCTGCTGATTAAGGGAGAATACAAGACTTCTTCACTTTATAAATGGTTGTCACAAGCAAAAATGCTACGAAATCCATGATATTTTGTGATAAAATGTGATGTGCTTGAGCAAAACAGGCACCATTTTTGGAATCAGCAGCCCAAAATTAGTATGAAACAAGTTTTGGATTTCATTCAGCGGATGTGATGCAGGGTGGTGTAATCATGACGTACTATAGAATATACAGTATCTCTTTGTAATGTAGTATTTTATTCATACACATACACTATATTGTCAAAAGTATTGGGACACCCCCTTCTAATGAACAGGTCTGACTACTTTAGTAGAGTACAAATCTTAATGTTAAAGCATATAATGATATTCTAGGAAATTGTGTGCTTTTAATTTTATAGCAACAGTTTGGACAGGACCCTTTTCTATTCTAACATGACAATGCCTCTGTGTATAAGACAAGGTTCAAAAAGAAAATGATTGATTGAGTCAGTGTGGAAGAACTTGACTGGTCTGCATAAAACCAAGTCCTAATCCCAGTTTAACACCTCTGGTGTGACTGTAAATGCAGACCTTGAGCCAAAAACTCATCACCAAACACCAATGACTTGTACATACTGTATGTTTTGTATGGTGTGTGTTTGTGTTTGTGTTTTACATGTTTCCCATCACTTACAGGGGCACCCAGGAACCCCAGGAGAGAGCGGCCCACCAGGACCACCAGGCAGTCCAGTAAGTTAACAGCAGATACTTCAGATAGTTTGGATGTCAAAAGCAAGTTGATGGTAGTACACAGACATCATCTGCTGTCGTTAGATCACCGTGCTGTCTGTCAGCTGTCAGACACCTCTGTGTAATGTTCTGTGCTTGTAGTTTAGACGGACAAAACAAACACATACTCTTAGTAGCAGTGAGAGAGACAGGAGCCAGTCTGCCTGACATTAATCCCGAAAAAAAACATAAGTGTGCATAATTAATGGTCTTTTTTTTTATAGGGCCCACCGGGATCACGTGGACCCATCGGCTTGAGAGGACCTAAAGGAAGACGGGTAAGTCATCTGTAAGCGTGTGGAACACAGTTATTTTGCTTTTCTCTACAGTAAAACAGGCCAGGGGCTAAACCAGTGGCCTTCTGATTACCAACCACTAAACTGAACCATTTCTGTAATAGTTACTTTAACGGGTAGGTTAGTTGGTTTGTTAATTAGTAGCATAGTAGCCTAGTTATCTGATAGATAGATTTTTAATTATCAATTTAGTTTTAGTGATTTAGATTCTTAGTTAGTTAGTTAAACTCATAGGTTAGTTATCTGATAGATAGATTTTCAGTTAAACTGGTTGGCAAGTTGAATTGTCCAATGGATAGATTCTTAGTAATTTAACTTGTAGAAACTAGTTAGACTACTTGAACTGGTAGACTAGTTAGTCATCCAATAAATGGATTATGTTAGTTAAACTTAACTAGGCTAGTTAAGTTATCTGTCTGTAGATTCTTTATTAGTTGGTTAAACTGATAGGCTAGTTAGTCATCCGACAGATATATTCTTAGTTAATCTTGCTGACAATTTAAATCATCTGATAGATACATTCTTATTTAGTAGTTTAGTTAAACTAGTAGACTAGTTAGTCAACCAATTAATATATTTTAGCTGTTTAAAAATTAACTAGGGTTTATTAACCCTAGTTATTTAACTAGTTGTTATCTGATAGATTCATTCTTTGTTAGTTAGTTGAACTGATTAGGTTAGTCGTCCGATAGATAGATGACTAATTAGTTAAACTGACAAGTTAAATTGTCCGATAGATAGATTCTTAGTAATTTAGTTACTGGTAGACTAGTTAGTCATCCAATAAATAGATTATTTGTTAGTTAAACTTAACTAGGCTAGTTAAGTTATCTGTTAGTAGATTCTTTGAAAGTTAGTTGGTTAAACTAGATAGTCATCTAATATATATTTTCTGATTTAAATTAGCTGACAAGTTAAATCATCTGACAGATACATTCTTAGTAAGTAGTTAAGTTAACCTGGCAGACTGTAGTTGTCCATAGATAGATTCTTAGTTAAACTTCACTAGTCTAGATAAGTTATCTCATACATAGAATCTTAAACAGTTAAACTGATAGGCTAGTTAGTCGTCCGATAGATAAATTCTTAGTTCAACTGGTTGGCAAGTTAATTCGTCTGATAGATTCTTAGTAAATTAATTAGGCTATCTGATAGATAGTCATCTGATTGATAGAGTCGTTGTTAGTTACTTAATGTGATAGGCTAGTTAGTCATCTGTATTTAGAATTAGTTATGTATCCTACCCCTAAACCTAACCCTACCCATAATTTATTCCTAAAATCAGTGTGAAATGATAGCTGATTAACAAGGGTGTAGAAGCACCTAACCCTGATCATAAGCCTAAAACAGATATTTCCTGAATAGTTATCCCTCAATTCTGATTGGTTGATTGGAATGACGTTCCAGGAAAAACAGCTACGTTGATCCAGGAACATGTTGTACTTGGTGAAATCACGCTCACCGTGTTAGCTCACACACACTTGAAAACACACACATGGTAAATGTTTTCCATTAACCAGCAGAATCAACATGAATTACTGGAGAGAAAACTGAGCAGAGGGATGCAATGGAAACAAACTTAGGAGAGTTGAGTGTCTCTGTGCCGCTGTCTGGTCTTAGTTAGAGCCCCTCACTGACTCCGTAAATCAAGTTGTTGTCCTGATGATTTATTGATTCAATGGTGATGATTTAACCCTGTTTTTTGTTTCCTGCCTTTATCACTGAGAAGTTGAACGGGCCAAAACAGAGTAGCGTGTATGTGATATACTGACAATGACTGAAGACTCTTTATATATCATTGTCTTTATTTAAAACAGATGAAAACATATCTTTAAATATAATTATTATAACATAAAAATTTTATGCCCTCTTGCCACTTTTTAGTGATATTTGCTAAAGCAAGTATTACTATTACTTTAGATATTTGAACAAAATCCCAACTCTTTTATTTAAAAAAAAAGTCCCATAGACTTACTGAAGGAGGAACTCAAGACTCGCTGAACACTAGGCCATGATTCTGACCTATTTTCTGTAAATTTAACATTCAAGTTCTGATTAATGTCCTCATTTCTTGGCAATAAGGGCTTTTCTGTGACAAGTTCAATATGCTATCAGCACAACAGAAAGACATTCACAAACGTTAAGTTGTCGCTGTATGTTTCTCTGTATTTGAAGCATACAAATGAAGAGCGGATTTGCTCTGGTTAGATAACAACACGAGGGACCTGCAGAATGACGTTGTTTGCTGCACTAATAGGTGCTGAGAAGTAATGAGCCACTTTATTTTCTGTGGTTTATGGATGTATAACAAGATGGCCGGAATATTAATAACAGTAGTAACCCATATGAGGTATTCCAGTATATTGTACTGAGTACCTTCAGCTCCCCCAGTGTGTGTGTGAGAGAGCGAAACAGACAAAGAGAGCGTGTGCCAGCTGGCAGAGACTGTGTGATGATATTGTTTCAACAGTATGATGTTTTTTGGCTGGACGCACACGCCATAAGTTAGTGTAATTATCAGCGCGCACATGCATTCTTCGAGAGGGAGCGAATGTGTGTCTGGTCTCTTGATGAAGTCCTTGTGTTCAGATGTCTTCAGATTTTATTGGCGAGCCAAACCGCTGTTTGTGATGGTGAAGATGATTCGGTTGTTTAGGATTGTGTAGCATAAATGTGAGATTTTTGTGTGCATCCAGACAAAGACAGATGCAACATAGTTCTGTGCCATGCTTAGTCCCCCCAAGAGCCTCTTAAACATTGACCTACATGCACAACCCCAAATATCCCAACATATCCCACACATCTAAATCCTACAGGACAGCGCCCCCTAGTGTTTGAGGATATACTTCTGGATTTAAAGTGTGTGCTTTCTGCTATACTGCTCATATTTTTGCCTAGCTCATGAATATTATTTAGATTATGCTCAAATATTTTAATATGATAGTTTATTGTTTTAATACATAGTTATGTAAGTAATATAACGATTCAGTGTTTTCTATAGTAGTTTTTATTTCCAACTCTTTACATGTTGCATGTATTTATACAGTAACACTCAATGTTATTTTAGTGTTATTTATATACTATAGTATTTATATATTTTTTAATTAGTTGTAATAATTTTATGTGCTTTATTTTTTAAATAATTATTTATATTTATTTCAGTTTAGTTTGTCATTTTAGCACTTCAGCTTAAACTTATTTCAGTTAGTTGCCAAGGTAACATTTCTAATTTTTGTTTTTCATCTAATATTAATATTTTACGATATTTCAGCTTCATTTGTAATAGTTTTGGTTTCAGTTTAAGTAACAATAACAACAATGGAACTATTTCAACTTGAAATAAAATATGCTGACTAATTTAAACAATTGCCATAAAAAGTTATATTACACAGAAATTATATTCTTGTTGAGCAATAATTTAATACAATTTCAAGAAAATGCACTCAACCAGACCAATTAAGTGTGACCAAAAGTAATATAAGCTGTCACGTGTTCTTCTTCATAATTCTTATTATTCAATCAAACTGCCAAAGTTCACAAAATGCAAAGTTGTATTACAAAACTGTAACTGTATTGTTATAGTTTTGCATACTGCTTCATTAAATATTTTTGAAAAGTAATACTAAATTAGCAGGATACTAGTGCACGGTATAATTTTTTCAAAGTACTATTTCTGTCTTTATGTTTAATTTAATGTTACTTGCCAATTCTTTGTAATTAATTATGAAATTTGGAAGAAATTGTTTCTACACCAGTTTTTTCAGTGTATTCCATTCTGGACATAACTGAGGAGATCAGTATATGAAACATCTCAGCTCAGGGTTTTTGTGTGTTCTTTTATGTATTGATTTGCGCCTCTGTTTTAGGGTCCTAGAGGTCCGGACGGTATGCCAGGAGAACTCGGCGCTGAAGGCAAAAAGGTGAAGGCCGCTGTCCTCCAGAGCTCACCTGGTGACCAAAGATAAATGCTGTGCACGTTTGAATATAACTGTAACTTATGTCTCCTCACAGGGTCTTGATGGTCCTCCTGGAAAAATCGGTTTCCCAGGACAAGCGGTAAAACCCCTGTTTTCACATTCTCTTTCTGATTGTGTTTCTACTGTAACTGCTGTCATGTCTCTCATATCTTTTCTATAACAGTCTCTATGTCTGTCCAATCTCTTTGCAGGGCAAGATCGGGGAGCCTGGGGAGGCGGGGCCAAAGGGATTTCCGGTTAGTTTCTCTATTGAAATTTATATACTGTATTTTTGTCTATTATACTGTAAAATGTCATATATTTATGTAATAATAATACATGTTATACAAATATATAATAATAACAATAATACAAAATATATATTTAAAAAAACTGAACAATAAAAAATAAAAATAATTTTCAATTTATACAAATATTTAAATGTAATAATATTCTCTTTTTTAAATGTTAATTTATTATTATTGGATTTATTATTATATTGATCATTGATTATATTAATCATTTACTTAATTCATTCTTCAATATATTTTGACTCTATAATTTGTTTCTGTAGGGCATTCAAGGGCCATCCGGGGCTACAGGAGACAAAGGAATCGCAGGGGAGCCAGTGAGTGATGCTCTATTTCTGTTCTACACACAGAAACACATTTTCCAGTGTCTTTTTATGTAAACTGAGAGCTGTAAATCTACTTTGCATCCTCTGGGTATTGAGCAACTCCAGAAGATGAGTTTTGAGCGCTGTGTATTTTTGTCTCATTCAGCCCTGAAATATATAGAATAATCGACTTCTAATGAGAATTAAGTTCATGAGTCTTTCTTGGCATTCAGTTGTCTTTTGTAGTTTGTTAAATGTTTGTGATTATGTAGCTGTAAAATGTAAATAAGGTTTGCAGTAGTTCTGCCAGGCGGTGAGACTGTACACACACATCTGCTTCACAGTTTGACAGTTTGGCTTCAGCTAATGGGAGATTGTGTGTGTGTGTCTGTTTGTGTTGTGTTGTGTTTGGATGTATGTATTACTGATAAATTATTTGTTTGTTTTGGGACAAGGGACCTCCAGGGCATCCAGGAACACTCGGGCCTCCTGGAAATCCAGGGCCAAAGGTAATACACTCCACACGTACACAAACACACATCCGTTTCTGCAGCTTCTGTCTGTTTTGGTTCCTTTGATTATAAACGATACTGAGATTAAAATGAATGCCCTGTTTAATCCTGTTTGTGCACTCAGTCATTCTTTAATTGATTAATGAACATAATTTTAGGTCATTAATCCATCTGTTTTGGCACCAAAAAAGACATGGAAATAGAAAAATGTATTCTCTCTCTTTCTCTCAGAGCCCTGCGGGAAAAGTTGGCGATCCCGGACTTCCAGGAGAACCTGGAGAAAAGGTGGGATAAATTGTAGGCTCTTTGCACTTTGGAGTCTTGTTACCTTAAATGCATAAGAGTCATGAATCCAATCTCCAAAAGAACAGCGTTTATATGAAATAGAAATCTTTTGTAACATTATAAATGTCATTACTCACACTTTTTAATGCATTTAATTTTACGTTTAATGCATCCTTTCTGAATAAAAGTATTAATTTCCTAAACTTTTGAATGGTAGCGTATCAGGGTTTTCACAAACATATGAAGCAGTCAAAACTGTTTTTAACATTGATAATAATAATAACTGTTTCTTGAGCAGCAAATCAGCATATTAGAATAATTTCTGAAGGATCATGGAACACTGAAGACTGGAGTAATGATGCTGAAAATTCAGCTTTACATCACATGAATAAATTACATTTTACAATATATTCACATAGAAAACACTCATTTGAAATTGTAATAATATTTCACAGTATTACTGTTTTTGATCAAAAGCCTTGACGAGCAGAAGAGACTTCTTTCAACAACAACAAAAAAAAATATTCCAAATTTTCGACTAGTAGTGCATATATTATTTATACATGCTTATTTGGGCAACCTTGTAGTTGTTTTTTATTTTGTTAATTGTCTATTTTATGTTTATTGAACTAAATAGAAAATAACAAATAAAGGTTTTTAAATGCCTTCAAACGTCCTGAATTTTAGCAGCAGGTTTGAAAAAGTTCCATACAACACTATAAAATAAATAGAAAATAACAGCCCGTATAACATTTAGTTTGACTTCTGGAGATCGCTAATCAACAATTTCCTCCTTTTCCTGCCCATTTGTTGGGGAAAAAGGCTACTTTTTAAGAGCTCTAGGCCCTATTTTGTACCCTATTCATGAAAAGAGCCTGAAATTAGTGTTAACCATTTCCCATAATTTTCTTGCTTGAGGTGCTATTATGCTGCGCTAAATAACTGTTGCTAAATCTGCTTTTCATTGGCAGTTCAAGGCCCCAGTGAGCTTCTGTAATGAGTAGCACAGCGCTTGTGTCGCAATCACAGTCTGAAGAGGAACCATATGACTATATTTGTATTGTTAAAGTTAGATAATGTCAGCCTGAGCTTGGCAGACGCAGATGTGCTGTCACACGTCATTGGTCATAATTGCTGTTTGGCTGACTGGACTTGTGTAATTAAATCAAAAGAATGTGAACTTGCTAGAAAGAGTAAAACCGCCTGTGTGTTTGGACTCTTATTTTGTCTTTTCATTGTTTTTGCAGGGGTCACTCGGGCTTGCGGGGAACACTGGGGCAGCAGGACTAATCGGAACAAGGGTGTGTGTTCAATACGTCTGTGAAACGTGGATTTGATGTATATGAATGCACAAAAACAACATTTAGTTTTTTTGCTACAGGGAGAACCGGGTTTAGAAGGAGAGGCTGGTCCGGCTGGCCCTGATGGTGCCAAGGTAATAAAATGTTCACAAGTATTCAGAAATACATTATTTAAACCACAAAAATGTAGAACAAAAATGTGTTGTTTGAACAGGGTGAAAAGGGCGACATGGGCGGAGAGGGCGAGCAGGGTGTCAGAGGTGACCCGGGAATCAAGGGGAAAGAAGGGCCACCGGGCGACCCTGGGCTTACTGGCGTCAGAGTGAGTGATGCAGATATGAACAAACAATATCACACTCATACTTTACTTTATACATCAAAACACTTACTGCATGCAGGGCTTTCAGCTAGTAAATAAAACAGCAGTACTAATTAGGGGGAGATTGGGGTTGTCCCATAATAAAGGCATTGCCCAGAAAAACTAAAAGATTAGGCAATCTTAAAATGTACATATGCATAAAGATTTAATATTTAAGAAAAATCTGGTAGGTAACCTTTGTAACAGTGCGCTTCATGCGCTTTGGATTGTGATCAGTAAAAATTTTTTTTTTTTTTTTTTTTGCATATTACAAATGTCATCTATCACAGAAATCAATGACGTTTTGTAGAAAAATTCAAAACATGAGACAAATCAATTATGCCTAAAAATGACCTACAGAACTTTGACCTTTCTGAAAAGTTATTATATGGGGGAAAAAACTGTTATTTTAGTATTATTTATAATAGCATTGATTAATATAGCATTTTGAATTTGCTTTTATGATATTATTTACATTTTAATTTATAATTTTATAATTTATAATTATAATTTTTCAATTTTAGCCTGTTTTTTTAATATTTATATTTTATTTTTGAATTTTGATGTTATCTTAAGTTTAAGTAATTGTTATATAATTTTGTATGAAATTTTATATAATTTTGTATTTAGTAATACATTTTTTTTAGTTTCCAAGACAAGATTTTTAATTTTCCAGTTTTCTAAGTTTAATTATATATTATATTATATTTATAATATTTTACTTGAGCTTTATTTCAGGTAACATAAACTTTTTAATAGTTTTAGTTATTTTAATAATAATAGATTTTTTTTTTTTTTGCGAAATGATGGTGGGGGTTGTTTTCGTTGCTTTCCCTCATTTTTGCATGCGTGTTTTAGGGTCCTGAAGGAAAACCTGGTAAACATGGTGAGAGAGGGAAGCCAGGGTTTAAGGTAAGACATTCCAGTTCAAGCTAACATTTTGTTTGGTTGAAGTTATTTAATTATCTTTAATCTATTAAGCACAGTATTGACTGTACTTTCACGTTGCCTGCAGGGTGCCAAAGGTAACATCGGCCACCTGGGAGAGACTGGAGCCATGGGAAAGATCGGACCAATCGGAACCACCGGACCAAAGGGCTCTCGAGGAACCATCGGATATGTGGTAAACAGATACATCAGTTCTTATTCTGTTTAATTGAACTAACTCTGCTTTTAACCTGCACAAGAAACATGTCTGCCTCACCTTCTCTCTCATCTTTCGCATCTTTATGTCACTGTTGTTTCCATGCAGTTTGCTACAAATTACAATGAAGTTGACAGTGACTTTGACTTTCTTGCTCTGTCTCAGGGCGCTCCTGGGCGTATGGGGATGCAGGGTGATCCGGGCATATCAGGATATGAGGTGAGCGCAAAAACAAGTGCAAACACATCACGTGATCATATTAGCACATTAACAATTATTCATTCTCACATCAGTGCGCTGATTTATCAACTCAAGTCTGCTAGTGCTTAAAAGCTCTTTCTTTCTCTACAGGGTCACAAGGGACCTCAAGGTCCAATAGGACCCCCGGGACCAAAGGGTGAAAAGGTAAAGTGTATTTATGACTCATTTTGTTCATAAATTTTCATGTGACCTGCACAATAATGTCTATGCTAGAAGTGGATCTGAATACACAAATATTAGCTTTAAAATACAGTGATATTACCTCAAAGTGCCTTTAAATACCATGTAAAATTAATATTATAATGAAGCATCATCATAATATCATATTACATATTAACATATATCATTAGGCACACTAATATGAACTGCTTTGAATCAGTTTTATATAATCATCTGATATATTGCATTATGTAATGTTTTAGGGTGAACAGGGGGATGATGGGAAGGTGGAGGGCCCTACTGGTCCTCCAGGACTCCGAGTGAGTCTCTCTTATTATCATGTTTATATCTGTCTGTGATTTCCTCTAATTTCATTAGCGATATTCGCAGCTTCATGCATGTGTTTGTGTATTTTCAGGGTCCAATTGGAAAGCGAGGAGACAGGGGCGGACCAGGAGATCCAGGATACGTGGTGAGATAAGAAAGCCTACTATTGTCTAACTGCATATGAAGCACATTAGCTCATTTGTTTGCGAGCTGTTGGCGCACACCAACATGTGACCGTTTCCTATAACAGATTAACAACTGCCAACTGAGACATTTAAAGGCTGTTTTATATGGTAATTGGCTAAACATAAAAAATATGTTATAGATCACATGAGATGAAAATCATTTCAAGACGGTTTTGATTTAGGTTCATTTTAGACTAAAATATCCACCAGCAAAAATATGGTTTGAGTGGAGATGTGTTTTAATAGATAAATTATAGAACTTTGGATAGAGACTATATACAATCTTATTAGCAATGGAATTATCAGGAAAGCATCACTATTAATATAAATATTGCTCATACTTTAGGAGTTTATACAGATGGAATGGTGAGATTTGCATGATCAAACTTATTTAATAAATTTAATAAATATGAATATTTTTATAAAATAAAATAAATATGAATAAATACATTATTATAAATTCATACATTTTCTTAAGTAACATTTCATATATAGTATGCTTTTTATTATGCATAATTGTTTGATGTAATTATTTTTGCAGTTCTTGAATAATTTAGTTTGTATGCTATTATAGTTTTGATTTTTTTGAACCAATTTTATTTTTAGATTTTCCATTTTCAACTTAATTTTAGTTAAAGTTTTAGTCATTTTGTTGGGTTTTCTGTCATACACACACACACACACACACACGCACACATATATATATATATATATATATATATATATATATTATATTTAGTCATTTAGCAAATGCTTTTATCCAAAGCGACTTACAAATGAGGACAACAGAAGCAATCAATTGTAGTATTAAAACAACTAAAATCAGATCCAAAACTAAAAGCTAAAACTGTATTAAAAACTACATATACACATTTTAAAAATAAAGAAATTACATAAACATGACAAATGCATACAACAAAATTTCTAAACTTAACATGTAAATGAAAAACAAAAAATAAAGCTAAAAACAATTCAAAATATTAAAGAACAAAAGGTATAAGAGTATAATAATAATCTTAACATAACACTAAGCCAAACACCAAAAAAACAACTACATATGTGTATGTACAACCACAACCACACACACATACATATATATATATATATACATACACATTTATAAATTCAATATATATATATGATTTCATTTCCATTTAGTTTGTTGAAGTATTAAAATAACTCAAATTAAATAAAAATAAAACTTAATGAAAGACCTATACAGACATAATAAATTCAGACATAATTTAACTAAAATTAAAATAGCTAACAAATGCAAATCAAACGACAGTAGTTTATCAGTAATCCTAAAAAACAACACTGCCAAACACACATGCTAAAAAACAACAACTTACTTACACATAGTAAGAAATGGTTATAAAAATTGAATCAGAAGTGAAACAAGTAGTAGGAAAGAGGAGAAATAAAAAGTGATACTTATATCATATATATATATATATATATATATATATACATACACGCACTCAAATGACTTAATAATAATATATAGTATATATATTAATAATATTGTAATATTTTTAGTTAACTATAATAACCCTGTTTTGTGTGTGCAGGGTCAGCAAGGTGTTGATGGTTTTCGAGGCAAACCTGGTGCTCCTGGACTACCTGTGCGTATAATATGATAGCAGATCATAATTACAGACATGCCTGCGCTCAAATATGTACTGGAACACATTTTTGGTTATTATTTAATGCATTTTTAGGGTGATCCTGGTCCACGTGGAATACAAGGCCCTAAAGGATCCAAAGGAGAACAGGTAATGCTATGATTGCAGCTCGTATGTGTGTTAGCATGTGTGCGTATCTTTTGCTGGATTTCAGATTTCATTACTTATGTTTTGGAATGGCAGACATAAACAACATGGTAGAAATCAGAGTCTTGTCACATACTTCAGCAATAGGGGTTCATGCTGTATACAATTACTTCTGTGCCTTTGCTTGTTTTTCTCACATGCTTTGTTATTCTCTATCACTTTCTCTCTGCCTCAAAGGGTCAGAAGGGTAAACAGGGTCAGCAGGGAGAGCGTGGCAGCAGAGGCTCACTGGTAAGAAGACACAGCTCTTTTGTTTTATTGGGGTGAATCTCACAAAGAAATACAGGTCTAATTTCAACTCAGATTTAAAGAAATTATCACTGCCAAAGTCATGGGTTTAGTTCCCAAGCAGCAAACAGACACAGTTAAAATGACTTCAAAGAACAGTAAGTTACCCCCCCCCCCCAAATGTCATTAGTGTAATACAAAAATAAATATCTTGTCATCATTAATAATTTTGTTTTATTAAAATCAGCACTAAAAGGGTTTACTTCCTTAATAACTTACTAAATGCCCCATTTTCTCTGTATTTTCTCTTATCAGGGTGTTGTTGGGTTGCCCGGCCCGAGAGGCACAGTGGGTCGAGAAGGACAGGAGGGCGTTCCTGGCACGGATGGGATCCCAGGGAAAGATGGAAGCAGAGGAATACCTGTAAGAATTCATGATCGGATCTCTGATTTCTGATCTGATCTGTTGTTTCAGGTCTATTACTTACATCTTTCTCTTTCTTTTAGGGTGATCAGGGAGATGATGGCGAGTTTGGTTGGCCTGGTAAAACCGGAGCACCTGGCAAAGTTGGCGTTATCGGTTTACCAGGCCCACAGGGATCATTTGGTCCAAAGGTCAGAGAACAAAAGTTTACCACGATTATCACTTATTTATTTGTTTGTTTTGTTTATTCACATCCTAGGAAAAATACAACAAGAATTTAATGAAAGAATAAAAGTTTAACACAGTTATCACATGATTTATGATTTATTGATTGATTGATTGATTGATTATTAACATCCTAGACAAACTGCAAATAAATAAATAAATGACCACAATTGTAATATATTTACTTATTTGTTTATCATAAAGAAAAATATTTATTTATTTATTAAGATACTAAAAATATTGTATATTGTATTACATATATTATAATTTCTCTCGACTGGATCATTTTGATGTATGTATTTGTTATGTTTATGTATGAATAGGGTGAGAGGGGTCTTCCTGGTCATCCTGGCCCTTCAGGAAAGAGAGGTTTTAAGGGAGGAATGGGTCTTCCTGGATCTCAGGGAAACCGGGGTCCTAAGGGCCAACCTGTGAGTACTACACCCAGACAAATATACACCGAAACGTGCCATAAATACTGTTATTCTTCACTGTGAACTCCCCAACCGACTGTATCCTGCTTACAAAAAACCCAGAGTTCATCTTGGAACAAAATATTAATAATAATCTTTGATTTAGGGTGACATCGGGGAACCTGGCTTTCCAGGGATGCTGGGAATGTTTGGACCGAAGGTGAGTTTTATCACCCATTGCCAGGTATCCCGTTTAAACCATTATTCATGGCTAAAAACAGAAATGTGATCGTCCGTGTGTGTCTGCCCAAGAGAAACAAACAGAGATGAGATTTATCCGTTCTGAAAGAGGTCCTTCCTTTGGGAAGCTTGTTTTTATCCACACGCTCAAAGAGCATCATAATTCACGCTCACACTGAGGTGTATTTTTGTCAAGGAGCAGGATTTTCTCTGAAAGCCACAGCCGTGAGCTCATAAAACAGGACAAGCACTTGTGGTTGCGGCGTACTAATTCATTCAGACTCATTCATGCCTCTGGTTTAACTTGATGAACTAGAGTTATGGAAAAATGGTGACCACCAGTGGTAGCCACACAAACACTGTGGTCCTGACAGTGATAAATACACACATGTTTAATAGTGTCTGTGGCCACTGAATGTTCCACTCCATAAACCCTCTAGTGCTGCTAATAACACACACACACACACACACACCAGCATTAATGTTGGGTTAGGCAGAGCTGTGTGTTTGTTTATGTGGGCTTGATGTTTGGCTTGTTTATGCAGGGGCCTCCCGGAGACTTTGGGCTGAAGGGCATTCAGGGGCCTAAAGGGCCACAGGGTAGCATGGTGAGCACATACAAATCTATCTATCTATCCATCTATCCGTCTATCTATCTATCTAATCTACAGTATCTATCCATAAATAAATCTAAAAATATCTGCATAAATGTCTACAAATAACTAGTCTATCAATTTAACTGACTCAAGAGATCACATGGCAGGTTTGATAGTGTTTTTATTGTAATATTTCCATGTGATTTTCAGGGTAGAGGGGGTTTGGCTGGACCTGTCGGTGTGATCGGCCCTATCGGTAGTCCAGTGAGTATACGTCACTTGACACACTATAGTGAACAGTGAGTGTGTTGATATCTGCTGTCTGACCCTCAGCTGACCTCTGCTCTCACACTGCCGTCTCTGTGTAGGGTCCGAGAGGAGACACTGGCAGCAAAGGAGAGTTGGTGAGGCATGGATTTATTCTTTCTCTTCAGATCTTGATATCACAGTATATCTTACAGGTTTCTCATAAACACATTCTTTTTTTCACACAGGGTGTTCAGGGACCTCGAGTGAGTCTTTACAATGACACACACAGCATTTCCCATCATCCACCGCTTGTGTTTATTTTAAGGCCGCTTGTCTGTTTCTAACTTGTTTATTTGTGTGTTTTCCAGGGTGCTCCTGGACCACGTGGACTTCCGGTAAAACACACTTCTTTCTTTTAATAGACTCTCTCAGAAACACACACATTTACTTTAGCTTTTAGATGTCCACCGATTTGTGTCTAAGCATGACAGCAGTCTAACCCAGAAATGGTTCCATTTTTAAAATGATAATAAACCATTTTAAAACGTATATTTTTTTAAATTGTCCCGAATGTCCCCAACAAAACGTTTTGTCAGATTCTACTCAGTTGTAGGGAAAATTTTGTCCCCAAACTGAAGTAACCCCATACACACATACAGTGCCTTGCGAAAGTATTCATACCCCATCATTTTTTTTCACGTTTTATGTTGCTGCCTTATGTTAAACCGCTTTAAATTACTTTTTTTTTCCCACATCAATCTACACTCCATACACCATATCGACAAAGCAAAAAAAAGATTTGTCACAACTTTGTTAATGTATTAAAAATAAAAAACTGAAATAAGTACATTGCATAACTATTCATACCCTTAACTAAATATTTAGCTGAAGCACCTTTACAGTCTCAAGTCTTTTTTTGTTTGATGTGAAAAGCTTTTCTCATCAGAATTTGGCAATTATCTGCCATTCTTCTCCTCATCTCTTCACGTCTCAAGCTCTGTCAGGTTGGATGGGGCAGATGCACATTTTCAGGTTTCTCCAGAAATATTTGGCTGCATTCAAGCCCAGACTGTGGCTGAGCCACTCAAGGACATTCACACAGTTGTCTATAAGCCACTCTTGCTGTGTGCTGAGGGTCATTGTCCTGTTGGAAAGTGAACCTTCTGCCCAGTCTGAGGTTCTGAATGCTCTGGACTGGGTTTTCATTAAGGCTATCTCTATATTTTGGTGCATTGAGCTTTTCTTCTACTCTGACGAGTCCCTCAGTCCCTGCTGCTGAAAAACAGCTCCACAGCATGAGCTGCTGCTACCAGCACACTTTACTTTTGGGATGCTACTCTGCAGGTGATGAGCAGAGCTGGTTTCCTTCAGACATGATGCTTAGAATTGAGGTTCATCAGACCAGAGAATCTTGTTTCTCAGAGTCTGAGGGTTCTTTAGGTGCTTTTCTGCAAATTCCAAGTGTGTTTTCATGTGTCTTCACTGAGGAGAAGTTTGAGTTTGGTCACACCGCCATAAAGCACAGATTAGTGGAGTGTTGCAGTGATGTTTGTCCTTCTGTAAGTTTCTCCAATCTGCATATATGATCATTGAGCTCAACTAGAGTGACCATCAGGTTCTTGGTCACCACACTAACCAAAGCCCTTCTCCATCAATTGGTCAGTTTGGCCAGGAGGCCAGCTCTAGGAAGAATCCTGGTTGTTTCAAACGTCTTCTATTAAGGGTAACAGAGATTACATGCTTCTGTGCACCTTCAGTGAAGCAGAATTTTTGTCTGAACTCTTCCTCAGATGTGTGGCTTGACACAAACCTGTTTCTGAGCTCTACTGGCAGTTATTTTGACCTCAGGGCTTGGTTTTTGCTCTGATATGCATTATCAGCTATTAGAACTTTTATTAAGACGTGTACCTTTCCAAATCATACCCATTCAATTGTATTTGCCACAGGATAACTTCACCCAAAGTGTAGTAACATCTACATGCAATATGAATGCTCCAGAGCTAAATTTCAATTGTCCCAGATAAGGGTATGAATATTTATGCAATGAAATCATTTAAGTTTTTTATTTTTAATAAATTTGCAAAGAAAACAAACCTGTTTTTTGCTTTACCATTATGGTGTATGGAGTGTAGATTGATGTGGAAAAAAAGTAATTTAAAGCAGTTTAACATAAGGCAGCAACATAACAAAACGTGAAAAAAATAAGGGGTATGAATACTTTCGCAAGGCACTGTACACACCTATCTCTAATATGTTTAAATAATCTCAGTATTATTCATTATGGCTGTGATTAATTGTTTTATTATTCGGTTCTCTACAGGGTCCACCAGGAATCCCACTGGCTTTCGTAAGAATTTTCAATAACCTTATTTATTTATTTTAAATTATATATTTATTGGTTTATTTTTTTATTGATTAACTTTTTTCATTCATTTATTCACACATTCAGTGTTATATTCTGTGTATCTGTGTTATTAAGTGTGCTCATGTGCATGTATGTTGTAGAAACAAGATTTTGGTCTTGGATTGGCACAGCCAGTTTTTATGGAGACACATACACAGAAAATAGAGGTGAGATCATTCAGACACATACACACAAAGGACACAGCCTGGTTATTTAAAATAATTCACTATGATTTTTTTGTTTGTTTTATTGGCCATTTACCCACCTAACAAAAATATGTTCTAAGAACGTTTTGCTTATTACGTTATGAAAATGTTATTGAATGTTCTCTTAAGATCCGTTTTTTAAATGTTTTAAAAACGTCTCTTTTCGGGGGCAGTTATGTAAACACTAAGGGAACATTCCATTTAAAAAAAAAATCAAACATGATGTGATTGTTACTTTTGAATGTTCTCTGAACATTCTGAAACAAGTAGTTACATTTAATAAAATATATTAGATGAATATCCAACTGAAACATTTCAGAAGTGAAACATTCTAATGAAAAATGTAAAAATAAAATTTTTGTGCTAATGTTTTGAGAACACTAGTAAAGACTAGAAACATCTGAACGAACATTCTGTTAACATTACTAGAAGAATGTGAATTGTTTGTAACTTTGAAGGAACCTTGGCAGAATGTTAAAGCAAACTTGTGTTGTTAGCTGTGTTTTAAAGGCTGTCTCGATGCTCTCTCAGGGTCGGGGTCTGATGGACATGCCCATGTTAGATCAGGCTCCAGAGATCCGTCGGACTCTCCATTACCTGAGCTCTCTGGTCCACAGCCTGAAGAACCCGCTGGGCACACGAGATCACCCCGCTCGACTCTGCAAGGACCTGCACGACTGCCGGGACACGCTCTACGATGGTGCGTGTGTGTTGGGCCTGAAAAGAGTTTCATTGTAGAGCTAAATAGCACCTATAGCATCTGTAGATGTAGATCATTTTCATATTTCTGTCTTTTTAAATTGCATGTTATGTCTTGCTAATATATTTGTGTTCTGTTATTTTCAGGCACTTATTGGATCGACCCAAACCTGGGCTGCTCCTCAGACTCTATAGAAGTGACGTGCAATTTCACCGGTGGCGGACGCACCTGCCTCAGACCCATCACCACAGTCAAGGTCTGCAACATTCAGATGTTGCATCATTATTTTTTTATTTGATAAATGCATGTCCTTGTATCTTGAGAGGATGTGTTTACAATAGAAGTTCATAATCATACTGCGTTTCATTGGCTGGTTGCAGCTGGAGTTCAGTGTCAGACGCGTCCAGATGAACTTCCTGCATCTGCTGAGCGCCGGAGCGGAGCAACGAATCACTATCCACTGCTTGAACGTGACAATCTGGAGCCACGCCCCCTCCGAGCCTCCGTCCCAGAATGCAGTTCGGTTCCAGGCGTGGACCGGAGAGACGCTGGAGCCATCTGTGTTAGCAGACACCTGCTGGGTGAGCGTTCCCTTAAAAAGCTAGCAACCACCTGGCAACCATCCAAAACACCTTAGCAACCTTCACTTAAAAATAGCCACAACAATCTTTGCATTATGTGCAAAGAAAATTAAAAACATAACTGTTTCTGTCAAGGCGCATGTTAAACATAGTCTGATTAGCATTTGAGAGTTTTATTATTGATTTATGATTGATTGATAGTCATGTTTTTTGGTTTTAGCACAAAAAAAGTATAACTAAAGAATAAATACAGACTATAAATACAGAAAGAATAAGAAATCATAATAATCAGGGTTGTTATGAATAATCTGATCGTTTGATCTGCATCCAGCAACATCAAAATATTTTTTGCCTGATTATCCAAATATAAATAAATTATATATTTAAATATATGATCAATTTAATTTAAATAGATGTAAATTAATAAAATAAGTTTTATATTAGTCATTAGTTCAGTAATCAGTAGTTGTTATATTGATTAGTTTTAATTTATTTTTTAATATTTCTGTTTAGCTTTGATTTATTATTATTTCAGTTTTAGATTTAGTAATTTGAATACTTCAACCTAGCATTCATTTCTGTTTGTTGCAAAGGCAACATTTTTTTTATCTAATATTTATGTTATTTTATTTCAGGTTTATTTACATTAACGCAAACCATTTTTTTATCGTTTTAATTGTAGTTAACAATAACACATGAATTTAGTCACAAATTAATTTCCTATAGACACTTTTGTATGCATGTCGTCACTGATTGTGTGTTTTGTATTTTATAGCAACTGAACGGTCGCTGGCAACACGCTGACTTCCTGTTCCGGGTGTCAGACCCTGCCTTACTTCCTGTCGTACGCATAGTCAACTTACCAAAGACAACGGCCTCATCGCGCTTTCACCTAGAAGTCGGACCTGTGTGCTTCCTGTAGTGTGTGTGAGATTGTGAGTGTGTGTGCTTGTCAAACACACAGGCCCCGCCCACGCCCCGCCCCCTTCGACATTCAGCCACTGATTGGACTGCAGAAACAGAAAGAGGTGGTGTGGGCGGGGCTTTGGGGGATTTAGCACTAGAGTCTCCTACAGTCTAAAGGAAATCCCGCCCCTACCAGCCATGGATGTCCAATCAGATTTGACTCCTCTAGAAAACAAGCCAATCATCTCGCAGGGAAGAACACTCAGGACATCCGGGCCGGAGAAACTGCCAAGCCCTCTGTCTCTGTCTTTCTCTCTTCTTCTCTGTCTGTCTCGGCCTATTTCTATGGTGCTTGCTCTCTTTCAAATGAATAATAATAATAATAAGTTATTATAATACTTGTGCTTTTATAATAAGAATCAGCAGTTTATTGAAGAGATGAATTAAGATCATTGGGAGGTATTATATGTACATATACACTTATTGTTTATCTGATCTTTTATATGGTAATTTTGTCACATGTAAAAAAAAATGCTAAAGTGCAATAGGAAAACGAAGAAAAAATAATTGATTATTGATTATATATTAAGTGTGTGTCTCATTAAGGAAGGTTTTTCAGGGGTGTTGTCATTCAAACGTGTCATTTTAACACTCCATCAGACAGGGAAGTGTGTGTGTGTGTGTGTGTTTGTGTAAATGAGGTTTGGAAGTGACTGTGTGTGTGTGTGTTTATGTGATGGATCAGTAAACAAATGAAGGTGCATGTTTCTATCAAACGTACAGACACACCTGTGTGTATCAACATACATGACCCTTGTTTTTAAAACAGCCTGTCACTTTAAGGGGGCGTGTCTCAATCAAATGGGTGTGTCTTGTTCAAAGGATTTATAAGAGTGAATCCCTCATGAAAACACATCTGGGTCATATTTCACCTAAAAAGAGAAGGAAAGCACAAATTTGCATGGTGACATTTTTGTGACACATATTCACCCCCATATGCATTTTCACATGTTTATAGTTACTTATATAATTTGGATTATTTGCTATGAAGATTATTACTGTAATACAGAAATTTTGAATTGCTGAAATATTACAGTATTTCAGGCAAAAAAATTGTCATGAAAATGTCACAATGCAAAAAGTGGACCTAAAAGGCTTTCTTTTGACTATGCAAAATGTACTTTTTATTTCGTTTTTTCCTTTTATTTTTGTAATATTTTTATTTTTATTGATGCTGTTCAACAAGAGAGAAAAAATAACGTTTTGACAAAGACATTACTTATTGAAGCTTGTTTCCGATAAAAAAGTGACTTTATCTCACAAAACAAGTCAGAGAAAAAAGATCAGAATTGGAAGGATATTAACTTGAAATTCTGAGTAAAAAGTCCAAAATTTGAGAGAGCCAGAATTGAGTTTATATCTCGCAAATTTTTTTTTGTCACAGAATAAAAGTTTAAAAAAGGTTTAGTAATTGCAACTTTTCTTGCAAGCCTGGGGGGGGGGGGGGGGGTCTGAATTACAAGAAAAAGTCACAATTAGCTTTTTCAAAAAAATGTATCCATAATTTTTTTCACTCTCAAGCACAAACTATCACAGTAGTTATGTATTTCTTTTGATTTTGGGTCGTGTTCTTGACAGGTTTTTGTGAGATTCACCCATTAAAGGTTTATCTCGTAACAATGGTGCTCATTTGAAGCTGTTGTTTAGTGCCCGTGTGTTTCTGAATTCTGATGTTAGTGTGAATTGTGTGTACTTTAAAGGTGCTCTCAGAAATACAAGCCAAACTCCATGTTTAATCCAGACGCGTCGTTCAGTCTGAGCAGACCTGCATGTTGAATAAGCTTGTGTGCTTTCCTCTGTGGTACAGAAGTGTTGTACTTTCACCTCACTAGCACAATCGAATGCCTTTTGTAAGAGAAAACATTTCTGTAGCTGGAATTGTCATCAGAAAGTGCATCATCATAATGATCCTAATCTGGATTCAAACGATATACGGCAGTGATGTTCTGTTCGAAGCTTTTAGTTTCTTTATTCTTCATGACCGTGTGTATAATTCTGCAGGCTTTGATGTATACAGTGAGTCCCTTTTGCTAATTTAATGTTATTTAAATTTTACAAACGCGCTTTTAACCAAATTCTCTGTTGTGACAGAGTTTCTCTCCAGGTAACTTAATTATCCGTATGCCAACTGCTCTTACGGTTGATAGATTTATTTTATGTGTAAATTTGGGGTTCCAGAGAACAATATATTGCTTTTTTCAATCTGTTTTTATTTTTCTATCCTGTTTATTTTTGTCTATAATATTAATAATAATAATAATCTAAAGTCGTACTGTACCAGGACTGTGTTCTATATTATTTCTAAAGTTCTAAGATGAATTTTAAAACATGTGAACGTTCAGTGTCAGAAGGTTGGAATTCTGTTTACCTCAATGCTCTGTCATTTCTGTTTGTGAAAGTTCACGTCTCAAATACAAGGCTCAGTAATCATCTCTGTCAGTTCTTCTCTGAACACGTCCTCTGTTTTGCTCAGTGTTGTTCTTCGCATCAGTTTTCCGTACTTGGTCAAATATGTGGATTCTGAATTGGAATTAATGCTTACATACCCAATAAAGATGTTCTTACACCAAAGTCTGCATTTGGTGCTGTTGATTAATACAAACCAACTTTAGACAGGTTTGATGCCATTTTGAATCTGTATGAAAACTAAGAACACGGTGTATAAAGGTCCTAGATCACGTAATTTCCACAACTCACAACTTGCAATGAATTACTTTTCAAATGATTTTTGATGGAGTTTTTGTCTACTGAAAGTTTATTAACTTGAAAGACGTTTCGTCATGTGAACAATCGTTATAGTTGAACACCAGTCGTGCTGTGCTTCAGTCCCTCACAGCCTCATTTTCATTCACGTCAGCAATTAAATATAGTGGTATTGACTATACAGATATAATTACTGATCTATACGATAATAATATAAAATATGATCTATTATAAATCAGTGGACACTATGGACTTTATTTTTAATGTAAGAACGGACGCAGCCATAACTTGAATTCACAAGACTTCCGTCCATTATCATCTGCTTCTTGTTATTTTTAGTGGTTCAAAACACTTTATCTTGCTTAATATTGCTAATTGGTATATCTTGTATTGTTTTAATGTATTGTAATTGTAAACGCACTGTGTAGTGCAAATCATTTGACCTCTTACAGCACTTATTCATGTAGTACACCTTTAGCAGCTCATAAATCAGAAGACTTGAACATTCACATAAAATAGCGTACATCAGCGATGAAAAATAAGGTGGACATCTCAACTAGTAATACATTTTTAAAATCAAGATCTTTATTTTCCATTATGATAACCATGAAATTCCTAGGATCACGCGCCAAGGAAATATATAATGTCATACCACAAGTAGGCTATTTATTTGTCCATTTATTAAAAACATGCAACTTTACCAAACAGGTCATTTAAATAGGCTACATTTATTTAGTGTTTTACAGTAGACTTGATTTACAGTGATTGCTTGTAGAGTTTAATACAAATGAATATAGAGACAGTCCGGCACTGACAAGACAATAAACAATTAAAAAAACACTAACACTTCAAGTTCTTCAACCCAGTGTGTTGCAACTGCAGAAATTTGAATTAATATTAGTTACATTATAAAACTCTTCTGACCTACATACAAAGATTAATAGTATTTAACCTGATGACGGTTTTACCTGCTTTACTGGCACATTTGAAGTGCTTACAAATACAGTACACTAAAAAAAGTCTGTAAAAATATAAGCTTATAAGCACATTACATTTTCAAGTTTGGTGTTTTTATTATTTGAAGTACATTATTTGGCAAGAATGTAGAATGTTCTAGGTTGAAACACACACACAGGCCTCACACTATCACCTGATAAACTTCATCAAGATTGACAATCAGTGTTGATCGAGCTGGATTTAGATGTTCCTGCTCTGAATGATGTTAAAGAGTTGAATAGACTCACTCAAGCTGTAGTTCTGCATATGCGCTTCATAAAAGAATGTGTGCAAGAACTATGAAAGTGATAAATACAAAGGGGGCGTGTCCTGAACTGGAGTGGGCGGAGTCATGGAGGTCGTGTCCACAGAGAGCGTGTTCCAGCAGCAGGTGAGTCTCAGGTGTGATGCCTACAACACACGTTTCAATCCATTACTGCACAATCAACAGTTTTAAGTTAAACTAAACACTTTTTTGGATAATTGAATTAGAGATACATATTTTATTACCTTGGCAAGTACTAAAAACCTAATCAAAATGACAAAAAATAAATCACTAACACAAATTAAAATTGGAACTAAAAATATATTTTAAAATATTAAGACTTATTGCTGATGACAGGGTTATGAGATCTATATTCAATTTCTTTTCTTTCTTTTTTTTTACACAAGTTTGGGTTAAATGGCCTCATCACATAACATTTGAGTTATTATGTGACAACAGAAGCATCCTAACATCTGCTCTTTTATTATTTTATGTTTAGGTAAGCTATCACTGAAGTGAACTTTGTGTCATGTTTCATTAGATCTCACACTGCAGAAGAAACTCTGACTTTAAATGTTGATGATGCAGGACATCCTCAGTCTTCTCTATTACACCGGTATCTAAAACAGATCTTTTATTACGGAATTATGTCAAAAAATATTACATAACTTAATGAATTACAATTGCTTTAAAAAATAATCTACTACATCTGAAACAGATGTACCTTAATCTAAAAAAATATGTAGTAAATGTTAATATTTTTAAAAGAAGTCTCTTTGAACTTATTCAATCAAAAATACAGTAAAAACATTGTGAAATATTTTTTTTTTTTTAAAGTTTTCTATGTGAATATATGTTAAAATGTTAATTATTCCTGTGATCAGAGTTGAATTTTCAGCATCAGTCTTTATTGTCACATGATCCTTCAGAAATTGTGAAAACAAGATTTTTTCAGGATTAATAGATAAATATATATATATATATAAAAAAACTGTTTTTATTTGAAATAAAAATCTCTTGTAACTCAAATGTCTTTTCTGTCACTTTCACATCAATTTCTTGTGTCCTTGCTTAATAAAAGTATCCTATTAATAAAAAAAAAACCTTAGTGACCTCAAACTTTTAAACAGTACCTTATGCCTCTGTAACCATATATCTGCTTTTATATATTTTAGAAAGGGCGTCTCTTCAGCATAAACGTGTGTAATCCTCAGTCCTGTGATCTGTCAATCAATGATTCCTGCCCTTATATGGTCACAGGAAATACACGTGCCATTATTGATGAGCAGTGTCTGTTTCCATCATTACACAATGAGTCGATATAGAGCACGGGGATATAAAGAGGGACACAATAAAAATAAGGACCTTTTTGTATTATTTAAATGGGGTTATTTTAAAAACGAAATATTTATAACACAAATGAGCACAAAACCAGTCATAAAGGTCTTTGACCTGTTAGCTATAGCTACAGATATAGCTACCAGTGCTACTTATGACTGGTTTTGTGCTCCAGGGTCACAGAATGAGGTTAAACTCACTGTGCTGTGACCATTCCTCCCAGAGATGCTGAAGTTCCTCATCGTGTTCATGAGTGTGATCTGGAGTAAAACACATCACATAACTTGTTAATACGCGAAATTAGACATTACTCCACCCATAACCTATAACTTGAAGATGACAGACAGAATGCAGTAAGTGAGTAAAGTGTGAAGCAGTCTCGCACCGTCGCTGTGCTGGAACAGGAGCTGCCGCAGCTCTCGCAGGGCTCTCGTCAGGTTCTCCAGCTGGTCGTGGAGGTGGATGTTCTCCTCGATCAGAGCGTGGATGGTGTCCTGCAGCTCAAACGCTCGACAGCACACACTCAGCAGCACACAAACACACACACAGAGCAGAGCCGGCGAGCGACGCATCCTGACATCAGAACATCTTCACATGAACACACTCGCAGTGGAGCTTCTGCAGGCTGAGGACACACTCATCTGACAGTCTGATACAGTGAGCGAGAGACGCTTCATCCTGATCAATTCAATCATTAGTGAACTCATGAATCAGAGCGCGGTCATAGATTATACTGATCACCTCCACAGCTGGGAATAATAGTGCTCCAAACCACTCATCTGTCGTGTTATTCACCAAAACATGTTTGAATTCAAATTAAGCCGAAATAAAGCTGCCTAAAACTGAAAAGTAAATTAAAGCCATATGTAAACATTAAAATAATAATTACTAAAACACAATAAAACTTGAGCTAAAAATTAAATGAAACATTATATTAACATGGAAAATAGTAATGGAAAACAATATTTTGATGGTACATTAAGTATTAGTAGAATAACTGACAATTCATAACAACACTAAATAAAAAAACTAAAATGAAAATATTAAATATAAGACCTAATTCAATATTAATAAATACTTTAATAATGGCAAAATAAATACTTTGCTATATTCCAAGCAAATGAGATTTGAGAGCTGCAGCAGAGATTTTCTGTGAATTACAATTAAATAAAAATATATTGTGCATGTTTTAAGGACAGGTTTGGAATGACATGAGTGAATAAATGACAGCGTGTTCAGTTCTGGGTGAATCAAGCTTTCTGCTTATTAGATCAGTGCTTCCCAAACCTGTCCTGCACCTTTTGTATGTCTCCCTTATCTAACACACCTGATTCCACTCATCAGCTCGTTAGTAGAGACTGCAAGAACTAAATTGGGTGTGTCTGATTAGGGAGACATACAAAATGTGCTAAACTCCTCCAGGACAGGTTTGGGAAGCACTGTATGATTATAGACTTTAGACCCCAGTGGATAAAACAAGGGCACCATCAGGAATTCTGGGATACATGTACATCTATTTTACATTTATGCAAGATTCATACACCATGTAATGAAAGAAGCAAAGGGAAAAGTCACTCTGCAACACATAACAAAAAATAATATATGCACAAAGCATCAAGTTCAATCCGCAAAGTGGTTTAATGCTTTAGCTTGACTTAATATGACATTAAATGTTGAATGGCAAAAATTCCTGATAATCCATTAAACATTCATCTGCTTACTTGCTTCACAAGTAACCAGAGGTTCAATGCATTTTGAGTAGACTGATACAAATGAGACCTGGAGATAAAAAACTTTGACCAAAAGAGCTTTATTAAGTCAAAAGTTTTATATGCAACTATTTATGAACTCTTGGGAGCCCTGGTGCGCTTCTTCCG
Source organism: Schizothorax lantsangensis (assembly GCA_027422415.1). Classification (NCBI taxonomy): domain Eukaryota; kingdom Metazoa; phylum Chordata; class Actinopteri; order Cypriniformes; family Cyprinidae; genus Schizothorax; species Schizothorax lantsangensis. The sequence continues at coordinate 200,950 of JAPDDO010000426.1, read as the reverse complement.
CACCACCACAGGCTTCTGACTCCTCAGGATGGCGCTAACGCGTCTCAGAGCAGCCTGGAAGACAGAGACAGAGCAGCAGTCATCTACTGAACAAGTGCATTAACTCCATACTTCATTTTAATGAAACAGCATGCTTTCACTTTGGAGCCTTAAACCTCTTGTACATTACATAGAAACAATGAACTGAAAGTTTGAAAGTATTTCCTACAAGCAAAAGGTGTTCTACTACAAATAACTAAACTGTAAAATGTATGTTTCAAAAGAGTGTTCTGGGCTGTGTGAACTCACCATGCGCAGGTCCCTCCTGTATTTATTCTTGCGGATGATGTTCCTCACGCTGGCGAGGGTGGCGCGGGAGTTCTTGTTGACTGTGATTTTCTCATAGGAAGTGGCAGGTTTACACTGACCTGAAACACATGCATGCTTTTAACTTCTAAAGAACACCAGCAGACGTTTAAAAGCAGATTCAGAGCAGAGACGTCTAGATTAATGGCTGATTTCAGAAATAAATCACATTGCTGTGTCATCCTCTGGCTTGAGACTTACAGCATTTGATTCCAAAACAAAATGCAATCTTACAGCATCCTACTACTACGCAACCTGAAATTCATTGAGCTTTGATCGTGTGTCAAGTCTGAATCCCTGAAGCTGTAAGTGCGCACTCACCTGCACGTTTCTTCAGGATGACGACCACACCTTTACCATCAGCGGCCGGCTCGATGCCAACAGTCTTGCGGTGAATGAGACCATTGAAGCGGAAAGCATTCCTGGCCTTCAGGTTATTTGGCTCCTGAAAGAAGAAATCAGAAAGCAATGATTATTTAATATGCAGCAAAACAAAACAAAAAAAAAAAGAGCAAAATTCAGTCAAATGAGCAATACAGAGAAACAACAACAATGCTCCAGTGGATCGGAAATCTGTTCTGACAGGGTCACAAACAATAGTTAAAAAAGAAACACTGCAATTAAATGGATAATTGTGCATAATTTGGATAACATGACACTATTTTTACCAAGGTTATTTCAGTAGAAATTCATGTCCCTTGATACAAGTTTGTAAAATTACACAGATTTGAAGAGACAGGTCATGACTTCCATTAGAAACTGGAAACAAAGTCATGTGTCAGGCTAGTAAATCACACTTATGCATATTCAAAAGAGTTTTTCCAGTTCGTCCATTCAGTCCATTACTGGAACACATCAGCTCATGAACAACAACTTAAAACATTTGCGAGATAAACCCTGAAGCAGATACACTAGGTGACAACCACATATGACTGGAAAAGAATTCTCGTTTTCTCAACTCAGCTTAATCCAAGCCTGCATCAATTCTCTTGAACCGGTATTTTTGCATGCAACACTAGGACATACATAACACCAGCTTATTGATGTGTGAATTAAACAAAACCCAGTCAAGCCCCGTCTCAGCAGTGTCTTCAGTGTAGCTGAACGGCGGTGACTTACGGTGCTGTAAGTCTGCTTGTTCCTCTTGATAAGAAAACTGGAGGTGTTCCTGATGACCATCCACTGCAGGTGAGGCGATGCCATGATGACGGTCCTGAATGCATGAATCAAAGCAACAAATATCATATATACAGACCATATTCAATAACAGACACGGTTTTCATCAAATGCATATCCATAAACTACACTTTAATATATTACAGAACAAAAAAAAATTCTCTATATTCCTCCACTTGTTTTATTTATTGTTAAATAAACTTTTTGTTAATTACATGTTGTATTTTTGTTCAAATTTACATTCCCCTGAATCTCATTAGATAGAGAGATAGTCAGATAAATAACATACACGTATACAGACGAATAGAATGTGCATGTAATCCTGTCAAATCACCATCTCAAAAGACTCTCATATAAAACCAGAGCTGTAAAATAGCACATAAACCCACTTACTAACATAAGCGAAGCTCAGACTGTGAGAAAATCCTACATTTATTTCTCAGTCTAGACTGATTTTCACCCTAACTAGCGGTGTGGTGTTTGACTCTCTCTCTATCTCTCTGAAGGCCTCGCTAACCAACACCGGCAGCGTTTATAATTCAATTTCCTACTTATTATTGTCACTACACCAAATGATACAGCTCATAACCAGCTTATAACATATTCGACACAGATATATACCCGTTCAATGCTGAAACGTGCGTTATAAAGCGTTTAATCGAACGTTAAAAAGTAACACAAGACGACCACGTTACCTTTTCAGCAGAGGAAGAGAGAGGGAAAGGAATGAGTTCCGGTTCCGCTGGAGCTTTCGTACTTTCTTACGCCTCTGTGAGAGTTAGTAACTTAGTCATTTACCTTCTATTTCAGACTGTATAAAATACGAAAATATGTTTAAGATGTCTTTTCAAACAGTTTTTTGGAAATTTCTTAAAAAAAAATCTTTAAATATATATTTTAAACAGGACTATATGTTTTATGCACAGCGCGGAGGGAGATGAGCAGCTCAGCCGTCAGTGGTGCAGTCGGTGTACGTCACGCGCTCTGTGCGCTCTACGTCATTTTCATGCGCGTTCTCTAACCATAACAACCCAGCTCTGAGATGTCTGCTGTAAATACATTATTATGATTCCTATTCAGCCTTATTGAGGACAGATAGATGATATAAATGATAGCGGAGTATAGACAGATGATATTATTATTCGTATGATTAAATAAGCAGTTAATCTTCATCAACCAATGCTGCAGTGATGGAGGAAGATGAAGATCTGGAGACTCTGGGAGAGAAACTGTATGATCTGATATATCCTAAATACACTGAGATGACACCTAAACTTACAGGTGATACAGAATCTATCTATCTATCTATCTATCTGTCTGTCTGTCTGTCTGTCTGTCTGTCTGTCTGTCTGTCTGTCTGTCTATCTATCTGTCTATCTATCTGTCTCTCTGTCTGTCTGTCTGTCTGTCTATCTATCTATCTATCTATCTATCTATCTATCTATCTATCTATCTGTCTCTCTGTCTGTCTGTCTGTCTATCTATCTATCCATCCGTCCGTCCGTCCGTCTATCTATCTATCTATCTATCTATCTATCTATCTATCTATCTGTCTGTCTGTCTGTCTGTCTGTCTGTCTGTCTGTCTGTCTGTCTATCTATCTATCTATCTATCTATCAGATAGACAGACAGACAGACAGACAGACAGACAGATAGATAATATGTCTGTCTGTCTATCTATCTATCTATCTGTCTGTCTGTCTGTCTGTCTGTCTGTCTGTCTATCTATCTATCTATCTATCTGTCTGTCTGTCTGTCTGTCTGTCTGTCTGTCTATCTATCTATCTATCTATCTATCTGTCTCTCTGTCTGTCTGTCTGTCTGTCTATCTATCTATCTATCTATCTATCTGTCTCTCTGTCTGTCTGTCTGTCTGTCTGTCTATCTATCTATCTATCTATCTATCTATCTATCTATCTGTCTCTCTGTCTGTCTGTCTGTCTATCTATCTATCTATCTATCTGTCTCTCTGTCTGTCTGTCTGTCTGTCTGTCTATCTATCTATCTATCTATCTATCTATCTATCTATCTATCTATCTGTCTCTCTGTCTGTCTGTCTATCTATCTGTCTCTCTGTCTGTCTGTCTATCTATCTATCTGTCTGTCTGTCTGTCTGTCTGTCTGTCTATAATATCGTGATGATTCTAGTTGAACTGTAGCTGTGTGATGTCTGCAGGTATGTTGTTGGAGTTGCCTGCTTCTGTTGTGTCTCAGATGTTGTTTGATGAAGCTCTGCTGAATAAAGCTCTGGAAAGAGCACAGACTGCTCTCACGTCACCTGACAACAGGTATCACACAGAGTTTTACAAAATTGAACTTAAAATGCAAAATAATGGACACAGTTTGCAGATTTGAGCATGTAATGTAGTGACATCACATGACAACAATGGATATTTAAAATTACATAATGTTTCTATATAAATAACTTTTTCACATTTTAGGCAGTACACAATATAACCTCTGTAGTATTGTATTGCTAGTGAACCCGTGTCTCACACTGATGATGTGGCGTCTGTGTCCTCTGACTCTCTGGGTGAACAGCTGTTTGACCTCATTGACCTCTACAACACTGGACACACACAGAAAATAACAGGTACATTTACTGACACACTGCAAAAAAAAAAAAAAAGAAATGTCTGTTGGAATTGTAATGTTGCCATGACAAATATTCAGGCATGTTATTGGAGCAGAAGAAGGAGGCGGTGCTTCAGCTGCTGTCGGATCATTCGCTCCTTGAGGAACGGGTCAAGATCGCCTTGAAAACCTTGCAGGAGTAGGTGCCTTTGGATTTCTCATTAGCAGCATTGAGTGAGTTTCAGAACTCAGATCGTGAGTTGGGATTCAAATGAATGTTGAGTTGGAGCAACAGAAAGAGGAAGTCATAAATTTCCTAAAAATCCAACACGGCTTCACAAAAGTTTAGTGACAAAAAATACATTAAAATTTTAATTGATTATTTTCAATTCTGAATAATACACAACCCTGTTTATTAGTGTGTGACAAACTCATATTCATATTAGCAAGAATTAGAAAGATTACACAGCCCTGCATATTAAAAAAAATCACCGGTTTGCAAAAAAAAAAAGGCATAATAATACCTAATTTAATAATGAGTTCAAAAATATCAATAAAAACTTTCCATCACATAGTTTTTCACAGAATACAAATGTTTTTTTTTAAGTAGATATGTATATATATATTTAATGAACTTGTCAAAATAACAAAATCGATCAAAAGTCAAAAGTTTGACAAAATGAAGTACTCAAAATTGTATAATTCATCTTTCAATCTGCAAAGGTGTGGAAAAAGCGGAAATCAGGATTAGGCATAAAATAATGTCTTCAGAATTATTTGTACATGTCAAAATTGAACAAATATTTGTAAACAAGCTCAGATTCAGAATCATAACTTTGTGTCAGTTTTTCTGCTGATTATACAAGACTTCTTGCTATAAAATGCATCATATTTTATGAGAAAGTGTGATGTGCTCGAGCAAAACAGACACTATTTTTGGAATCAACATTTCAAAATGAGTAAGAAACAAGTATTGGATTTCATTCAGCAGTGTATTTGAACTGCTGTGTTTATCTGCGGCTCAGGCAGGGTGAAGAGGGGACAGACGTGAGTGACGGCTCTGACCGAGAGGAAGTGGAATCCATTGGAGAGACGCTTTTCAATGTTGTGCATCAGTTAGACCCCACCCACTGCGCTGACATCACCGGTGAGTTACTCAGCTCAGTTGAACACAGATGTTTATGTGCACACTGTGTGATATGATGAATGTGTGAACATTAGGGATGCTGCTGGAAATGGATTCTGGAATGCTGAAACAGATTCTGTCCGACCGGAGCATGCTGGAAGTCGCAGTTCAGAGAGCAAAAAGCACACTGGTACTTTAACCAAATATACACACACTCCCGAGGCTTTATTGTTATTTGTGTACTTGCTACCAAAGTATGCATTTGTGCAAGCTTTTTAAACTAATATTCCTCACTTTTAGCTACAGAAGAGCTGTGAACAACATGTTATTCTCTTTGTCCACAGGAGGGCGATCTGAGCCCAACACACTCTTGGAATCTCTGCAGACCACGCGACTGCAAGGAACTTTGAACTTGGGTCTTTTAGGCCTAAATTGCTGTGCATTTTACTTGTATAATTCAAGACATTGTTTACATAGACTTCCTTTTTAGGATTTTTGACACTTCTATTGATATAGAGGAGGAGGAAAAGATTGTGAAGAAAAAAGGTGGATCTATCAGGCTGGATTTGAACCTGCTTTACCTGCATGAGCACCTCAGATAAATGAGTCTAGAGCATGTGCATTAACCACTAGGTCGTGGCTTTTACATTCCAGATGCGGCTGCACATTTTTATGTGCACATTTACAATAATATAATATGTCATAATCAGCTGTTTGTAAATAAAGAATGCAAAGTTTTTCTCTGTAGTTTTGTATGAGATTTATGTAAATTCTAAAAATATTACAGTTTTAAGAACAAGTTTCTTCAGAAGAAATCAACTTTTATTCAGCAAGGATGCATTAAACTGATCAAAGGTGACAGTAAAGGCATTAATAATGATATAAAAGATTTCTATTTCAAATAAATACATGTTTTACTTTCTATTCATGTCATCGTGACGCTAAAGAATAGAGTATTGAAGCTGAAAATTCAGCTTTGATCACAGGATTAAGTTACATTTTACAATATATTCAAATAGAAAACATTTTAAATTGCAATAATATTTCATAATATTACTGTTCTTACTGTATTTTTGATTAAATAAATGCAGCCTCGGTGAGCATGAGGAAATTGAAAAATCTTACCAACCCCAAACTTTTGAATGGTCCATCAACAACTGTTTTAAATTATCATGCATGCAGACCTAATATTAACCTTATAATTACCATATTATAAAATAATATTAAACATAAAAATAAAATAAAAAACTCAAGTATTAAAGAGCTCAAAAATATCTTTATTATCACTTTATCAAGAATTGTACAGTCAATTAAACACATTGGAAAAGTCCGAGCTTCCTTCAAACAGAGCAGACCTTTGGAATTACAAAACCCCGCTGTTACCATGGGAACAAGAACCCCGGAACGAGCAAAGGAAAAACAGCGTGTGATTAAAGAGACACGAAGACGACCAATCAGAGAGCGAGATGAAGCCAGGAAAATAATAAATGATATTTTATGAGCAAAACACGCACAATGATCACAGGATTTTGGTAAATCATATAAATGTATGATTCTTCGCTACTGGCAAAATGAGGATTCGTTCAGGAGACGGTAAAAGAGATGGGTTTGTTTGGCACGCCGTGACGACGCGTACACAAACTCACTCTGATGTACGGATCCTGTCCGGCGACGGCGTTTCGACCGGAAGCTTAATAAATATCTAAAACATTCTGGTACGCTGCACTGTTCCCATGAAAACAGGCCAGACCGCCCTCTAACTCATGCACTGGCTGGCGTCCATCAGCAAGACACGCCCACAGTTCCTCCCCACTCACTCTCACCCTGCTGAAATGAGCAGACTACTAAAAGAAATCAAACTACGCAGGGCTAAAAATCGACATATTGCACTTATATTCACACTGCTCACGTTGAGGAAGCGCCGTCCGGTCCGTACAGACGCAGAACAAGAGTTAGACTGTGATGGGTATGATGAGTCTAGAAGGAGAGAGAGGATGACCGAGTCTGATCCGATCCGTTCGGGAAAACCATGATCATGACAGCGACGACGACGTTATTCGGGAGGCTGAGTGCCGCATGCCAACGCTTCCAAGAGTCCAGGCAGGAACCAAACTTCAGTCCGATCTGGTCTAGAACCACAGTTTGATGTAGAACTACAGCGATACTCTTATTTCAGTGTGGGGTATCCTCTCTGTCCCAGACGACCAGGTCGAGTGTGGCTTGTGGGAACAGACTGGAAAACACAGAGAAAGACATTTACATGTCAGCTTCTAAAGCAAAACCACAGTTTTTCATGCATTGGTTCAGACTAGTGGACAGAAAACATCCAAAATATACTTTACATGTTTATTTTATTTCACTTTATCTATTTGCATCTGTATATTTCATTTACAATACAAATCTTTAAAGGCCTAAATGAGTTTGGAGAAATCTCCATTTTAATAACACTTTTAGTACAGAGTTTTATTCCTATACTTCAATAAGTTTAATAATTTAAATTATATCAAAACTTAAAAGAAGAATTAAACTTGGTTCTATCCAATGTCCAGAAGTATTTTCTGGAAATGTATGCAATTTAGTGCATCGTTTGCACATTTAACCATAACTTTTAATACAAAACAATTGTCTTAAATGTACTGTGGGACATATTGTGGTATCTATTTAATTTTTTTTTAAAATTTCACCAGTAAATATTGCCATTTATCATTCATTATGATTTGCTCATTAAGTGTAACCCCTGATTATTTTTAACTAGATTTTTACTGTCTGTTTTATTTAAAAAAAATTCCTACATTAAACATTTTAATATGTATTTGGCAGTGTTAGTTTAGAATTATTAAAATACTATTAATATTTTGAATGATCTTTTATATTTATATTTTCACTTTTCATTTTAGTTAAATGTAAATTTAATTTTCATTTAATAGTTTGTTTTAATAAATTTAAGTGCTTTGTCATTTTTCATCATTTTTTCTATCTTCTATCATCTTCATCATTTTTGCTCTTTTTAATATTTCCTTCGTTTTTTAAATTAATATTTCTTTTTAATTTTAGTTTAGGTTTTAGTCACTTTTATGTGCTTTTTTGCTAAATATTTCTATTTGGATTCCATTTATTTTTATTTCAGTTAAAACTTAAAAAAAATATATTTTCAGTAATTTTATTTTATTTCAGTTAGTTGCAAAAACAACATTTCTAATTTTCATTTTTAATCAAATTTCTATTTTACTTCATTTCAGCTTTCTTTTAATAAACAAAAGTGATTTTGTAATAGTTCTAGTTAACAATAAAAACACAATCACCTTAAATGTCCCTTGAGATTCTTACCTGTGCAAACTGGGAGGGGTTATAAAAGGTCACGCCTCCTGCAGGCGGAGCTCCTTGTGTTGGCGGCTGAGTGGGAACCTATGAGAACACATTTGCGATTAATATTTGGACAGGAGAGCAACATCACCACCCATCTACATGATACAGACAGCCATGCCCACTGAAAGTCATGATTAGCATGCAGCATGTGATTGGTTAATATGTAGTGCACCAAAAGGGGGCGGAGCCTCGATCTTCAGCACGCCTCTGAAATCCAAGAGCCCTTCCTATTGGCCGGTTACTCAGTCAGGGCTGCTGGTGTCGTGCTGGAGGTGTGGCTACAAGTGTGTGATGTTAGAAGCGTGCAGACAGCATGTGTGAATCAGAGCATGTGAGCGGAGCTGAGCTGGAGCGGAGCGGGGAGCGTAGGGGTCATATTTCCTTCAGAGCTGAGAGCGCCTTCTGAAGATTTCGCTCCGCTCGCTCAATCCAAAATGCCCTTTGGCATGGGCGGCGCTAGGGAGGGGCTAGCAGGTGCTCCAGCACCCACAAGAAAAACCATAGCACCCCCATAAAAAATGAAATAAAATAAAAACATTTGACTCATTACACATGCATAAATACTGCAATGCAATACAACGTGATTTGCAGTCTCACGTAATGTCAGCATTTTATTTTAAAAATGGATCGGTTCCTTGTGCCAAGTAGGCCTGCCCCCGACTAAAGATTTTTCTAGTCAACTAGTCGCACGTTATATTAAATTGATTAGTATAATAACCTACTAAACCATCCTTTAATACAGGCATTTAGGCGTATTATTCCGCGCTCAAACGCACGCATAAAGGTCTCTGCACACAAAGCTTGCCACAAAGCACCGGCTAAAATAATGATTATGAATGCATCGGGGAAAAAGAAGAAATTTGAATTATTTATTAATAAACTAGTGCTTTCTCAGACTCGCCATCTCCACAGTGGACGTGCCTTTAATAGAGAAATGCACCTAAACGGACTACATAGAGAAGATTATTTATTTTATTTTTTTTGGTTTTCAAGCTTTCTGCAAATTTATTTCTTATGTCTGTGAGCTGGTTCATTATTGTGATGCGCTCCATTCACGGAGACTGCATGAGACGAAAGAAAGCACATCCAAAAATGACGGGAGTATAAGCTCTTTCAGCAGAAAAAAATAAATAAAAAAATGATTGCGTGTGCGCCATACAGTATTCATGTCATACAGTAGGCTAAGCGTGATAATACTCCCACATTCTTCATAAACATTTGAAATGCGCCTATATAGCGATTTTATTATTCATATAAAAATAATAATAATAACAAACTGTTTTGGTCATATTTACTATTAATTGCATAGCTCCCCTGTCATTGATCTAGCACCCCCTCAGCACCTGCTCTTTGGTAATTTGCTAGTTGGAGAATCTGTGGAATAAGCAATAGTTTGTCTAATGTTTCTAAAAGTAAATTCTAAAATCCTGTAAAGATTGACAGATGTTTTATTTTCCGCATTTCCCCAGTTTTGGCTTTTAGAAAGTTTCTTTTATTAACGCCACTATAATTCTTAAGGTGCATTTCATCTTGTGTGCGCTTTTCATGTGCCTGATAAGCAAGGTGTATTTTGTGAAATTCTATGTGCATTTATTTAATCATGTGTGCGTGTTTTCAATGTTCTGTTGCACAATAATTGAAGCTGTGTTTTCACGGAAATAAAGTAGGCCTAATGAAAATCAAATATACCCTACTTTTTCAGTTATTTAATTTTTTAGGAAGGTTTGCCAAGTGGCTTCAAAAAGAAGACATACATTACATTTAAATTACTAAAATTAATTTGAAAAAGTGCAAGCTGAACGTCACCCTGAAACATAACTGGTACAAATTTCATTATAAACGGGGGAAAAACACACAATTAGGCCTACCAGAGAAATGTTATGTCAGAGCGTGATCTGAGCGGGATTTGGTTTACCGGTGAGCGTGAACGGAATATTAGCGGAGCGTTATGCTTTGACCGTGAGCGACTGAACGGAGCGCACGCCCACAGAGCGGAATATTGAGCGGAGTGTCACGCCGCTCCGCTTCGCTCACATGCTCTGGTGTGAATGTGTTTTACTATGCAGCATTAGAAAGCACTGTTGTTGCTTTCTGCATACTGCAGTGTCTGGAAAAGGTGTGTGTGTGTGTTTCAGATAAGAACCAGCTGAAAGTACCTGATTTAAATGCTGACTCACTTCTCGAGATAGAGAACTCATTGAGCTAGAACGTGACAGCTAGAACAGCAGGAATAAATGAAAAACAAAAACACCACAAACCCGAATTAATCTCATGCAGCGCCATCTTAAATCACACATCTCTTGTCAATCATTAAAATATGATTACATCACGCCTCAGCAGCGTGTAGTCCTTAACATGTGCTCTCACTCTCAAACACGCTCGCACACACTCATGCTCTTTGTGTGATCATAATCAAAGCTCATAATCATAGAATACAGTTAGAGATGCAAGTTACAATGTGTGTTTCAGAGGTAGTAAGTGTACATGAGAGCATATGTGTGGTTATAATTGTGTTATTCTGCATTCATGGGTGAAGGAGCCGGGCGTGACAGGATGAAGCAGCTTTAAAGGAGAAGTGATAAGGTATTAAAGGAGGATCTGACCTCTCCAGACTGTGTCCCCTCCGGGCCGGGAGGCAAAGCATTCGGATTAAACATCTAGATGGAAAACACATTCATTATAGCAGATGTGTATTGAAAGTGTGTCTGATTAGAACTAGGATTCAATAAAATTAATTTTAGTAAAAATATTTTTTTGCTGGAATGCAGTAATGAATAATACAGTAATAAGAATAATAAATAATTACAATAATAAACTACATTAAATCCTCATTAATCACTTTCTCACTGCCATAAAACATCCAGGCATACTGTAGTTAAATAAATGAATCAATCAATTAATAATACATTGTTAACCAAATGCTTGAGAAAGAAAAACAAAGTGTCTGAGATTAGTAAATTAAAAAAGAAAAAACAACAAAAAAAGCCAAATACAAGAGAGAAAAAAAAAAACTTCCTCTGGCGAGTAAACAAACTAAATAAAAAAAAATCTGCCTCTGGACAGTAAAAAATAAACAAATGAATGAATGAACATAATATAATATAATATAAAAATGCAAGAAAAAAACTTGCTCGGATGAGCAATTAAACAAAAATAATAATAATAAAAAATTTTTTTTAAAAAAAAATGTCAAGAGCCACATGCAAAAAAAGAAAAAAAAGAAATCAGGCTCTGATGATTAAAAAAGAAATAAAAATCTGGTGAGTAAATAAAAAGTGAAACAAATAAATATAAACAAATTAAATATAAAAAAAATGTGAAAAGCAATATGAGCAAATCAAAGAGATACAAAATGTTAACAGAAGAAAAGCTCAGATAAAGGCATGTGTTCTCTAACAACGTTTACCATCAGACATTTAGCTGGGAAGTACCAAAAACCTTTTCCACTATTAACCATGTAACCATAAAAAAAGGCAATGTTTCACTGAGACTCAAACTGCTTTGTGCTGCTAATGTGCAAGGAACAATTAGCTGAACAATTCCAGTTGTAGGACAAAAGTATCCTCTGAGCACTGTGTGTTATATTGATAGTGTGTACCTGTGGCACTGTGGCACTAGTCTGCTCTGTGTTTTCTCCACCGGCGTCTGGAACGCTTCCCTCCATCGGCTGCTGCTGCTCATCTGGGGCTGAAAACAGCAGTGTTAGACTTCACACAGACGTACACTGATATACAGAACACACTGACGTACACATGCACACCTGCAGCTGGTGTAAAGAGGTTAGCTGGCATGGCCATGGGTGCGAGAGGAGCAAACAGATCAGCAGGAGGCGGTACCGCAGCGGCCGGTTTAGATCCTCTACGACCGGGATTCAACACGTCCACATATCGGCTCTTAGTGCCTGAAACACACACACAAACTCTCACTAACCAGCCAAGAGCACTTTCATAGTGTCTTTGCTTTAAACCGCTTGGGAAGTTTGGTAAAACTGTCCAATTCAAAGAACCGATTCATCAGTTTGTTCAGCTTATCAACGTCCCTGTGAGCCATTTTATATTTTTGAATATTTCAATAAAATATACATAGATAAATATTGCTGTTTATTACTATGTATTGTATTTTTGGTACATATGAACAAATAACATTCTTTTCATGTCCATTTATTTTATAAAATGCCTCAATTATTTTCAACTATTGATTTTTATTTTTTTAGTTTCATTTAAAAATGATAATGTAATTTCTTAAATTAAATATTTTCATGTATTTGGCACAGTTTATTTCAGTATTATTTATATAGCATTTATTAATATTTTGGATTAGCTTTTTTTCATTATAATTTTTTTTATATTAATGTCAAGCGCTTTTATCATTTTATTAATAATTTATTTATTTATAAGCTTTCTTTCAATTAACTAAAATTAATTTTAATGATTTCAGTTTTAGTTAAAAACAACACTGCAGCATTGACTTTTATTTCAGAGCAAATACATATTTAGAATTTAACTAGAGGATGAATATATGGACATTTCTCACTAAGAAGTAATTAGGAAGAGAAAAGGTGACCCACCTGCTCTCCTGGAGAACATATTCACAGGTGGCCCCCCTGCTGGACCACCCATTCCTGGTGGCCCCATCCTGCCCATTGGAGCTTTGGGGAAGCCGGTGGGTGGAGGAGGAGGGGGTTTGCTCTGAAACGCATACAAATACCATCAATCACAACGATACATGCACAATTCAATACAGCATTTGAAATGCATGAATTCCTATGCTGTACCTCTTCCTCTGGCTCATCCATGTTCACCCATTTCTGCGTCTTTTCATCCCACACAATCTGAAAAATAGAAGTATTTTCTTAATAAAAGCTACGAAACAAGACAAGCCGATCATGAGAGAGAGCAGGATGTTGCTGGAAGTAGGTGCCTACAGATTTGTTCTTGTCGTCTGGCAGATGTGCTTCATTCTTTCGTTTTGGAATCAGCCAGGTCAGCCAGCCGCCACTCGCTCCCTGATGAAGAATGAAATGCAACATTCATTTCAATTGCGAAAGATTTTCTAGTGCATGTCCAGTGGGTCGCTGTATATGTTTATATGTAAGTACTTTTCTGGGAGAGTCTTTCTTGGTCTTCTTGGGTCCGTCCTGGGGTGGAGCCTCTGGGATAGGAGGGGGAGGTGGAGAGCCCTGATTGACTAGAGAACTGCTGCGCTCTCGTCCAGAATGATTGGACGATTCCGACGTTGTGCGAGACCGACGACCTGATGTCTGCTAATCAAGACAACATTTGATTAAACACTTATGTTTCAAAATATGTGGTTGGTAAATTTTTAAATAGTTTTTGAAAGTCTCTTCTGTTCACCAAGGCTACATTTTTTTGATCAAATACATAGTAAAAACAGTAATATTGTGAAGTATTATTAAAACTTAAAATAACTGTTGTATTTGAATATATTGTAAAATGTAATTTATTCCTGTGCTCAAAGCTGAATTTTCAGCATCATTACTCCAGTCTTCAGTGTCACATGACCCTTCAGAAATCATTCTAATATGCTGATTTGCTGCTCAAGAAACATTTCTGATTATTATTATTAATGTTGAAAACAGTTGTGCAGATTCATATTTTTGTGTAAAGTTCAAAAGAACAGCATTTATTATGAATAGAAATCGTTTATAACATCATAAAGGTCTTTACTTTAATTTTGGATTAATTTGATGCACCCTTGCTAAATGTAAGTATTAATTTACAATAAAAAACTCCTTGTATCTTTGAACGGTACTGTGTGTATGTATATGTATAGACTGTACCAGTTGCACTGACGACTGTGAAGTGGTTCGTGATCTTCTGCCTGGGCCCTTGAAAAAACAACAAGAGGAACCGGTTTAATACATTTCATAGAATATACTGCAAGTGTTATATTCCAAAAAACATAATATATTCTTTGTATGGGTAATACAATGTAATGCATTTTAAAAGCAATATAACCCAACACTGGTGGCGGCAGTAAGTATGGAGTAACAGGCAACAAAACCCAATAAAATGCAAAACTAACATAACTAATGAGTTATAATCCATTAAAAGTAATGATGCTACATTTTATGCAACAATGTAAGGCATTACTTTTAAAAGTAATAACAGCCGTTGTTGTTGGACTAAATAGGAATACTGCATTTCAAGCTTTTTCTAACTCACCATGCGTGCCATTTCATCATAGAAGTCCTTCCCTTGTGGAGGAGGGGCAGTGAAAGTGGGAGATGACTGGGGGAACTGCTGAGGAGAGGAAGGGGAGGAGCCATGTTCAGCCCAAGGCATTGGAGGGTGCATCTGTGGTGGCATTCCTGGTGGCATCTGTGGAGGCATTTCTGTAAGGCTGTACGTCGGAAATTGTGGGGGCATTTGCTGTGGTATTTGGGGTGGCATGGGCATGTATTGCTCATGCATTTCAGGTTGGAACGGTGTCGCAAAGTTTGGCTGTGGTGGCCCCGGGGCCACTGGGTAGAATGGAACACTTTCGCCCGGAGGTGGGGCCTGCTGCAGAGGGACCCCGCCATCCTGCAGAATAGTGGGAGGAGCTAAAGGAGACCATAAAAGAGGATTTTTTATTCAAAACAGAATCAAAATAGATTCTTCTTCAGTTCACATTTTATAATGGGACATACCTGGTGGCATGAGTTGAACACCAGCTGGGGGCAAAAGAGAGGTCATGAGAGGATTGTGGGAATCAGGATTCAGAGTTGAGGGGTCAGGTGGGCTGCACTGGTCTTCTGAACTGGGTGTACTGCAGGGATAAAGCTGTGGGGTGCTGCGATCCGCACAAAAGGTGATCGCACCATCCTGAACGGGACAACATGCACGTGATCAAAACAGTCAAATGTGAATGTATACAAATATATGTGCATTACTTCACTGAACAATTATTTAGATGGGGGAAAATACAATTGAGATTTTTTTTAAATTAATTTTATATTTTTATTTTATTAATTAATTTAAAACGTGATAAAAAAAAAAAAAAAAGATCTCCAGGTTTGCTGTGTTTTTATGTAGGACTGTACAATTTGGCCTAAAACTCAACAATAATGTATCAATATAATTATAAAAATAATAATAATTATTGTTAAGATGATGATGATTATTATTATTATTAATTTACTTAATTTTATTTATTTAATAATAAGAAGAAATATTATAGACCTATTGTTGATTTGGGTAAAATAAACATTTTACATTTACATTTATGCATTTAGCAGACACGCTTTTATCCAAAGCGACTTACAGTGCATTCAGGCTATACATTTTTTTATCAGTATGTGTGTTCCCTGGGAACCGAACCCACGACCTTTTGCGCTGCTAACGCAATGCTCTACCACTGAGCCACAGGAACACTGTTTTTTGTAACAAAAACATATTTTTGTTTCTGTTCAAAAATCTTTAAATTTTCTGTAATGTTTTTTAAATGTGATTTTTTTTAAGAGCTCAAGGTTTATGACACTTTTTTTGCAGGACTGCACAATTTGGTCAAAAATGTTGCAATTATGCATCAATATAATGAAAAATAAAAATTATAATGATTTTACTATAAAATAAATTGTAAAAAAAAAAAAATTACTATTGTAATTTCACTGTAAAATAGAGCATTTAATAATAATAACAACAATAATAATAATAATAAATTAACATGTAAATGAACACAGTGCCATGCATCACTCTGAAACACACATTTATTTAAATAAACCAAAGCCTTAGAGATATCATAATCCCACTAATTCATATCGCGATTTGTTTTTTTTTACTAATCAGCCCTATTTGGTATCACGCCATGAATGGAAAAGTACATGATTAATTTACTGGTACTACACAGGAACAGAGCAATGCGTGTAAATAACATGCGTCACTGGCATGATGACCTACGGATAAAAGAAAACAGACACACACCTTGATCTGTCCATCAAGTTGTCTGAGATGCAGTAACCAATCAGGCTCTATAAACAACTCCTGCTCTGGTCTCTCCTTCAGCTGAGGGTCAAAAAACCTCAACCTCAGAGACATCTGTAATTAAACACGAGAAGAAGGATTAGGCAGAAATGTAAACTCAAAGGCAGAATCCTCTGAAGCGTGTTAATCTGTGTACCTGTATGAGCTGACTGATGAACACGGCTGAGTAGTACTCAGGTAAACTCAACAGGGTGTGTGAGATGACCTCACAGTAATGGAAGGCCTGAGCACAGAGTCCCGCCTCCGCCAGTCGACATGCGTAGATGAACTTGAACACCTGTATAGGTCAAAAGGTAAAGGTCATGACCTTCCTAGATTTGTGTGGATTATACAGATTAGGGCTGCACAGCATTGGAAAACCAACTCAAATTTCCTTCAATAACCAAAAAGTAAGTCTTTCATTTGAGGTTTTGTTTTTTTTGTACCAACACTATTATACTGTAAAATAAGTCAAGTATTTAATAAAGATAATAGAAATAATTAAAGTGCAACTGTAAAATAACAATACTAATATTTACATATTAATTTCTTAATTTTCATTTCCATCAAGTTTTCATTTTGGTATTTGTCTGCAAATAAATATATGCACTGCTGGTTTCAGAGTGATGTGTGGCACTGTGTTCATTTAAACACGTCCAGCTCATGATATGCTCTTCTGGCTTCTCAAATCAGCTCGATTCACAGTAAATGAACCAAGACGCTATAAGGCGCTGAAACAGAGGATCATGAGCTTTAAATAAACACAGCGCGGCACTTCGCTCTGAAACATGCAATGCATATATTCATTTAATTAATCGCAGCTATCACAATTTGTCTACTGAATTGAGCTGTATCGCAATATCGATTTTTGTTTTGATATACTGTGCAGCCCTGGTACAGATAGACCTAACTAGCATAATTATACAGAGCATCTATAATTGTCAATAACAGTTAGCCACTAACTAGTTGGTTGTGAAAACATCCCTAGTAGAGTGACTACATGTTATGTGTTTGTCTCACCTGGAAGTTTGGCAGAGAGAGAGGCTGAGAGCCAAGAGACTGAGCGTATTCATACGATTCTGTCCGCTGAATCGCCTCTGACGAGCAGAACTTCAAAAATGGCAAGCTGGGAGAGAGACGGAGTGAATAGGTGTTAGTGCAAACAAATGCCATGTGTATTTGCACATTTTATGTCCTTGATGTGTACAGTTGTGTGCATACATATCTCTAATCAACTATGTGTGTTATTACACACCTGTGATTGGAGCCGATAAGGACCATCTTGGTGCTTTTCTTAGTGTAAACTCCAAAACCCACCTGAGCCATCAGGTAACAGAAATGGGCTGCATCTACTAGACTTTTAGATGCTGTAAAACACAGAATAGTCTTGACTACAGATCCAGTGCTGCATCTATAACGTGTGTATGCTTTGCATCTACGTTTATGTACCTAAAGTGTCCCCCATGGTGGAAATGGTGCGGGTGTCAAGATCCAGAGTGTGTGTGAGGTTGGACAGCACCATGGCCAGGTGAGGTCGCCAATCGCCCCATTTCTCATCTCCGCAACACTGTCGGAGAAACAGATGATGTATATGAAGATAAGTATTGTATAAATTACTATATTAACACATCTAACACACACAAACTCTCTCATACATTAGCAGCAGCCGGCATTCGTCCTGACATGAGCTGATACACCGTCTGAAGAGGGTCGTTAATAGGCAGGCTGTTGGCAAATCTGAAAAGGACAAATATTAACACAATTTAGCCCAATTTGTTGCTTTGAAAGCACGCAGCCATAGGTTCATTTTAAGTAGAAGTGGTTTACCTGGTCATGACACGGGCGTGTGTTCTGTTGTCCGTCTTACTGGCCAATAACAGCGCGTGACCCCACAGGCCATTCTTCATAGCAGACTCCAGAGCGTCCTAACAAACATACACAAACTTCTCAATTGTCTTTCCACTGCTTAAATATATGGTTTTGTCAGTCAGAAAAAAACACAATTTACATCCATATAAAACAATATGCAGGCATGTGATCAGCTAAGGACCAATTCCTTTCCCCATTCAATATGCAGAAACTGAAAGCATAACGAAACCGCGCTACTCGTTTGAACTGTACAGCGCTTGTGTGTAGAGCCTGGTTTATACTCGCCACGTCAGCAGGAGCGTGAAGGTACACGTGACAAAAATGAAACGAATATTGAGGAAACAATGGATGGTTTTCAAGCTAAAGTAAAGTAGGCTAAAAGACCGCGTCTTAAACCAGAGAAGGTGAACATGTTGGTATTCTTGTGGGAAAAAAACATGCAAGCACTGTCACGGACAGCAAGTTTAGTTTTACTTTTCTTTGTGTTTTCATTTTGAAAAGCTTTACCTCACGTTACGCTATGGAGGCTTTCTTTTATTTGATTCCTCAGTGTTTGCTAAGCATTCTGTAATTTAGTAGTCGGTATATAATACAGCATGTGGTGTATGCCATGCCTCATCTTATTCATTTTTGTTAATAAACATTTTGTAAGCTAGTTTGTCATTGTATCTTACTGTTATATTGTTGTTGTGCTTATTAATTAAGAATAACAATGAATCTATCTTTTGTTTTAGTCTTAAAAAGTGAAAGGTGTGTAGATGTAGCAAATCAGACAATTATCTTTTCTTGTAAAACGTGATAACAAGATCGTGAATTTGATAGTGAAAGCACACGAAGCCTGGCTTATATCATAGCAAAAGAGGAACTCCTGTTCACAAAAATCAAATCACAAATAATAATACTATGAAAAAGAACGGGTTGAATGTTAACCCCTTTCGTTTTCATATAACTATTAACTATGATAAAAGTTCATCAGCATGCATTGATTAATCCCACGTTGTAGCGCAAAAAAAATAATACAAAAATTTGCGACCAAATCATGTGCTCGTGTGACCAACTGAGAAAGTTAGTCGAAAAAGAGCGAGCAGAGGGAAGAATGAGTCTGGAGCCCTGATATGGCTATACTATAATAATAATAATAATTATAATTATATTATTATATATTATTAAAAACTATTTGTATTTATTTAAATGATAAAAATTAAACAAATTAAAGAATTATTACTATTGCAAAAAACTTTTACTGTAAAAAGTACATATAATAACAATAATTATTATTATTACTTTAATCAAAATAATATTAAATATAATATTTTATATAATATTTACATAATACTGATACTAATTCTCATAATAATGTACTGTAAAAATAGCATTTAATAATATCAATATTAATTATTATTATTATTATTAACTATTATTTAAAATATTGTGTTTATTATTATTAACTTTTGAACTATAAAACAAAAAAATATTATTTAATAATAGTAGTATTATATTATTATTAACTACTATGTATTAATTTATTAATACTCAAAATATTGTTTATTATTTATCAACAGACAACATTTACATCAATACTGTAAAATACAAATGTGTATATTATTATTATTAATAATTTAGTTATTATTATTAAAAAAAAAAAAAAATCGAATGACTTGCCCAACTGCAATTAGCTACAACCACAAACTTCCATAATCTTAAATGAATAAATGAGGATATTCAACCAGTAACAATATGATCCAGGACTTCATATTATCCATTGGAACCGATTGGATCATAATAAGTGGTCTCTATATGGCTGAATGGGGTAAGAAAAGTCATGCAGTTTGTCTTGCCTTCTTGCGGCCGAATAGTAGAAGTTCTCTGAAACGCTCTGTCTCCTTGCCAACATTCTCTGGCACACCCATGAAAGTGTCTGATAGAAGGGATATTGGCCCCGCCTCTTCCTCCTCAGCACGCTCTATTGCTTCGTTGTTGAAGTCGATGAGATTAGCCTCATTTGGTGATTTTCCCGGCAACCAGACAGAGCGATGCTCCTTTAGCAACAGGTCAGCAATGTCTGTGCCCACTACCGTCTAAAACAAAGACGAAAAACTATTCAGTATACTTTAATTAATTGGTATCGAACAAGCAACCAAACACAATACACACTCTTAGTTATGGTTAGGGCTGCACAAACACGCACCCCATTCTGGCGACACAGCAGCACAATGAACTCCCAGATGAGGTAGGCGGAGTCTTTGTCAATGAGGTCATCATTTCGCAAACACTCTTGGGCTTTGTTCAGTGCAAACTTTATGACATCCACCTTATGAGTCTCCTCTCTGTGGACGTAAACATGAGATGATGAGTGGATTGTTTGACTGTGTACGTGGCTCTAGCAGTGTCAGAGTATACACATGTACGCCTTTACTCAGTAAATAAAGGATGACTCTTACTTGACGAGCGGGCCAGGGAATGAACGCATTCCTGACTGTTCTGGAGAATCCTGCAGAATCGTCTGGAATAACATCAGAGCCAAGATATCAGACGCAAATCATGTAGTTGAGCAATTATCATGGAGCTATTTATAACCAAATCACAAAAACAAAACTTCACAGTTGAGGATCAAGGGGAAGTTCAAAAGTTAAACAAATTAACATCTAATTGCAAGGTAACTCAATCAGCTGCAAAGTCCTATTTTATTTTATTTTAAATTTTTTAAGGTGATGACCTGTAGTTGATTTATATATCAGGATATTTGCACTCTGACTCAATTGTTACCTCCATACTGTGGATTTCCACAAGTGTAGGCTGACCAGCAGAGGGCAGGTTGGGTTGGACAAGGATCAGCTGACCAGCCGGACCAAACCGAGCACAGCGATGAGGAACAGAAAACTTCTCTGGGGTCAACGGCCTTGGAGGAGCTGAGAAAGAAAAAAAAAAAAAAAAGAGAGAAAGTCACAGAGAAAGATGGTTCATGATAATTTTACTTCCAAAAAAAGTCAGGAAGCTCTTTTTAATGCATGTGCATTAAGTGTAAAATTTATGCTTTAAGTATTTTAATGCTACAGAGAATGCCGGGAAACACTTATGTCAAGCCAGGGATATTATTGTGAACAAAAACCATTAAAAATTCATTACTGAAAAATATATTAACTGAAATAAAATAAAATATAAAAAATACATATATTTTATTTTAGCTAGCTGCCAAGACATTTCTCATTTTCATTTAGTTTTTCTTTAAAAATAATAACTCAACTAAAACTAAAATGATATGTATTTAAACTATATAGATATATAAAACTAATAAAAATGACAAAAAAACTAATGACAAAAACTTTAACTAAAATCAAAACAAAAAAGAAAATGTAAAAAAAAATTAAAAATAACAAAAATAGATAAAAAAACATTGTGCCAATCAATAAACCTGAAAAATGAGTAGTATTTTGTGGAAAGTTTATAATGAAAACAGAGAAGGCTGTGGCTCAAAAGAAAATCCCAACATTAAGTGCAACATTATGGTGGACATTGTGCTTTGTGTAATACTTACGCTGCTCTGGAGCAGTCCAGGTGTTGTCGGTAGAGTAAGGAATCTGACTGTAATCTACAGTATCGGAAGGGTTAGGATACTGGCTGTAGGTGTAATCCGCTGGAAGAGTCGTCCCAGTGGCATCATAGGCTGCACTGACCAAATCTGGTTGACTTCTATACACTTGACTCTGTATAAAGAAGAAATTTGTTATACACATTCACAGGCACACAGACACATACACAGGCACAATTAGATCGACACAGACCTGTTGTGAGCGTGAGCTGAAGCTACTGCGTCGACTGTGTGATGAATGCACACTGTGTGCTGACTGTTCACTGTGAACCGAACGGCGGTCAAAATCGTCAGCGTACGGGTCACGTCTGCGGCCCTCATCATCAAAGCTGGAGTCATAACCAGGGTAATACCGCCATGGGTCATCATAGCCCTCTCTTCGGCTAGCAACCATTATCATGAAAACTCAGTTAGAGAGGTGTCAGCATGTACAAAAACAATGACTACACAAGTGTATGTGTGTACCTGTTTTGATATTGCTGGTTGTAGTAGGCATCTCCATAGTACCAGCCATATGCTTGATCATAGTAGGCTTTGTAGCGTGGATCATAAGCAGCATTTGGATCATACCACTTGCTCCTATCTGAATACACACAAAAACACACTCATAAGTAAAATGCAGAAACCACATTTAACCCTTGGGTGCATAGAGATAAAGTGTCTGTAGTGCTGTCTTTACCTCCATAGGCATCATACTGTCTCTTATAGTAGTTTGCATAGTAGTCATCATAGGCACTACGGCTGGATCTAGAAAAGTCTTCTTGATACCCCTGTCTAAGATCAAAAATTAAAAAAGTTAAAAACAAAGTACAAAATGTGCAGTCTAAAGCTGCTTTTAAATTAGGGCTTTTGGTGCTAAACACTTGCATCAGATTCTGGGTATGACTGAAAGATTGGTCTACAGTTGAAGAGCTGTATTCAGGAACCATTTTGTGCATGTTAAGTTATGGTGTAAAATCAAAAATTCTAGTGGTAAACAGCTGCTTCTAGCAAGTTATGGTATGCAAGCTCAAAACAGTTTGGAACCAAATGTGCACTTTGAACAGAGAATCAGGGATAGAAACTCAAAAAATAGAGTTAGCAATAGAGCAAGCAATAGAGACCAAGTGTGAAATAGGGATGTAATGGTATGAAAATTTCTTATCACGATTATAGTGACCAAAATTATCACGGTTATCAGTATTATAACGGTATTGTTCAAATGTGCTGGATATTTTCAAAAAGTACAGACACATAAATCACTTTACCAAGTTTTATATTTAAAAATCAACAAACAACAAATAAAATGACTTTTTGTTTGCATAATCACTAAAACAATAACGTTACCAGTGATGTCCGGATTTTAAATGACAACAGTTTAATAGCATGTTCAAATATCTAATGTAAATGATCAAATAAAGCTTTGAGAAAGTTTCATAAAAAGGTAAACCTCACATTTCAGCATTTAAATAAAGAAAAGGGTTAAGTCAAAATGATAATTGATTAATAAATGATTACATGCATTTTATCTGCTCCATAAATAATTCTAGAAAACTTATCTGAATTGTTTAAATGTGTAGAATCCAGATACACTTGTTTTTCATCAACCGGTCAAAATTTACAGCAGGGCATGCAAATTCAGTCCGTTTGGCCAGACAGAATCTGCACCCAGGCTGAATATGAATATAAGTCTCTGTAAATCCACTCTCTGACAGCAGGTGGCGCTTTATATGGAAAAACTGAATTACAGCTGTTTCCTCCGTGCACAAAGCATTGCGATTAAAACACTACTTTATTAGGTATTACACGGAGCGAAGATGAAAACAAAATGCCATCGAATCGTTTCTGAAGACAGTCAGAACCTTCAGAGGTACATTCATATAATTAATTCATTCATTTGTATAATTCCCCTCAACACCCTGTTTTCACTCAAAACGAAACTATTCTGCTGCTGTGTGCACGTGAGACTGTTACTTAAAACTGTGCTTTATGCTGGACAGTATTTATTTATCTTGAGTTGTTCAAATCGTGGTAATCCAATAAAGAGCTGTCGCGATTCATCGATTTTAGTCGACTAGTCGATTTTGAAAAATCATCGACTTCATTTTGCTAGCATCGACTAACCGGCAAAATAACGGAAGTGCCGCATTTCACGGACAAGAATCCATAAAACACATTATTAGACTGTTTTCCAAGGCTGCATGATATTAAACCCATTTAAAAATCATAATTAAGCATAATTGTGAATTCACAAACGCTATGATTTAATTAAATAATTATATGCGATGCAGTTCTAACACATGAGCTTTAATTATTTACATGCGTGCAGGTTAAGTACGTGGGTCACACAGCGGCTCCGTTCACAGTAGTTCCACAGAAACTTATCATTTACATGTGGAGCATCTCAAACTCCATCTCTGCATGTTGTTGTGAGTTTGGGTTTATTATAACGTTCATCTGGGAACGCAACGTGTGCCATTTCATCAGATTTGTAAGGTAAATCATTTATAAACCTGTGCAAACACAGGAGAATACATCGCGATTTCAAAATAAAAGCTCAAACCCTCACTCTGAGTTTACACGTTTTGATGTCCACATATTCATTTACTTACAGCAGCTATAGCATTTCTGTCCTAAAGAATGGCCAAATATTAAAGATTAAGTGGACATTTGAATTAAATGGTGCTTGGTCAATATTAAACAAGGATTAAGTTTAAAAATAATCATCAGGCGCCTCCTGCAGGCCTTTGTTGTTATGCGAAATGTACATTAGCTCTATTGTTTATAATACATTATGTATTTTAACAGTTTTGTTCAATAAAACCATATGATTTCTTGCTTTTGATACTTTATTTGAACTAATTATTATTGCATCATTGCTATTATATGTGTATTTTAAGTCATTTTAAAAGCTATTGTTCACTTACATCTATTTTTATTACCACAAAAACATTATTATAATTATAGGGCCCTATGAAATCCGTTTTATTTCCAAATTCATTTTTTTCCATTTTCATTTTTCTATACTCTGTTTTAATGGTTAAATTAAATTTTGTTAATCAAAAAGCCTGTCTAATTAATTGAGTTTTACAGTTTTATCTGTACCAAATTCTTATTTTCTGGATTCCTATTTTAAATGGTTCCATTAATTTTTTTTTCTTTTCTTTTTTCTTTTTCAGAAATACTGCACATTTACATTTTTCTCATAAATAAATTCTGGTAAATAATATTTCTGGTAAATACTCCTTTATTTAAATACTGATTATAATTGTATTATTAGACTAGAACACGTGGATATGTTGTCTTTCTTACACTATAATACTGAACTGATTTCAGTGATTTGGACTGAGAGATGGACACTTGCTTCTTGCACTCTATGTTGCACTTTACTTTTGCTTTAAAAAAGGATTTCATAGAAATTTGGATTTAATTTGGTTTAATAAAATATTATAAGTAATATTATAAGTAAAATATTATAAGTAAAATTGTTGATTTTTTTGTGGGAAATTAATTGTTTAGATTGATCGATTAATCGATAAATTAGTCGATAGATTAATCAAAATAAAAATAGTCGTTAGTGGCAGCCCTAATCCAATACGGTTTTAATGATAATGTAAATATGAAACGGTAATACTAACCGTGGGGAATTTTATCATGATTTATCGTCAAAACGGTAATCGTTACATCCCTAGTTCAAAGTGTCAGAAAGAGTGTGAATGACCTGACCTGGAATTGGGTCTGTCCGAGTATTGGCTGGTTCTAGAACTTGGCCTCTCAGGTTGACGTTCAGCCTCCCGGTAGCCAGGATTTTGACCATCATACCAGCCGTATCGAGTATCTCCTCTACGGTAGGGATCATCCTACAAAATTGAATATTTTACTAAGTCATGTTTTAAGTCTAGCATTTAGAAGCTTTGTTAGGTGGAAACACACTAGATCATTACATCACTGCACCTGATAGTAGCTTTGAGATCTGGGATCCACAGGGTACTGGGGTGGATACAGCGGTCTTCCATTCTGGTACTCAGGGTAGGGTCCCGGGTAGTACCCTGCATAACCCGGACCAGGTGGCATCGCAGGAGGAGCACCATGGCCTGACTGATCGCCTAGAGATGAAGGAGGTCTTTGGGGTTCTTGAAGTGGCTGGGGGGCAGAGTTCCCAGACTGGGGTGGGTAAGAAGAAGGTGGGGCAGATCCAGATCCAGGAGGGGCACCACGTTGAGTTGGAGGGGCCTGTGGAGGAGGCTGGTGTTGAGCTGGAGGTGGATGGGCAGGGTGGGAGGTGTGAGTCGGATAATAGTTGGGTTGGTTGCTGGAGGGTCGTGGGGGGTTAGGGATCTGCTGAAGGGGTAGAGCCTCGCTGTCAGACTGCCCACCCTGCTGTGCATCTTTGGTGACCTGCAGGTAAAAGCCGGGTGTGTTATTCACCAAGCCCGCAGGATGGGCAGACTGAGAGACAGCTGGGACTGTCACCTGATTCGTGGACTGTGGTTGATGCATAGAAAAATCAAGCAGCTCATAATTTGAAGATTCATTGTGACTGGTGGCAGGGGCAGAAGTCTGAGCTTGAGAAACAGAAGGCAGAAGAGACTGGCTGTCACCTCGAAGAGACTGAGCCCTTGAGAGAATGGGTCGGGGTGCTTGAACAGAGGGCTGAACATCTTTTGCCTCTCGTGCTAGATTCAAGATACCTTGAGTGGAAGAAGTGCTGAAGTTTACTTGTGTCGGAGAGAAAAGAGGCTGTAGCTGATTCATTGAAGGGGAATTCTGAGGCATTTGATTGGTCACAGAAGACTGAGGGGGTGGGTGCACAGGAGTTGCTGTCTCTTGAGGACTTGTCTGATTGGAGGGTTGTGAGAGGTTTTGAGAGGAAACCAAACTGGAAGGTGGCGCAATCAACACAGGCTGGTTTAGGGCCTCTACGGGAGGCGAGGTCACCAGCAAGGAGGCATATCCCAAACTTGCCTGAGGCGTGGAGTCTGGGGGAATTTCCAGGTTTTCCGAGGGAGGCTGTGGATCTGGCTTCGCTGGATGCAAATCAAGAGGGCCATCCTCCGGTGGCTGGATGACTTCGGAGGGATGTGCTGGAACAAATGTTGCAGCCAGAGAGGGTGCTGCAGGGGCTAACAGTATGTTAGCACCTAGACTGGCAGTGTCATTTTGAGCCCAGAGTGTAGTAGCGGGACTCTCAATGGGGCGTCGTGCTCCCTGAGCTCGAGATGAGGGTCGGCGTTCCGGTAAGTAAATGGTCTCCAAGTTGTCTGGGGGTTGTTCTAGGTTGCCAGGCTGCATGTCACGTCCACCCTTTTCCATGACCATGCGTGCACGATCAACCTCCGCAGGTCGAACTCCTACACCATGTGAGCGGACAGGCTCAAAGGAAGAATTCGCACTCGCTTGGAACACACCAACTGGTTTAGGTGGGCTAGGAGTTGGGAAAGTAGGACTCGCCTCTGCAGCTGGGTTGGAGTCTATCTGTTCAAAGTATCCACCAGTGGAGGGATGCAAAGGAGGGTGATCTGGTGGGCGGGGACTTTCCTGTTGGATAAATGTTCCCACAACACCTTGCTGTCGCCGAGGGATGTGGCTGCCGCTGTGAGGACCGTGTCCACTGCTGTGACTGACGTTACTGTAGCTGGATGAAACACTTGCAGAGCGGGCAAGACGAGGACCAGTCTCAGGTGTCTCCAAATTAGGCCCCCCCCCAAAGGCATGGCTTGGAGGAGGCTCACTAGGCAGCACTTCCTGGTTTGGAACACATTCCTGATTCTCCACAGAATCACACGGTCCTGCTCCAGATCGAATGTTACCAGTGTCATTCAAATATGGACCAGAGAACTCAGTCATCGAATGGAAAGGGTGATGAATCCCATTTACACATCCCTCCCCTGACAGAGTTTCTACATTTTCAACATCATTGCCCCGAAAGAACATTGAGAGTGTTCCGGTATCACTGAGAACTTCAGAGTAGGAGACAGGACAGGCACTCTGAGACGGATCCTGTGGGTTTTGATTGAACCATGGCTCTGAGGGTCCACCTGACTGACTGAAGTAATTCTGAGCCGGGAAGTGGGAGTTCTGTTGCTGAGTTGCAGCAGGCCCAGTCACATGTGGTTGAGCTGACTGACCTTGATTCTGAGCTTGTGTCACTGGTGGGGCTGTGTGGGGATAGGGCACAGGAGGTGGGGCTTGAGCTTGAAAAGGATTAGATGGGAGATCACTAGTTGGCTGAAAGTAGTTTTGAACAGAGGGTGGGCGGCTTCCATGGTCAGGCACCCAGTGAGAAGGTAGGGGAGGTGTTGGCTGGGATTGAAAAGGAGTATGGGATTGAACTAGAGGTGTTGGGCCAGTGGAGGGTGGATGTGATGAACTAGAGCTGAAGGAAGGAGCAGGGTTAGGCAATTGTGCTATGTAGGGCATTGGTTCTTGGGAATTAAAGTATCCTGGTTCTGCAGGTAGAGGGTTAGAGCTTGGTGTGGACCCTGGGGGAACAGGTTGTGGTGTAAAAATTCTTGGTGGTGGGCCAGGAGAGGCTGCCTGCACTGCTCCTGGTGGTGGCCCTTGTGGTGGTGTCATTGGGTTAAACCCGGGCAGGAGAGGACCTTGCATAGGAAGTGGGTTGCTGTTTGTGGGTGGAGCTTGGCTGCCCCCTGCCATGGGCGAAAAACTTTGTCTTCCAAAGGCAAAAGGATCAGTCACTGGCTGCGTGGGCGGGGCAGCCGGTGTCATAGCAGCTGCAGCCCCATGCTTGTGAGGTCTGGTTCTTCTGAAGGCATTGGGTCCACCGGAGGGAGGCGGAGGTCCACTAGCTCCAGGAGGAGCTGTCCGAGGAGGGGGCTGCATCGTTTACACTCACAGGTTTCCAAAGTGTTTACACTTACTGGAGATCTCCCTATAGTTTGAAAAACACAGATTTGTGTCATATCTTGGTGTAAACATTGTATGATTTTACCACAGGGTTTGCCTGTTATCAACATGCATCATGTGAACACATCCAAAGTTCAGTTAATACTGCTAATAGCTGCTCAGCTAAAATAACAATGACCATTCTGCTTTAAACATCATATGGTGAGAGTGTCAACACAGGGGCAACGTGGCACCTCTATAAAAGTACACACAAAAGTATCACTAGCAGACACACAGAGTGCCTCACCCATTCATGAACAAGACATGCAGCTGTTTTATACAATCTGATCATTTGTGAAAGTAGCATCAATTTTGATTTCATTTTGAAGTTAAAACCAATTTTCTGCTCTTGAACAAACATTATCACACCATCTGAGATTCATAAGCTTTATGATGAGCAGGTGTGAAGACAGCAGTACTCCACTATGTTGGCATATGAACAGTCACCACCACGATCAGAAACCTGATATTAGACACACTGCGGGCCGGGTGTTAGAAATGTGCATTAAGTTACACTGAACTTTGAATCCTGTCAGACATTTTTTAAAGCAGGGGGCCTCACCTCTACAAGTGCACAGTTTAATCTTCAACAACAGGGGACAGACGCAGATTCTGATTATGAAAATACACTGTTTATCACTAAACAAAATGTTCACAGTCACACCAACTGTGACTAAAACAACACCACTGTGACAAATACAGCATTGGTCAAACATTTGGACAGATTTTACAGAATATAATTATGTTATAATATAATATAATTTCCCATGATGTTTAAACCTTTTGATTTAAAAGCTTATGCTTAAATGCTTGAAGTTAATTTTCTAAACAAACATACACTGCTGTACTATAAAAGTTTGGTGTCAGTAAGATTATTTTTTGAAAGATATTAACTCTAGTGATTAATACTTATTCAGCAAGGATGCACTGATAATAAGTGACGGCAAAGACATTTATAATGTTATAAAATAATTTTTATATCAAATAAATACTGGTCTTTGAACCTTCTCTTCATCAAATAATGTATCATGGTTTAAAAGATAATATTGCCGCACTACTGATTTTAACATTGATAAGAATAAATGTTTCCTAAGCATCAAATCAGCATATTAGAATGATTTTTGAAGGATCATGTGACACTGAAAACTGGAGTAATGGTGCTGAAAATTCAGCTTTGCCATTACTGGAATAAATGACATTTGAAAATATAATCAAATGGAAAATAATTATTTTATATTGTAATCATATTTCACATTACTACTGTTTTTATTATTATTGTTGTTTTGATCATTTAAATGCCCCCAAACTTTCGAATGGCAGTGTAACTGCACTTAAACATTAATTTTTTAGAAAGCTCTTTGCAGAGCTGTAATCTAGACAAAGGGTGGCAACTTTGAAGAAGCTCAAATATACGGTGGTTTTTAACATTATGCTGTGTTTAACATTTCATTCGTGTTGTTTCAGTCTTGAGCTAAATTGAGGGAAATAGAAACAATCAAGAATGAGTAGGTGTCCAAACAGATAATCTACATCCACAGTGATCTTGTCTCTGCTTACACTTTTAGCCATTATGTATCAGAAAACACACAGATATAACTCTGCATTTGAACCGATTGGAAACAATACTGCGACCAGACAGAAAGCACATAATGGAATTTCTGGAGCCATAAAGGGCTGATAATTCAGTTGAGGTGCCATATAACAGTCTAATTGTGTTACCACACAGAGGGCTACTGTTCTTAATCACGTCCAGGACGTTTTGTGTTGTCTGCAGAGATGTTGATGACAGATAACACTCTCAAACTGTAGCTAAAAGCATTATATTAAACAACTTTTTTAAATAAAAAATATGCGAGATGCATATATACTGCATTATATCCGGCTCCAAGGCGGACACGTAAAGCGCCCCTTACTGGATTTAACCCACTGATGTCACATCCTGGTCTTTAATTCCTCTCTTTAACTACATCAGCAAATATACTTACAAGAGGTTTTGTACCGATGTATTGAAAACACACAAAAATAATATAATGCTGTTAATGTGGATCATGGTGCTTAGTGGACAAAACTGTCAAAACAAAACATACACACTAAATAAACTTACAGCAGTGTAAATCAAGCAGGAAAAAGGCAGAAAAGCAGTAGCTAAACCACAACATAACTAATCAATGAAGCCTACAAATTTAACTACGGACCTGGACAGTAGAATTTAGAAATGTCACGAGAAGAAACACAAAGGAATCAACATAAGAAATGTAAATAGAGGATGCGAGGAATTACAGGTGACAGCTGACTGGGCCACTAGCCGTTAGCATGCTAAAAACTACAGTTAATCCTTCGAACCACAGAACTGTCCGACCCAAAACATACTGCTCCATAAGGGATCTCTTACCCGTTATCTTCCAGTCGAGATGCCCAGATACAAACAAAACTCGATACGAGCGCGGCTGGAGTTGAGTTTCTCAGAGAAGTGCAGGACACCGCAGCTGACACTTGTCCGCCATCTTGGCCGAGCGCTTGGCGACGTGTACATGTGACGTCACGGACATTTCCCGTTTGGCCCCGCCCCATAAACGACAAAAAATAAACATAAAATATTACATAAGCACCACAGTCTACTACTCAGTGTGAGCTTTAATTTTCGTTAAAATATAATATTAATAGCATTACTGTATTTTACGCTTACTGCATTATAAAATCAAATGCTGGCCTGACTGGCTTTGAAATGGCGCCCTCTGTTGATCTCGGAGGGTATTTCAATAATTCAATGTTCTGCACATAAACAAGTGTGAGCAAGCGGTCAATGTTTTTTTCTTACAGATTTGGAACTAATTCGACATATTTCTCTAAAATAAGTCCCATAGTGTCAAAACAACAGATTTTAATTCTGCCATACAGTTTCTCAAAATGCTCTCAATATTTTTAGATTACGTTATCAAAGTAAATAAAGACATAACATTATATTTTATATAAGGTATTTTACTTTAATATAATGATATAATATACTGGGTAAACTCGAATATTTAAAAAAGAGAACAGAAAATTTGCTTAAGCATTAGCTAGATAAAATAGCCAATTTTTCACCTAAAATGCAGAGAAAATAAACAAGACAAGGGTCAATTTAGAATCATGTTTTTATTTTTGCATTTGTCTTGATGGATATGTTTACAAAATGTATAAAACTAACAGAGGGTAAAGCAAACTAATATGTCCAAAACACACAAACAAACAAATAAATCTAAAACTATAATAAATAGTGAAACATCGATGCAGGATTCTCTGAAGGGTTTTGCATTTTTGTTTGCATAAAGAAACACTCCTGATTCTGGAAGTGTCTGAAATGACACACACATAAATACATCTAATGATATCTACTGTATTGGTCCAGTAATCATGATCTGTGAAAGGCCTAAATCCCGAGTTTACAGTAGTGTCTCTCACATTTTTCTGAGCTGCAACCGTTGTTTGTTTTTGGTCACTGTATTGGGTCTGAATCACTATGTGGATCTATACAAGAGTGGATATTTTTCTGTATCTATGTGTTGGTGTGCATGTATGTATTTATACAGACATTACACATTTAGTCTATATCCAGGTCGCTGTCGGAATCGCTAGGGTGAGTGACAGCGGCATTGCGAATAGACGAGTGTGTGTTTGGCTGTGTGTATTTCTCTGGAAGAAGCCCGTATTCCTGCAGCAGAGCTTCGACGTCTGTGGCGTAGAAATCATCTCCGAGCTGATCGGACACACGCACCAGATTCCCCACCAGCTCACCGCCGCGGTACAGCAGCAGGGCCGGCAAAGCCGAACTGCGGAACAAAGCGCTGGTGCCGACCGCAGAGCCCCGGACCCGACAGAACTTCACCTGCAGGTCGTGGAGAAGAACAGATAAGTAAGAAATCACAACTTAATACAAACTAAAAGAATAGCTTACCCAAAAATTTGAATTTGCTGCAAATTTACTCTGGCCATCCAAGATGTAGAGGAGTTTCTTCATGGGAACAGATTTGGAGAAATGTAGCATTCCATCACTTGCTCACCAATGGATCCTCTGCAGTGAATGGGTGCCGTCAAAATGAGAGTCCGAACAACTGATAAAAACATCACAATAATCCACAATACTCCAGTCCAGCAATAAAAGTCTTGTGAAGCGAAAAGCTGCATGTTTGTAAGAAACAAATCCATCAAGACATTTTTAACTCGAAACCATTTTCCTGTCCTTTATCCATAATAACACTTCCTCCAGTTAAAAAGTTGTCTCATCTGAATCAGGAGAGAAATCTGCACAGATCAAGCACAGTTTACAAGCCAAAACAATTCTAAATATATATGTGAGTGGATACTAATGTGAGAGGACGACAGGGGATTGACTTTTTCAATGCAGGAAGTATAGCAACAATTTAAAGTTAAATTATCTTGATGGATTTGTTTCTTATAAAACGCAGCTTTTTACTTCACAAGACATCATTAATTGCTAGACTGGAGTGGTGTGGATTACTGTGATGTTTTTATCAGCTGTTTGGACTCTCATTCTGACGGCACCCATTCACTGTAGAGGATCCATTGTTGAGCAGGTGATGTACATGTCTCCTAATCAGTTCAGGTGAATAAACAAATACATCTACATCCTGAATGGCCAGAGGATGAGTACATTTTTTAGCTAATTTTCCTTTTTTGCTGAACTATTCCTTTAAAGCTCTATAATGAAAACATTTCTTCATCATTGTTACCATTGGGTACTGCATTGCGAGGCAGAGCAGGCTTCCATCCATGGCCTGGCAGGCGGGCACCTCTGGCTCGTAGATGTGGACCAGCACCAGAGTGTTCTTGCCCTCCTCATCTACAGCGCGCAGGAACTCCTCCCCCGAAGAGATGTCAATCACCTTTTCGAAGCGCCGCCCTCCACACAGCTGTTGCTGCATCTCCTCCATGCGCTGCAGACGATACTGCTGGAGGAAGGATTCATCCTCATCATCATCCTCCTCCTCTTCTTCTTCATCCACACGGAGGTTCATCTGAAGAAAAATAAAAGAAAAAAGGGAGAATGAAATTTTGTTGCTGATATTCGGAAATGAGGAGGGCAAAGTGAAACGGATTTAAAAGGTAGAAAAATGTGTTTATATTTGTTTTTTATTTTTAAACATGTGAGATTTAATATCCATCTGATATAAATAATTATGGTTATTAAAATTAACTAGAACTATTAAAAACATTTTCTTTACTTAAAATTAACTAAAGTAAAATATTTAAAAAGTCCTATTTTATTTCAGTTTGCAAGGCAACATTTCTAATTTTCAGTTATTTTTACATTAAGATGAAATAAAAATTCAATAACAAAATAGTAAAAAATACAAACTAACAAAAAAAATGACAAACTTCAACTGAAATTAAAAAAATACATATTTAAATTATTAGTAAAAACTATAATAGACAACCATCATATCATGACATTCTGTGATGTATGTTGACTCGACTGTGTATAAAGTGTTTCTCACTTTGCTTGCGATCTTATCCTGCAGCTCCTTCTGTTTCTGTCTGTCGGCTTCTTCCTCCATATGCGACTTGCAGGTCATGCTGAGTTTCTTGATGAGTCGCTCCATCTCTTTCTGCTGCTCCACGCGCTGCTCGTTCTCCAGCTGCTTGTATTTACGCCAGTCATTGATCACTCCCTTCGGCCCTGTAGGAGAAACACACACAGTCCCACGGATGTGTGGTTGATGAACGTGGATGCAGCTTCTTTTATTCAGAGGCTGTGAGAGACAGAAGTACAAATGTGTGTTCACATTTCCCATTTAACCGTACCAGTGTTGACCGAACTGCCATCTGCACTGTAGTCCAGTTCCACATCCAGCACCTCCTGGTCGCGGATGGTTTTGGATGCGTTCTCCTCTTCCTCATGATCGCTCTCTTCATCCTCACTGCTGCTGTAGTAATACTGCAGCTTCTCCCCAAGAAGCTTATCATCAAGCGTTGTCATGTCGTCACACTTAGATAAATGTGAAAGACACAGAAAACATACAACCATCATGCTAAGAACATCAAAAAACATCGAAATCAGCAGTTTAGCAGTTTTTAGTTAAGCAGACAGCACAGACAGCTTTCCATTATACAAAACATTAAACGAGACTCAAAATACAAGGTAACTAAACGTAACACTTCACATAGTTAAATTAGTTAACAGTAGTTAATCCCAAATATTATATTTTGTGAAATTCAAAATAAAAATATTTAAACACAATATTAGGTATCATGAACAATTAACTTTTTTTATTTTATCTACAGCATATTTTAATCTAGGTTAAATGTATTTTATAAATACAATAATGTCCACTGATGTTATCAAATATTTATAAATTATTATTACGCAATGCATAAAGTCTTCTTTAAATGTTAAAAGTGTATTAGTATATGTAGAAATTAACATTGATGTATTAAATCCTGGAAAATTATGGTACGTTGTATTATCATTGCATAATAATTTTGCTTTATATTTACAATAAAACATTAAATACAAAGTCACAATAATATAATATATAGGTATATTAGGTTTCAAAAAACATTAGTCTATTAGTATTACAGTATTTAGATTATTATTATTTTCAAAGACTGCATTGCCTTCTCTTATTTTCTAGATAATTTAACTCAAAAAAGTACACAAATCTTACACAAGACTATCCTTTTGCTGCCCATCATCAAGTGCTGGTGGTTATTCAGGAAATGCAAATCTAGTTCAAATGAACCTCATGAGAATATTAGACTGGGGCTGGTAAGAAATCCAATTAACGTTAGCCCTCGTCCCCTATTGAGATTAAATTTAGACTAATGACTAAAGTCTTACAAAACATATTTTAAACATATAATACCTTCAATGTAAATACATACAATAATAAATTATACTTCGTAAGAAATATGTGTAGATTTATCTAGTAAACAAGTATTAGCTAACCTGTCAAACAACCTGCTACCTAGCTATATACATCAGGCAACGTTCATGTTTGAGAAACAAACTACCTAAAGTTAAATGAAATGAAAAATCTCTGTTCACTTACAGGGCGTCTGATTTGCCCATTAAAAATAAGTATAAAACTAAATTATATAACGTTATATGAGATTCCCGACGAGTGTTTGCTAGAATGCTATGTTAACATGCTAGTATGTTAGCTACTCGGTTAACGCACCAGAACACGACGCTACTAATAAACTAGGGTATATATATTATAAACAAGATGTGTTTTATGATTATTAAAACATTTATCATCTGTTAACTCCGACTGAATTTTACCAATATGTGTCTCCTTTGTCGCAATTAATCGCTGAACAGCAGCTTCAGATTCTACACTGGCTCTCTACAGCGCGAGCACAAATACTGACCAATCACAGTGCCGAAGAGATGATTGACATGAGTATCCGCCAATAAGAGTTTGAAGCGATTGACAGAAGGCGTTTCACATATGTTTTGGTTCCTGAATGATTTTTTTTTTTTTTTACAGTAACGTTATAGGGTTGCCAGGTCTACGTAACAAAACTAGCCCAATCACGGCCAAAACTAGGTCAGGTCTAGAAAGGATACAGCTACGATCAGATTGCCCTACTGGGCATGCCATGCGCACATCAATATTGCGTCATTTTTGTCACGCTGAACAACAGTTATTAATTATTGTATATTTGCATTATTGTAAGGTTACATTTAGGGTTGGGGTAACGCCAAAACTAGCCCAGTCCAAATCTCATCTTCTTCTTGAAATTTTTTGGCGGTTGACAAACAACAAAATGGTGTATTACTACCTTCCCCCTTTTTTTTCTTTTTTTTTTCTTTTTATATTCTCTCCCACAAATTTGTTATTTTAAGGTACTGAAAAATAAAACTATAGCATTCATTTCTCGAGTTATTTTGTAATATATCTCTCAGTTTAAATTGCATTGTTATTTTTTTCTAAATTTTGCATTAGAATCCTTCTTTCAGTTTCGTATTTCTGACAGTACAAAATAACATGTTCCACTGATTCTTCTTACCCACAAAATTCACACCTTCCCGTATCATGTTTACCCATTTTATAAAGTGTACTATTTAATCTTGTGTGTCCAAATCTCATCCTTGATATTAGTATTTCATCTCTCCTGTTTTTCCCTGCACTTCTCATCTCTCCCACTTTCCTTTGAATTCTGTAAAACCATCAACCTTTTTTCTCCTTATCCCATTGTTTTTCCACCTTTCCTTCAGTCTTTTCTTAATAATACTCTTGATTTCACTCTTACTTAGATTAACAATTAAGTTAATGTCATTGTTTTTAACTGCTTCTTTATCTGCAGTTTCATTTCCTTGGATACCAATACGTGCAGGCACCCATAAAAATACCACTGTAATACCCATCAATTGAATTCTGTATAACGTTTGCATTATTTCCATTAAAATATCTGGTCTACTTTCTGAGTGACTGTATAGTAAACTAGCCAATGATGCACATGAATCTGAACAAATAACTGATTTCAAAGGTCTTATCTCTTCTATCCACTGTATTTCTAATAATAGTGCAATCATTTCCCCTGTATAAACAGATAACTCATCACCGGTCCTTTTCCTTACCGATAAGAGAAATTCTGGAACAGTAAACGCTACTCCTATCTTATTGTCTAAACTCTTTGATGCATCTGTGTAGATCTGAACATAGCTGCAGTACTCATTAATATAGTGTTCCTGTGGCTCAGTGGTAGAACATTGCGTTAGCAGCACAAAAGGTCGTGGGTTCGGTTCCCAGGGAACACACATACTGATAAAAATGTATAGCCTGAATGCACTGTAAGTCGCTTTGGATAAAAGCGTCTGCTAAATGCATAAATGTAAATATTTCTGCACATTATATAAATTACACTCCTTACCCTTGTTTTTCTGTTCTAACAATGTAAAATCTACTATAGCATCTAAAAGTAACCAAGGTTTTATTACTGGTAGCGGTACAGTTGGACTAACATTGAACTGATTAACTTTAGGTTCCGTTGCTTTCTGTATCACCGTCCATCCAAAACCTTTAATTTTCCTCCTCTCTTTTTCAACAGGGCTTTAAAGTATCTAGTGTTGGATGCTCTTGACTATGGCCTTGTAAATTAACCCAATAATTCACTGACAACTGTACCCTTCTCATTTCTAATGACATTTCCCCCATTTCATCCTGTAGTGCTGTAATTGGTGTAGTTTTTATAGCTCCTGTACATAATCTCATCACCTGATGCTGTATATTATCTAACTTCCTAAGAGACGTTTCTGCTGCTGATCCATACACCACGCATCCATAATGCAGATGATTTATCAATAAATAACAAATCTGATCCATACCTGGAGCTGATTTCTTGTTTTTTCTAAGAGATCGATTTAATTCTGTCTTTGTAAATGTTATATTTATTTGGTCATTATAGTATTCCTCACTCTGTATTAGCTCTTTATACTGCTCCAACAGCCTTTCCCTTCCTCTTTTTCCCTCTTCACTAATATTGTCTGATTTATGTATTTTAACAAAAAATTTCGCCAGCATTTCTGCTTTCTCTTCATCTTTAACAGCGTGTTGTATCTCCATCCCGTAATATTGGATACCCAAATTCTCTTTTTATCCCATTCCTTCTTTTTATCATTCCCCATACTTGACCGATTTCTGTTTCCCTTCCCACTGTGTTACAAAACTTCCTCCAAAATTATTTTTTTTGTATTTTTAATGATTCTCCTTACATTTGCTTGCTTCCTTTTATATTCAATAAAATTCTGAAAACTATGATTCTTTTTTTAAAATTGAAAAGCTTTATTTCGAAATTTAATTACTTTATCACATTCTTTTGTCCACCATGGTACAATCTTCTTTTTTTCTTACCTCCCTTTTTTGGAATAGTCTGACTTGCTGCTAACAATATTGCATTATAAATATCATTATTAACCTTATCAACCCCTGCTTTAACTTCTAATACTCCTAAATGCCTCCCAATCTGCATTTTCAAAAAAAAGCATTAATCTACTCCTGAATAACATTCTTTTATACTTAAATTGACTTCAACTGCTATAGGATAATGATCACTCCCTATAGTCGTTTCTCTAAACACCTCCCATACGCATATACCCACCAATGAATTTGAAACAAGTGTAAGATCAATAGCTGCTTCTGTTCCTGTTCTTACATTAATCCTTGTTCCCCTTCCATCATTTAAACATACAGTTCTCGAAACAAAGACACATTTCTCAAAACTTTTAACACATTTCCTGTGTTTTCACACACGTTCAAATTTGCTGTGTTTTCTGCAAAACTCTACACAAGAACGGCATAATTTTTCACAGATTTAACCATGTTCTCATTTAGAAAACACAAAAATGAACACAAACAGCGCACATTTATCCATGTGAACATTCAGTAGCAAAACTGATGACTGAGTCAGAATCTCAGGATGATATGATCAAGAGCTCAGGTGATTATGTGTTTTAGAAAATGAATCCTGGTAGTGGGAGACAAAGAGGAATAGGAGGAGAAAAGAAAAATGAAGGGGTCCAGGTCAAAGGTCATTTGTTGCTGATGAAATATAAAGCACTATAGTTGTGCATGGAATGAGCATAAGGAAAGCTGCCTGCAGACTCATCTACAGGGTTTTACACTACTTACATTACAATTACAGTACATAGTAGCAGTATTTCAGATGAGAGAACTTTCACTGTTCTTTGTAGTGTAAATACTGTAGAACGCCACACACCCTCAAACTCGTAACTGTTGAGTTATTGGTGTTCTCACATGTCCTGTATCTGTACAGAACTGAGAGTCGACTGTCTAGGGGAGGCAGAGAAAGTTTTTTGTCAGAAGACTAAGAAACCACTATAACAAATAAGGATATTACCAATACTGCAGTGCAACTTGGCAGAGGATGCAGAATTTATTTATTTATTGCTGTACAGTAACTGACAGTATATTCCAATGTGTGTTTACTGTATATTCAGTTGTTTGGTTGTTGAACTTATCTCTTCTAGTGCTTTTCATCTACTGTAAGATCACTTTACAGTACATGAAAGCACTAGCGTAGCCAGAAATGTTTAAGTGGGTAGGTCTACATAAAACTGGGTGGACCAAGTGTGTAGCATATGAAAACTGCATGTCAAATTGCCAACAAAAAATACAGCACGAGGGTTTATTACACAGTACTTCTAAAGCATGCATTAACATTAGTAATTTGTTATGTTAATGTTCATTTCAAAATGTACTAATAGGACAATAAAATTAAAAGTTGTATCTGTTAACATTTGCCTGAGCTAAGGTTAACAAAGATGAATAAACACGGTAACAAATGTATTGCTAATCTTAGTTAATGCATTAACTAACTTTAACTAAAGGAAGTTTATTGTAAAGCATTACCTCAGTGTGAAACAACGGGGCTTCGCTGATGATTTCATAATCAAACATCTCTGCCAGTTCATGAACATCGAGGACTGCAGAAATGTGCGCAGCTGCAAATTATGCAGTTTGTTGTGGTGACACAACGTTTATGTGTTTCTTTCCACAAAGGACGCATCTGTTTAGCGGATCAAACACTGTACCTATGCTAATATGATGCTTCAAACACGCTTGGTTTAGAAGTTTCCAATCGATAAATCCAGCACCCTCAGGTGGTCTGTAGGCAGGGGCGCCTTAAGATAACCAGAGGCCCCTGGGCTACAGCATTACGGCAGGCCCCCCTACCCCAAGAAAACCTTTTTTTAAGCTTCCTGACAATTATTTATGTCAAATTTCGATTTGTTTTTTCTTGTTAATGTGCCAGTTAACATTCACAACACTGTTCTGCGTCAAATGTGAATATAAGTGAATATGCAAATTCACTCTTTGCCACAAGGTGGCGCTTAAGAACAGCAGAATGTAGCCGTTACATGACACTATTACAGGCTTTATACAGAGGTAATATGAAAAGAAAATGCCATCAAAACTTTCCTGGCTGAAATGTGAGTTTACAGGTATGATTTAAACACCATAAATCACACAAAATATTAATTATTCATCATCAGTAGAACGAAACATCACTACATGTTGGCATAAATGTGGATTGTTTGGCGATTCCTAACTGCGTTTTTATTTTGAAACATGCCGTGCTCGCTTTAATTAATTAAATCACAGCCGTATAAAGTTAATGATCATATTTAAGCAATAGGACGATTCCTATTTTTCCATCCCTGGATTTAAAATTGAGACTTTGAAGCAGACTTTGAAGTGGAACATACCAACTACACAAACTGTGTGGGGGGAACCTAAACTGAACCATTTACTATATAGGCTACTACAACCAGGGCGTCGCTGAAAATGAGTGTGTGAGTTTGTTTACAGAATGCTGTTGTCACTGCTGCAAACTGCCATATAAATAATTATTCGAAAAATATAATTCCCCTTTCCAGTGTAGGCCCCTGGGCTTCAGCCCCTTGAAGCCCGTGCATTAATGCGCCCCTGTCTGTAGGGTTTCATTAGACGGTCCGGATAGACTTTTACTTTTTAAAGAATTGATCTGATTTATGTTTGGTTCACACTAGGCTATTTTCAAATTTAACTTCACAAACGCGCGCATTTTACTATTATATCCTTACGTCTTAAACAAAACATTGTGGGTGGGACTAACAGAAACGAATCATCATTTTGACAAGCATGAAGAGGGGAAACTAAGAAACGACCTGTAATTGACCATGAAAACAAGCGTTTAATATTTTTAATAAATATATAAATTTACAGTGAAATATGACGTTTATTATTTTTGTTTAATAAATTACATCCATATGGAAAATTACCAACTTCTCATTGGGTGGGCCACAGATTAAAGTGGGGCCAGGGCCAGGGGCAGGGCCACCCGTAGCTACGCTATAGGCTACTGTATGAAAGTAAATCTTTCATACAGCTTATTGCTGAATTTCCCTGTATATGCACCCCTCTATGTATGCTGCATAGGGACTATTTTTCCCAAAATAACCACAAGATGAAGTCAAGATACATTTTTATTGTAACTATGGACTACGTTGACGAGTGATGTAGAAGTTTTCACCATGAAGCACACTGGTGATGTACCGGAGAGAAAACACATTTCACAGTAAATGATCTCATTTTCAACAGTAAGAAAAAGTGTTTTAAAGCTTGTCACAGTTATATATGATATGAGAACAGTAGGGCCTGTAGATAGAGAGTACGTGTTATTTAATAAAAATATCATTCTATTTTCAGAATGACAATTTTTTTTCTCAAAGTTAGTGTGTGGGGTAAAACATCTAATCCTAACATCTAATCCAGATCTAATCTGAACATCAAATCCTGTGTTTTTCCATCAAATTAATTCTACCTGGTTGGTTGAATAAAAATATTTGGACTTTATATTAAAAAATTACCTCAATTTAGCATCAGGTAGCTAGCTAGCCAGTTATCATCAGCTAACTTTAAAAAAAAAAAAAAAAAAATTAAATAGACTATTATAATTTTGTAAATCATAATTAGCCTATTGATTATATTCTTCTTTTAATTTTAAGCTAAAACTGCCTGTACTCTGATTTTGCTATAAATGTTTAAAGGTGCTGTATGTAGGATTGACACCTAGCGGTTGAATTAGGTTTTGCAGTCCAAATTCTAAATATTGGAGACATCTTTTTTTCACCCGGCCCCTCCTCCTCAGACTTGACGCACACGCAGGTTGCCAGATTAACGACACCAACAGGAACGAGAGCACATGACGATGAATCAAATGAAATACGCTGTGTTTTCTGCCAACTGGCAACCCGGGGTGCCGAAGTACAATTGGGTAAACTGGCAGTGGGCGGGTTTCACAAACCATAACAAACACAGACATTCCGGGCCGGAACGCACATTTTCAAAGGAGAATAACTGACTGTAGCATTGTTTTTCAGACAGTATGTTAACTTAGCATGTTTCTTAAATACTTTAAATATTTGTCAGGCATTTTACCCCACCCAGGGGGGCGTTTTGTTAAAAAACAGGAAAACTCTGGACATTTTTCATACTTGGTTTGGTTAATAATTTATGTCATAGTCACTAAAACAATGATAACTTTTCTGAATACATTTAACTTTTGTTTCACTGAAAAAAAAATACACAATCCTTAAAGGGATAGTTCACCCAGAAATGAAAATTCTGTCATCATTTACTCACCCTCAAGTAGTTCCAAACCTGTATGAATGTCTTTGTTCTGCTGAACACAAAGGAAGATATTCTGAAGAATGTGGGAAACAGAGCAGTTCTGGGACACCATTGACTTCCATAGTATTTTTTTTTTTTCCTACTATGGAAGTCAATGGTGCCCCAAAACAGCCTGGTTACAAACCTTCTTCAAAATATCTTCCTTTGTGTTCGGCAGAACAAAGAAATTAATTTAGGTTTGGAACTACTTGAGGGTGAGTAAATGATGACAGAATTTTCATTTTTGGGTGAACTATCCCTTTAAGGGGGGCGTTTTCCCCCACTCTACCCTATACTGTAACAGTCATTGACTTGCAAAATGTCTCCTGTTACCCAAAAGGATGTTTTTGTAACAGTGTATTGAATTGATCTCACTAGTGTTCTCTAGGCAGGAATATAGTCTGTGTATTGGACAGGTTTGTGTGTCATCTGAGGCCAAAGATTGAGTCTGACAAAAGAGCATGTGTTTTTGACTAAAATGTTTGATTTTGATCTGGAAGTTTGAAGTTTGCACAAGTTGGTATGTAGTTTGATTGTGTTTATAGTTGTGAGAAATGGTGAATTGTTTCATGAATTGTGTGTTAGCAATCGAGAAAAAAATCAATGTAACTGTATTAATCTTGTCCTTGTATCATTATTATAAATAACTTTACCTTTAACTGTATAAAATGTGCAGGATAAAAAAATGGTCCTATAAATATAAAAAAATAATGTTCAGTGTCATTTATGATATAGAGAATTAATTAAATCAAGTAAAATGACACATGAATGTGCCAATTTAAATTAAATTTTTCACAGTTATAATTACAAATGACTTTATTAGTATTTTGACAATAGTGGTAATTTACTAATCTCACAACAGATGGTCAAAAAGTCACTTAAAAAAACCCATTTCAACATATTCTTGACTTATCCATTTTCACTATACAAAATCCCAAATATCTTTTTCACTAGCCTACGTGTTTCATATATCTATATAAACCTCACAAGGAATAACTGTTAAATTCTATAATGGCTGCTTTTCTAAAATAAGACAGCCTCAATAACGCACAGTATATTGCCAACAAATGAGACCTCCGGAGGTCCCGATGTCTCATTAAAGGATCACACTGGCAAAAAGTTTATGAATCCCAGTTCTGTACTGAAAATAAGTGTTTTGCTGCTCTGATGTCACTGTATTTTTTATACAGTACTCTCAATCGAAGCATGAGCAGATTTGTAAATTGTCCTTCAAGCCACTGTAACATAAAATGACGATAGTTGATTTTTTTTCACAAATCCATTTTGCTCAGGTGTCAAATGAGCCCAGATTTGCTGATGTGCAAGTTACAAATTCCTTTCTGTTTGTAACAGTAACAGTAGTCTTGTGTAGGACCTCCCAGAGGCTCCGTAAACACCACCCCTTTCTGAACAGACATAAAAGGAATGAAAACATAGTTATTTCAT
Organism: Schizothorax lantsangensis; assembly: GCA_027422415.1. NCBI lineage: Eukaryota > Metazoa > Chordata > Actinopteri > Cypriniformes > Cyprinidae > Schizothorax > Schizothorax lantsangensis. The sequence continues at coordinate 156,433 of JAPDDO010000426.1, read as the reverse complement.
TCTGTTCCTGACACATGATGGATCTGCGTGTCTCTGTTGTTTTTCTGTTCATTTTCCTCACTGGAGGTACAAAAAACAGCAAGTATTTAATTATATATTATTTGGTACACAACGTGAGGTCACTAAATGTCTGTCTCTGTCTTTAAGGATACTCTCTGAAGTGTTACACGTGCTTACCTGATCAGACAGGTTCCTGTGAAGCAAAAGTGGAGACATGTGGATATGGATTTTCCAAATGTGAAAGCAAAACAACAGAACAATCCATTGGTAAGTCAGTTTGATTTGGAAACGTACAGTCATAGTTTAATGAAAGTGATAACATGAAGTGTACTGTATTTGTTAATCTCATCACATAATTGCAATTATTTGTCTATTACAAGAGGAATATTAGCTGGAATTGGTATCATATTACTGTATATGTTTTTTATTTTATTTGCAGGTTCCACTAAGGTGTCTATCACAGCTAAACGGTGCGCACCTACATGTGAAGCTGGGACCCAACAGGTACCAGTCATAGGGAAAGTAACTACCCACTGCTGTGACACTGACCTCTGCAATGCAGCAGGTATTGTTCTTTATATGATCATGTGCTAATTTACATGTATGTGTTTCCCCTCACAACAACTATTACAGTAATATAAACACATCATTGTTCAAAAAAGCTAAATATTAAATTTCAATAGTGTAAAGCTAGAGCAGCTTGAAAAGGAAACGCTTATAAATTAGACAAGTATTGACTGGGTTGTTTTTTAAATTGATTAAAATTGATTGATTGTCAATACAAATGTTTAATTACTATTATTATTAGTAGTACCATTAAATAACAGTAATTTCTTTATTGTCTTGATCAGATGGCGTGTATAAAGGAAGCTTCCTCCTGCTGTTGTCTCCTCTGCTCTTCTACTTCCTGTTCCAGTGAGTCCTGCTGCACTTCAGATTCTACAGCTGCAGCAGAAACTGAATGTCACACGTATTTCTATTCTTCAATAAATAAACAAAGCTTGTCAATCATGAAAATTTGCTTTTGGCTGTTTAACTATAGCATGGTTAACCAATCAAAGTATTGAAATGCTTAGAGACAATATATAAACCATAACAAGACAACTTACAAGAAAAGCAGGTTTATTTTTTTACTAAGTGATATACCCAAACAACCACAGACACAAATGTCACACATGCAATGGACGCACACACACACACACACACACACACCTCACATATAGACCAAACATAACAGGTTTAACGGAAGTATGCATCCTGAGAAATCACAGGTATATTTGTGAAAAACATTGTACAGATAATTTTGTCAGAGCAGCAGCATCTCTACTGCCTCCCTTGAGCCGAATCAAATTGAAATTATTTGATGATCTGAAAGTAATATGTAAAGTAAGATTGGTGACTCATCAGTTTAATAAGATTAAAGCTGCATCTTTCATAAGACCTGTAGTGATCACTGAAGGTCTGAGGAATGATCCAAAATATCCAGACAAAAAAATGAGAAGAAATGGCAAAACTTTACAATAAAGTCCCATTAGTTAACATTAGATAATGCATTAAATAAATGCGCATCACATTTGTTACATTATTTACTAATATTTGTTAATGTCAGTTAATAAAAATACAACTGATCATAGTTAATGTGAGCTCAGGTCCATTATTCATAGCTACAGCTTTTGATTTTAATAATATAAATGTTGAAATTAACATTAAATTAGATAAATAAATGTTTCATTTATTTATGAAGTATTTTTCATTGTTAGTTCATTTTATCTGATGTATGTATTTAATGTTTACAAATGTAATCTTACTATAAAGTGAAATAAAAAAAGAAAAGAAGAGACTAAATACAAGATATAAATATGCTTACTGTAGTATTACAGTTATTTCTGAAGCAATGTTGATATAAAAATATTTCATAAATATAATCATAAATGTCATCAAAATATACTGTGCATTTTGCATGTTTATTATAAAGTAAATGCTGTTCCATATTCTTTAATTAGAAACAGCAAGCGGAAATGGAATATAAAATGCACTGGACTACAAGAAGAAGAAAACCAAATGAAGGGATTTTTTTATTTTTTATTTCAGAAGACCACTCATACCACTGTGTTAGAAGCATCATGATTGTTTCTCCTACACAGTGATACCCACACAACCACTAACACCATAACCACATTTGCACTACACAGCACACACTGTAACAATAAAACTTTAAAAACTGTTGTCTGAAATATAGACTCATCAACATTCAGGGCATAACAGGGATAAATAAAGGCTTTATGATGTTTTTTTTAGAAAACATGATGTAGCAACAAAAACACATCAATGCATCCTTAAATACCTCCTTGTCACTATGCACTGAAAAACTGTTCACAAGACCATCGCATACAATGACTGAAGTATGACACCTGAGCTACAATCTCTAGGACACATTTCTCAATACTGACGTCACTTTTTCAAAACTCTTCTCACAGTTCTCCTAACCAACACTCAGCTCGGTTCCCACACACAATTTCCCATCAAAAATACACAAAAAAAACCTGCTTGTTGCCTCAAATCAACTAATTCTTCATTAACAAACGTTGTCAAACACACTCTCACTCATAACTGATCTAAAAACACAATGTTTTCTTCACAAAACAAGACTGACAGCTCTCTTCTGTTAGAATTCACTGCAGTATGTTACGAGTTTACATTACAGTACAACATTATTCCTCAGTCGTCCCCTTTTGTATAGATGATATTGAAATCGACAGAATAACACCTGTGTAGGTATTCAGCTACATCTAATTGTTTTGCTATTATTTATTTTTAATTTTTTATATTTAGTATATATTTCAATATGGTATTACTGAAGAGTCGCAGATTGCTATTTAATTCAGTTTTATATTATGTTAGGTTTTAAACTTGAGCTAGGCTTTGAAAATAATTAATTTACTTTGAAAGAAGTAGTCAATGAATGTATGTTGTGCCACCACAGCAATGGGAAATGATCCACAGTTTAGCCCACAGAGACCGCTGGTGTGCTCACTGTGTGAAGAGTTTTGAAAAAGTGACCTAAGTATTGAGAGATAAATCCTAGTGATTGTAAATAAATAAATAAATAAACACCCTGTAATTTATGTTTGTGCCCCCTCTACAGGTGAAGAGAGTAAATGAGGGAGGCCTCAGGAGGGAGCTCCATGGGAGGTGGTAGGTGCATGCAATCTTTGACTTTTTGTCACTGTGCTCTATTTCTATTTCTCCCACATGCAAAAAATAAAATAAAAAATTAAAATAAAAAAACCTGAGGAAAATCCAACAGGACACAATGAAACAATATTTTTGTATTCTTTGATGACAAATTTGTATCACTATTGATATTACACAAATGTAGGGTGAAGCTGCCATGAATTAGATTTTTAAATGAACAAACTTTTACCACAACTGTTGCTCTATCAGTATTTAATAATATTTAGTAATATTCCCCCCCCCCCCTGTATTTATACATTTTAACACAATCATACCCTGCCATTCATAGGCATTAGCTCTTAATAAAGACACACTATATGGACAAACGCATGTGAACGCCTGACCACTCATATGTTCCTGTGTCCTGTGTGCAAAACCACAAGTGTTAATAGGGGTTGATCCTATCTTTGCTGTTAACAGCTTCCAATCATCTAAGGTTTTCCAATAGATGAGGTCTGGGCTTCACTCCGGCATATTGAATTTTTGGAATGAAATTGACTTAAATACAGTGCGTTCAATGGATGGCCCTGTCTAGTTGTAACAATACAATATATTTAAGTGAAAAGCTAATCTTGACTTGGTTTTTCCAATGACCTTCCCACATCTTCAACATTCATATGTAAACTGAAATCAAAGGTTTATAATGTAAACATGTCCTAATCTAAAACAAACTAATGTGAAACTGTTGGTTATAAAATTTGAGCATCAGTTTGTGTGTAAAGTGATATATAGTTCATGTACTCACCCTTATGTTGTTCCTAACCAGCATGTCTTTCTTTCTTGTAGAGTGTTACCTGTTCAAAAATAAATATATTAGCAAGCTCTTTTAGGGGGGTGGGTTCATGTACATTGTTTGTATTTTTTCTGGTAGCCCATATTAACTTGTAAAATACTATTTTACATATTCTCCTGAGAACCATAGAAACAACTTTGTTTTTACAACATTGCATTGTTTGGAGCATAAGAAACAAATGGCTTTTTTTATTATTAATATTTTATGATATGTCCTATGTAGAGGACACCGTGACTCAGTTAATATGAAAATAAAAACAAGACTCTATTACCAAAACTCTATTACCATTTTTTTATTTGTATATTCAAAATACCAGTCAATTTTTAGGTTCCAGGCAATTTCTTTTCCTAACTTGTCATCTGTAAAATGGATATGAGAATAATGTTTGAAAAATATATTTAGAGAACATTTATATGAAGGAAACTTGCACTTGAACCAAACTTTGCACAGATTTGTACAAAAATTCTCAACTGTAGTATGAAAAATATTAGATTTTTATTTTACCTTACACAATATATTTTCCACCTATTATAATCAATGTATTATCATATTAATGTGTGCTTTGGGCAACATGTAATGAAAAAATAAATGAGAGCAATAACTTATCAATATTTTCTTATAAAATCATAATTCAAAGAAATATTGATATACAATTTCTCTTCCAATTACTTATGTTCACCTAAAAAATCTATTTAACTGTTTTAAATTTCATTTTAAATCAATTTCTATATCATTTTAAAATTCCTTGTTTTATTATTTTTAATTCCTTGTTTTTATTGCTGTGAATGATTATTTCACTTTCTTTTATGTAAAGCACTTTGAATTACCACTGTGTATGAAATGTGCTATATAAATAAACTTGCCTTGCCTTGCCTTGCCTTGCCTAAAATGCCTGATAATCCTGAAGTGTGTGCTGTGTCCTCTACAGAGGACATGTATGAAACTGATGCATGTCTCACAACAGAAAGTAATATTCTGCTTTGAAACCCCATTAAGTTGTCCTGAGATGATCATTTAAGACAATTTGAAAATTAGGCCGATTTAAATGATAATTAAAAAAAATATTATCATATTTCCATAAGACTGCTGAATTTATACAGTCAATGTCTGTCATATTTAAAGACCAAGGAGAGGGAGTTGTCATGGTCAAACCTCCAAATATTTGGTATCTCTGAAATAGTCAGAATGTGTTCTGTGTTATGGATCAACTGGGGATCATGTTAACTCAAGTACTCCAGAGTGCAATCTGGACGATTGGGGTGGGGCGACACGTGTCGCTCCGCCCACCCCCAATTCCATTGGTTTATAACACGGCAAAACTTATTGGTGTAGACCTGAGCATGTGCATTTGTGTACGATTTTGTATTTGATTTGGCCATATTACAGAAATATTACGTGCTAACTCTAGAATCATAGGCCTATCTTAATTATCATCTGTTTAGTAACCATGGTAATTTTAGTCAGATGAAGTCATTGTTTACAACTCTTGATGACGGCACCCCCGGGTTCTTCAGGCTGAATAGCGCTTCATTCATATTTCTTTGAGGATCGGCAGGATGCGGATCAGCACTAAATTGGGATTTTATACGCAAATTAAGATAATTTACTGTATTTTGGAAATGGACAAACCTTGAACATAAATGGCTGATTTTACGTTTTAAAGCACAACCGTTTTTTGTTGTTGTTTAAAGAGATGAGTTATAGCCTACATTGCTCAATGCGTCACAAACTTGCAGTGATGGGAATAACGGCGTTATAAATAAACGGCGTTACTAACGGCGTTATTGTTTTCAGTAACGAGTAATCAAACTAATTACTGTTTCCCCCGTTACAACGCCGTTACCGTTACTGACAATAAAATGCGGCGTTACTATAATTTAGTATAATATATTATTAGAATTCTATTTTTCAGTTCATCTGAATGGATGCGCAGTGTAGCTGTATTTGACGTACCGTAAACTCTAGTGTGAAGCGCACGGCTCGCCGTAGCTTTGTCTCACACACACACACTCACACACACACACACACACACACACACACAGATACAGAGCGAGAGAGTCTTTCATAACATGCAGAATTGACGCGCTACATGTAAACGATATTCTTTATTGTGTTTTCGTGTCAAAATAACGGAGTTCCTTTGGAATTCTTCAGCTTTTAAGAACTGCCGGTTTCTCCGCTAGTGGGCGGAGTTAATGCTCAAACGACAATCTCATTGGCTGGCGCTCACCTATTATCATCCCTGTTTTGATTTCAGCGAATCAATTCGAGCGAACGCACACAACCTGATTAATATTCATGAACCCAGCAGCTCAATAATCCTTAGTGCGTTTTATATTGTTATTAGTAGTAGAATTCGTAGTAGTTTTGTTATCTTATCAATTTTTCCCCCCTTTTTTTATAGAAACACAATATGACAAACAATATCTTAAGCACCAGTCCTAAGTTCAGTCAACATGACAAATATGAATTCATACTTGGTTATTCTAATTACTAAAGTTCTACCATCATATAATGCTAAATTATCATAATATCCTATTTTAATGCTTGACTGACATTTACATTTATGCATTTAGCAGACGCTTTTATCCAAAGCGACTTACAGTGCATTCAGGCTATACATTTTTTTTATCAGTATGTGTGTTCCCTGGGAATTGAACCCACAATCTTTTGCGCTGCTAACGCAATGCTCTACCACTGAGCCACAGGAACACTTTACAGGACTGACTGATGCTATGTGTCAGTAGATAAATAGTGCAGATTAATGTACAATGTTTTATAATAATAATTTAGTCTATTTAGTGTCCATTCATTCATTTAACATTTAATATTGGGGGCATCCAAGTTATTTGACATTTGAACTTTTAAAAAAAAAAAAAGTAACGCAATAGTTACTTTCCCTGGTAATTAGTTACTTTTATAATGATGTAACTCAGTTACTAACTCAATTACTATTTGTGAGAAGTAACTAGTAACTATAACTAATTACTTTTTTAAAGTAACGTGCCCAACACTGCAAACTTGTAGGTTATAAAGTGCAAATAAAATGTTTTCATGGCAAACTCAATGTTTCCTTGTTTATATCTTAATAAAATATTTGAGCCTATATTGATTCTCTTACAGTTTTTAAGGGTTCCTATCTTATAGTAAATAAGTGTCCCTGACATCAGATATTAAAAATCCAATTATTTATGTATCCACACCCTCATTGTGTGTTCTAATCTGTGTACGGGATGAATTCATATTCAGTTCTTAACACTCGATCATTGCAGCCATATAAGCTTTGTTCAGACTGTCAGCCCAAATCCGATTTTGTGCATATCCGGATGGAATCGGATTTGAATAACTGACTGTCCACACAGCATATCGCAACTGTTCATATCCGATTTGTCTGTCCATAAGCGCTTTTTAGTTTTTACTGAATGTGCATTGGTTTATATGGTAATACCGTTGCGTTGTTATGCCTACGCTAAAAACAACAGTAACAGCAATACAGTTTGCAATACAGATGTTGTCTTACCGTCGCGGTTGCGCAGTAGTATTATATTTCGTCTTGTGAGGCAGTGGCAGAAACGCAGGAAGCTTGAATGTGTGACTTTATTCCGTGCTGCCGACCTCCGCTACTTTGCTTTTTTTCCTTTTTTTTTTTTTTGTTGTCTCCGCTACTTTCAAAACACAAAGAGGTGCGTATACTAGCAGTATATTGTTTTATTCCGCTTGACTTGCACTTCGCAATGACACAAGCTTGTTTCTGCAGAGATGTTCAGCATGTTTTCTGCAAAAACATGCTAAAATTTACGTTTTACGTGGCTTGAGAACGTGAAAAAGCTACGCTAAATCCGATCTGACCGTCCAGACTAAATCAGATTTCCAGAAATGCGATTTGAATAGGATTCCAAACCACATACGAATGTAGCTCGAAACGGATTTGCACAAATCAGATTTCATGTAGTTCGTTGCCGTTCAGACTATTTAAATATGATCGGATTTCAATCGGATTTGCACAAAAATCGGATTTGGGCTGACAGTCTGAACGAGGCTATAGACCTGCATAACTATCGAATATTAAATCACTCAGAGCGGTAAATCTGTGCAATAGGTACGTGATCACTTTTAATGAGTAAAAGAGACCTTCTCTGTGATTAATATTTTTTTAATTTATTAAAGACTATAATAACTACTAAAAATCTAAAATCAGTAGGCCTAATATAGTACATTGATTCCTGGTTATTTTTAAAGGATTGAGCCACAAAACCAGTAATTTAATTTGTGCATATAGCTTATAGCCTATATAAAAGTATAAATAAAAATGTTGCAGAGAAAATATATGAACATGTATTGCTTAAATACGCACTAAAGCACATTAATAATAATATTTGCTGTAGGTCAGATTTAATAACAGCTGTTTTAGTAAACAAAAACATTTAAAATAGGCCTATATGCAAAAAAAAATAAAAAAAATAAAAATAAATTGTTTCAGCAAGGTTTTTATTCCCATTATCCACACATAAAAAAACAGTTCACGCTGATGAACTATTTGGTATTATTGTCTTATCTGTCACCGCAGTTGTTCTTTAAAATAAAACCATTTGTGGGTTTGTCCTATGTCTTACTAAACCACAGTGAATTATCATCATATCCTAAGTTTTTGCTTATCCACCGATCCTAAAATAAAGAATTTAGGCTACATAAATATAAATTATACAAAACAGCTAAATCTCAAACAGTGGATCATTATTATCAACATCGCCCAGCTAAAACTGGGACAAGCGACTAGTCAGCAGAAGAGACGGCAGCGCGTAAGTGTGTTGCTTAATACTTTGTTACTAGATCTGTTGTTTAAATTATTACTTGCTGCTAGGAAGGAATATTTCGTTTTCTACCTATTTCTACTTTGCTTTTGCGTTGTAGTTTGTATTTTTGATTGCACTGACTTGTTATTATAATAATAGCCGTCGTTCGGCTTAGTGTTATTTGCATTGCTGCCTTCCTGCACTTAAGCGTGAATTGTAGTTTCGATTTGAGCAATTGCCCTGCTATAGGCTGTTGGGTGTGCTAATTAGAAGGCGGCCACAGCTGTTTTCACTTTTGGCTTCGCTAGACTGTATTTATTGATATCTGTGCGCTGACGCGGAAGCATCAGCGGAAGCATTCAGCCCTGGTGTTCAGCCTCTTCGGGTGAAGACCTATGAGGGTAAAGACCTGCGACTTTTACCTGCGCGACTTTAACCGACAATGCACTTAAGTACTTATTTTATCGTCCCTTTCAGAGTGGTCCCTCTCCTTTCAAAATCTGTTTGAAAATGTGCTTCCAAACCATTCCGGTTGTCTCTCAACCACGCTCTAAAACCACACGCAAACGGCAATGCAATCTTGCTAATCTGCGTCCTATCTGCACATCTTCCACTGCACCTCTTGCTTTTTCTATTGGTCTCTGGAACTGTCAGTCTGCTGTCAACAAAGCGGACTTCATTTCTGCTTTTTCCTTACAATCTTCACTCAGCATCTTGGGCTTGACTGAGACCTGGATTCGTCCAGAAGACTCAGCAACCCCAGCTGCTCTCTCTAATAACTACTCTTTCTCTCACACCCCACGTCAGGTTGGGCGTGGTGGGGGCACTGGTCTGCTCATTTCAAACAATTGGAAATACTCAACCCATTCTCCCCCACGCAATTATAACTCATTTGAATCTCATGCAATTACCGTAACAGCTCCTATAAAACTCCAGGTTGTGGTAATTTACCGTCCTCCTGGCCAAATTCTAGCCACCTTTCTAGAAGAGCTGGATGGGCTGCTGTCCTCATTCCCAGAGGATGGCAGTCCACTCTTAGTCTTTGGTGACTTCAACATTCATCTCAACAAGCCTTATGCTACAGACTTCCATTCACTCCTAGCTTAATTTGATCTTAAACACCTTACCACTACTAGCACTCACAAATCAGGCAACCAACTTGATTTAATTTACACACGCAACTGTACTACAGACAACACTGTGGTCAAACCCCTCCGTATCTCTGACCATTTCTTCATTACTTTTAACCTACATCTCTCTACCTATGTGTCACCAACCCACTCTACCGGTTACTTTTAGACGTAACCTATTCTCCCTTTCACCCTCACATCTTTCCTCTTTAGTATCCTCCTCTCTTCCCTCACCTACCCATTTCTCAACTTTTGATGTGAATGCGGCAACTGACACTTTATGCTCTACTCTAACTTCTTGTCTAGACGATATTTGTCCTCTCTCCTCCAGGCCAGCACGGGCTGCCCCTTCGAACCCTTGGTTATCCGATGTTCTCCGTGAGTATCGGTCCAAACTCAGGGCAGCAGAGAGGAAATGGCGCAAATCAAAAGACCCGTCAGACCTGAGTATGTATCAGTCTTTGCTGTCATCCTTCTCTGCTGAAGTCCACACTGCCAAATCTTCATACTTCCATAACAAGATCAACAGCGCTCCAGACACACGTAATCTTTTCAAAACATTCAATTCTCTCCTCTGTCCCCCTCCACCACCTCCCACCACTTCTATAATAGCTGATGAGTTTGCCACATTCTTCACGGACAAAACTAGTACAATCAGCAGTCAATTCTCAGCCCCACACACACAGGACCTCCAACCTTCCACATCCACTGCTAAAACTCCCATCTTCTCCTTCTGTCCCCTCACTGAGGCAGAAGTATCAAAACTTCTCCTCTCCAGCCATCCTACGACATGTCCTCTAGACCCAATCCCCTCACACCTTCTCCAAGAAATCTCTCCCACACTTTTACCAGCAATCACACACATCATCAACAACACATCTCTCTTCACAGGCACCTTCCCCACCACATTCAAGCAAGCCCGGGTAACTCCACTGCTCAAAAAACCTACATTAAACACTTCACTTTTAGATAGCTACAGACCTATTTCTCTCCTTCCATTCTTAGCCAATGTATTTCTTTTTTTAACATTTAAACTTAGACCACATTATTAGATTACCTTTTGACTTCATGAATACACATAAATGACAGCTTAATGATTTTAAAAAATATATATTTTTATAATCTTTTTAAATTATATAATATTTAGTTTTTTTTATATAATATATATTATAATTTAATATAATATTTTATATATTTTCTATAATATTTATGTGGCATTTTTTTATGTCATTTATTTGATAGTTATGTATACATTATTTTATTTTAAATGGAAGAAAAACCTGTTTTTGACCTCAAAATAAAGCACGATCCCTCTGTATATGGCTGTGGGGACGAGCAGTTTTGTGGTGCTTGGAATTCTTTATAATTAATTAAAAACTAATATTGCCACATTGATGGCTGAAGAAGGTATAATTGTTCAAATAACACATCGTTTCATTTTAAAATATAAAAAAAATTGTAACCAAGTGTTTTTCAAGTGTAATATTTCTGTAAAGGCTATGGACAGAAAAATTGACATTTCCATAGAAAGCCAGGCAAAGACTGTACCATCTGCGACAGCTGAGGAAATTCAGGGTCTCTCCAACAATCCTGAAAACTTTCTATTCAGGGACCATAGAAAGTGTATTGACTCAGTGCATCTCAGTAGTAGTAGTAGTAGTAGTAGTAGATTTATTGTCACATACACAATCATACAGAGTACAATCAGCAGTGAAATGCTTTGATTTTTGAAGAAAAAAATACAGCAAACATGAGGAAAGAGACGAGGAAAAAAAAATAACCCCCAGACTATACTCCTTGGGGAGTACAGTGTGAGAACAGGAAAAACACCTCAAGCATAAAGCACATAATACACCATAGACACACAACTTTGCAACAGGGGAGGTAATCCAGCTCTGGCAATCAGCCATCCAGACAGGCAGCCATGTCCCGGCGCTAGTCACAGACCCGCTTGTCAGGCTGGCGGTTTAAAGCGACGGAGGCGTTGGATCGGGGGTTTGGGGAAGTGAGTGCAAATGTTTGTGTGTATGTGTAATAGTTTGTAATCAGTATGTGTGTATTTGTGTATGTGTAATCAGCAGGTGTCTGAAGAATGGGGGAGGAACGCAGAGAGCGTCTCACTGCGGTGCTCTTCTCAGGGTTGATTTTCCAACAGCGGCCTTGGCCAAGGCCAGTGCTGGTAGAGGGGAGCCGGAAAAGATAAGATTGTGCTTGTTTAGTCTTAGGGCGAGTAACCGCATTCCAATTCCACGGCTACTCTCTTTGTCCGTTCTGGTCTCCATCAATTTTCCTTTGCAAAGCCGTGAGCTTCTCCATGATAGAATCCATATTGCGGTTAATAGTCTCAGTCTCAATGCTGACCGCTCTTCCCACTACTTCAATCATGACGGGCAGCCTTGTGAGGCTTTGAACAGCTGTGTTACCAGTGTGGTATGGAAACAGCTCCAGTCAAGACCGCAAGGCCTTGCAGAGAGTTGTGCGCTTAGCTGAGCGTATCTCAGGGTCTGCTCTCCCCTCTCTGCAGGACATCTACCTCAAACGCTGCAGAAGAAGAGCTGTCAAAATCATCAAAGACTCAAATCACCCCGGTAACTGTCTTTTCACTCTGCTGCCATCTGGTAAGCGCTTCTGCTGCCTGATGGCAAAAACTGAGAGACTCAGGAGGAGCTTCTACCCCCAGGCCATCAGACTCCTTAACTCAACTCAGCCTCTTAACATCATCATGACTTCACTTATTAATCACTCACAATCAGTAATATATTCACACTCATTATTCTCTACCCCATACTGACAGTGTCAGTTGCACACAACACTTTCTGTATCTTGATATCTTATTATCTTATTTTTTATATTTATTCTTTTTGTGATTGCTGCTCATGTCAACCATGTTCAACCTGTTTGCACATTCCTCTCTTGTACAGTCATGCTTATCTTAATATTTAATTCCACAGCATACTGTCATGCACATTCTTTTATACTTTATATTTTATATTCTGTGCTTTATATCTTATTTTTTATTCATTTTATTTTATGCATACTTCCCTTGTGTTGTATTTTTCAATATTTGCACTGTCCATGGAGCGGACCTGACTCACATTTCACTGCTGGTTATATACTCTCTGTATAGTCGTGTATGTGACAAATAAAACTTGAAACTTGAAACTTGAAACTTGAGAATGACCCCTATATATTTTAGGCTATAAATATGTGGCTCATTTATTGGTAATAAATAATTGATAATAAATAATATTGATGATAATAAATCATCAAAAAAAGTATTGGGCTTGCTTATTTGTCTCGCGAGAGTTGGCAACTGTGGCTATGGATGTCTTTGAATTTGAATGCTGCGCTCTCCTCTTTTTATAGCAGCTTCTCCGCGCATAATACATCATTCTAAAACATGGCACTGAAAAAAAACAAAACACTTCCACTGACATGTCTCGCGACCAAAACACTATCTGTGTGTGAACCCAGTATTCTAATAGTTGTAGTAGTAGTAGCGCGGGCAGGTTTGTTTAAGGTCCGACAAATACGTGAATGGGCCACAAAAGTTTTTTTTTTTTTTTTTTACTTTGCGCTACGTCATCGCCCCCTTTCGTTACCTCAGCCGCCCCCTCATCAGTGCTGCGCTGGCGCCGGCTCTGGTTCGACTTGAAGCACGGCTACAGACGGCGATCAACGAGAGTAGCCGCTTGCAGTCAGGGGCGGAGTTGAAAACGGACACGTCAAGCCGGACACTTTCTGCTCCCGTTAGTGACGCTCACGCGGTGTTTGCATACTCGATCACAGATGAAGTGAATAAAATGCAATATTTGTCAAATACACAGACGTTTCAGAAACGTTTTCATGAGCAACAAAAACACTTTTTATATACTGCTTAATACAGGGCCATCTGTTCAAGAATAAAGTTCAACATAGACATATACTATTTAAATACCAATAAAGTGGGGGTATTTGCTTTTATCAGTGTTTTTTTTTTATTAAATGTGACTCAATATAACATTGCGACTATACAGTAAAAAAGCTTTTACTGTTCTAAAAACAGATTTGTGAGCAGTATTGGAACTGAAGATGTTAGAAACACACGTCATTGTTGTCATGTGGTGAGTTTGGCCAATCGTGAAACAGCTGTGTCGTCATCTGTGCTCCCGCAGTCGCTCTGGAGAAACTGCGCCAGCTTTTTAATTGCAACACAGTTCCTCAGCATGCATATTAAAAGTAGCCATTTAAAGGGTATCACAATTGGAAACAATAAAATTATAATAAGCCAATTAGCAGACCACACTGCTTTATTTTTGTGTTTTTTTACTGGTTTATTTTGTTGTTGTCTGTTAAAGTGTTATGTGGATATTGTGTATTTTGTACTGTTTTGTATGTTCTTGATTTCAGCAATAAAAAATAAAAAAAAGAGAAATTGAGTGTTGAGTGAGTGAGTGAGCTGAGTGAGCCCGCTGCTCTCGAAAAGCTCTCGTGGTACTTTGATATCACACGTTGACAGTGACGTGGCGTCAGCGCCGGTTCAAGTCGTACAAATTTTCTAACCAGCATGCACTGCTTCAAGTCAGCCGCCGATCGGTTTTCATGGTGCTGCATGGAGTCGAACACACCTAATGTTAACTGGGGGGACATGCCCGTGCACGCTAATAGTTTTACCTGAGTTTCCAGCAGATGTTGGACCTCCATAGATTCGTCACAGGGAATTTTCAACGGAACAGATTTCAAAGCTTTCCATATTATTTGTGAATGTTTGTATCATTATTGGACTCAGGTATCTGACGCGGTATAAGGGAAGTTTTAATGCGTTTTCATGTTGCGTCTCAGACCACGCCCAGATTAATTTGTTTAGGCTACATTCGTTTCAATAGATTTTTTTTTCTAATGACAATTGTAAATGCATTAAATAAGGTGTTTACTTTGTTTCTTTGCAACGCGCGTGTAGACAGTTGTTCAAAAATATTACTTAATTTGAGCAGCAATATTGCTGTGGTCAAAGGAATGTCAAGCATTTCATTTTCTTTCTTTTTGTTTTTACTATGAAGAGAAATCTGCTATGTCAGAAATTACTGTCGATGTAATGTCCATATTGCAGAAATTTACAGTTTTATAATAGAGGTCTGTCAAGTCAAGTGAGGTCACCTTTATTTATATAGGGCTTTATACAATACAGATTGTGTCAAAGAAGCTTCACAGTGTTAAATACTGAAATAGTGTGTCAATAATGCAAACAAAGTTCAATTCAGCTGTAAAGCAGCTCTAAAATGAGGACAATAGTAAAATCAGTTTCTCAGTTAAAGTCAGTTCATCGTTGATTCGGAGATGTCATCCTCCTGCTCAGTTCAGTTGTGCTGATGGTTGTTGAGGTGAAGAGGTCTTTGCAGGGGATCTGTCTGTAGGGCACATCTAGTTGACATGGTCTCCACTGACATTCAGAGATGTTGTGGTCTTCTCTAGGTGCTGATCCACCATCTGGACTGGAAACGGGCTGGATCTGGGTAGTTAACATCATTCAGTAAAGCACAAACAATCACATAATGATTACAATATAAGTATAATTTTGCAGTTTTGCATGTTGATTCAGAGTTGGGATCATAAGTTTTTTGCAGGGGTTGTTATCTCTTCACAGGTGTTAGGGTCATCTAAAATCTTCACAAAGGCTGAATCCAAATGTTAGTGAGGTTGATACCACTGAAATGAAGATAACTGGCATAATTCAAAGTTATATATATATATATATATATATATATATATATATATATATATATATATATATATATATATATATATATAAAGAGGCCCACACTCATTTATGAAACTGACAGACTTTTGTGTCATATTTTTATTTCAAGAAGTCTGCAATAAAGTAAATATTGAAGGTTTTCCTATTCTAATTAACGTTTGGGAGAGAGGTATCATATTCTTGTAAGATGCCAAATGATTATGAGGTTAGTGATGTATACTGTCTTTTGCAATATTAGCCATATATGTAATTATTCATCATCACAGTATCATGCTCTGCCTATGTCAGTCATTAAAAAGTTGTGGCTGCTGAGTGATTGTCAGGACTTTCATAAAAAAGACAGTATGGAAACTAGAAAAAGAAGCTATGAGTCAGTAAGAAAGATCCTACAGCATGGTTCACATTTAATAAACATCTGTCAATCACTTTGTCACCTTAAAAATGTAAACATGCCATACATGTGAAATATTGCTTATACAAATTGTGGAAAAATGCCTTCCTGTGTTCATCACACATACAGTATTAAAGAGTTTGGCTTTGAATCCTGCACTGCTCATAACATGTTTTATATGGTCGGAAACACAAGTAGTCTCTCAAGAGACCAGTAGGCCTATATGTAAAATGAAAAGCAGGAGCCATGTACTCAGAATTTACTCTAGACAAAGTGTTCTCTACATGTTCAATGAAAGACAACAGATTCACAACACTTATATTTAAGCACCTAACTGAGCATAATGTACAGTACAATACAGACACACACACTATTAAGCATATAAAATTAAGTTAATTCAATTGATTATAGATTATAAGAAACTGAATACAGAATTGTTCTGAACAGAGTTCTAAGCCAATGCAAAATGTTGATTTCAGATCAGTCATAAATCCATGATGAAACTTAATGTCCAGGGAAGAGGATACAGAGGCACCAGAGCTGACTGTACAAGCAAGAGATCTCAGATAATAAAATCAGCAGAGTAAAACCACACAAACTTTTTTCTTTTTTTTTCCACAATTTTTTTTTCTTCATACATACATACATACACACACACATATACATATATATATATATATATATATATATATATATACAGTATATATATATATATATGTGTGTGTGTGTGTGTGTGTAATCACTCAGAAAATAAATAATTTGATTAGGAACAATAGTAAACTACAGATCAATGAACAGGCTTGTCAATAAAAACACTGCAATGTTTGCTTTAGGCAGCCTACCAGTCATTTTAATTTTTATATCTGTTAATTAGAACCACTAGCATAGCCAGAAATGTTAAAGTGGGTGGGCCTACATAAAACTGGGTGTGCCAAGAGTGTAGCATATGAAAACTGCATGTCAAATTGCCAACAAAATATACAGCGCCAAGGTTCATTACACAGTAGGCTACTTCTAAAGCATGCATTAACATGAGTAATTTGTTATATTAATGTTCAGTTCAAAATTTAGGACATTATTAAAATTCAAAGTTGTATCTGTTAACATTTGCATGAGCTGGTTAACAAAGATGAATAAACACGGTAACAAATGTATTGCTAATGTTAGTTAATGCATTAACTAACGTTAACTAAATGAAGTGTATTAAAAAGCATTACCTCAGTGTGAAATAAGGGGCTTCGCTGATGATTTCATAATCAAACATCTCTGTCAGTTCACGCACATCGAGGACCGCAGAAATGTGCGCAGCTGCAAATTATGCACTTTGTTTTGGCGACCAGGATCCAGTACAAAGTTTATGTGTTTCTTTCCACACAGGACACATCTTTTTAGCGGATCAAACACTGTACCTATGCTAATATGATGTTTCAAACACGCTTGGTTTAGAAGATTCCGATCGATAAATCCAGCAACAGCAGGTGGTCTGTCGGGTTACATTTGTAGACGGTCCGGATTTATTGCCAAGACTTGTACTTTTTAAAGAATTGATCTGATTTATGATTGCTCAACTCGGCTATTTTCAAATTTAACTTCACAAACGCGCGCATTTTACTATTATATCCTCATGTCCTAAACATAACGTTGTGGGTGGGACTAACAGAAACGGACGAATCATCATTTTGACAAGCGTGATGCACCTATAGGAAGAGGGAAAACTAAGAAACGACCTGTAATTGACCATGAAAGCAAGAGTAATATTTTGTAATGAATATATAAAATTACAGTGAAATAAGACGTTTATTAGTATCGTTTAATAAATTACATCCATTTGGAAAATTACCAACTTCTCATTGGGTGGGCCACAGATGAAACCAGATGAAACCACAGATGAAACCAGGCCCACCCGTAGCTACGCGACTGATTAGAACACATGACAGCACACTACAAACATGATGTACAGTGATATTGAAAATAAAATACTTACATTTTTACTTCAGTTCGTTGTAGAGTTTGATCATCCATTGAAACAAATGTCCCATGTTAACGTAGGCGTGGTTTGTGAGCGTGACATGGGAGCATGGTAAACTTCCCTAAAACCGCGTGATAGCAGGTACGGACACCGCAAAATCAAAACGCTTTATTATGCATGATGCCAATGTATACAACTGATGAAACACGTTTGTTAATCTATGACCCGTGGAATATCGCAGTGACGAATCTGTCGCCGTCTAACATCCGCCGGAAATCCAGGTAAACATACTTGCGTGCAAGCGCACATCCCCAGTTAACACGATCCCCAGTTGATCCATAACACCGGACTTAAAACTGTGACATGTATGGAAAATTGCTAAAATATAATGTCCTATACAGAGGACAAAAGTCTATGCCTGGATCCCATTGTATTAATTTGTTACACTGGGTGGGGAAATGTATGCTCTATGTCCAAAAATCAGACCCTTTCTTCACATTGCAGAGTAGCCTAATAGTATTATGATAAATTGTGTTATGTCTTGTCATTATTGCTGACTGGGTTATTTAGACCTATCCATTCTCTGTTTACATCTGTTAATTTAATTTTCCCATAAAGACCCTCCCCTTCTGATAAGCTATAAAATGAGCACTGAAACAGGCTCGTCATTTCACTCACCTCCTGATAAATGATGGATCTGCAAATCTCAGTTTTTCTTCTGTTCATCCTTTTCACTGCAGGTACAAAGACAGATCATGTTTGTAATGTTACTGTTACGTTCTGTGATGTAATTTGTACTGTTCTGGGGGTCAGTCAAGAGTTTTTGTATTTTCTCTGTTTTCTTCTTTTGTGGTTCTCTAATAGGAGCTGATTACTGGCACCTGATACTTGTTTGCTGATAACCAACTAACTCCTCATTCATTGGCTCCTCCAGAGAGGAAACCAGCTATAAAAGCCACCAAGAAAGCACAGTTGAGAGAGAGGAAAGGAGGAAGCGTACCTTCCTGTGTTAGGCAAGTTAGATTCAAAATGGCGTAAGATACTGTTTTGTTGTTTTGGCCATGCCCCCTCCTGAAGCCCTTTTGCTTTGTTTTTGCTATTACTTTATGTAATAAATCAAATTTGCAGTGGATGTTTTAGTAGTGGTGGGCAGAGCGAGGCTTCGTGAAACACTGAAGCAGTCGAAGCAAATGTGTCGAGGCTTCGAAACATTTTGACACCCGTCTCTACGGTGACACCTAGTGGTCATTTTCAAGTATTGCTCTGAAACAGCGTCGACAAAGAAACCGTTAAGCGAATTGACGAATTATAACGTATGTTGTATTAGTTGGTCCACCAAGTGATTTGGGGGAGTGGTTAGTTTGTTTGACTGGAATGCTGTCTCCTTGGGTTCGAGTCCTGGGTGAATCGGTCATCTTTACAAAATTATAATGAACAATTAAAATGAATGTTTTTATTGTTCTGTTCTTGTAAAGTGTTGAAACATCGGTGAAAACTCTTTGTGAATAAATAAGTTATTTTGGTAATGAAAAACAGACAATAAAATACATCAAGCCACAATGTCTTATTATTATTTTATTTTTTTACACATAAATATCTTTATTTAAAAATATTTGTTCTGCTGTTGATGGACTTAGCCTACTTCTCTTTTTTACATAGAATTTCTCCAGCCTTTGAAAAAATCCTCACAAAAACCCACGAAGTGAAGATGCGTTAACTCCACTTTTATACTTTGTGGGAGTTAGGTTGAGACAGATGTGCAATTGTGTGATTTGTTTCCAACCCTGTCAATCAAACACAGAATCAGCAGGTATGCACGTCTCGAAACACTTGTGACACGCCCCGATGCTTCGAATCACCTTAGTCACGTGACATGGGTGTTTCGAATCACGCTTCGGAGCAGTGTTTCGAAACATATGCGCTTCGGGATCTCGACACCATGTCGAAACGTCAGTTTCGCGTCAGCCATCCCTATCTTTTAGTGGTCAGCAGTGTTCTTTAGGGCTGGGACTGGGATGAGAGGCTCCATGTGGACTTTCCTTATTCTGTTACTTATTCCTTAATTCCCCTAGATTAATTATAAAAATGGAAACGTAACATTACTGAGTACAAATACAGATCATTAATGTCTCTCTCTGTTTTATTAAAGGACACTCTCTCAGCTGTTATCAGTGCTGGAGTATGATGGTGTAATGAGGAGTTTGGGTTTTGTTTTTGGGTTTAGGTTTTCATGTCTTTTATTTTGATATTTTGCCTTGTTTCCTGTTCTTGCTAACGTCATGTCTGCCACGCCAAGGCCTGCTAACGTCATGTCTGCCATGCCAAGGCCTGCTAACGTCATGTCTGCCACGCCAAGGCCTGCTAACGTCATGTCTGCCATGCCAAGGCCTGCTAATGTCATGTCTGCCATGCCAAGGCCTGCTAACATCATGTCTGCAACGCCAAAGCCTGCTAACATCATGTCTGCTACTCCAGGGCCTGCTCACGTCATACATGTTACTCCAGGGCCTGCTCACGTCATGCCGGCCACTCAAGAGATTCTTCACAACATGGTTTCATTCAAGAGCTTCGTTGCAAGATGGCCACCACTCAAGAGTCTCTTCGCAAAATGGCTGCCATTCTAGAGTCTCGTCACGTTACAGCTAGTCTCGCGTAGCCAGACCTTCAGACTGACGGCTGAAGGTCTGGAATAGATGTCCGCTTTCATTGGCCAAGGCCCGCCCATGAGGCCGTTTGACCGACATGTCAAACAACCAGTCATAGTTCGTTTTGTTCAGCGTCACTTTTCGGGGCGTGGAAATGTCGCCACAATAACAAACCGGTGTGTGAAACTCTCGGATGTATTTTAAAGATTCTATGCCGCAAACTTTAAATATTTCACGTACTTTGAAAATCCAGCGTTTAGTTGACCCTGATAAATGTTCGTCGTCACATTTGTAAACACGATGGCTTTCTTCTTTTGTGAGGGGGTTTGGCGCCACGGCATCTTTGTTTCCCGGCGGACCGAAAATAAACGCGACACTCGCGTCTCCCGGAAATCCGGTTTCATTCAACCAGTCAGATGACGATTTCGACATTCCTGAAGTGTTTCCAGAAAAGTGTGCCATCTGCATCAGACGTTTAACCAACGTTCCGTGGGCGTGATGTCTGAGGCTGAGACTACGTGACAGCTGATCTTCCAGAGTCTCGTCACGTCTCAGCTGATCGTCCAGAGCCTCGTCACGTCACAGCTGTGATTCCAGAGCCTCATGACGACATGGCCGCCAGTCCAGAGTCTGCTCACGACAAGCCTGCCAGGCCTGATTGCCCGGCCAAGATGGCCGCCACGCCTGATTACCCGGCCAAGATGGCCGCCATGCCCGAGCCTTGCCACGACCATCAGGTCAGAGCCTCGTCACTCCACGGCTGCCAAGCAAGTTTCCCCTAAGGATTTTTTTTTGTGGGGGCTATAGTACCCAAGCTCCTGCGGATGCAGAGCTTGGGCCAGGACTGATTGCCAGTGTGATGGACCCACCACTGATGTCGGTGCGAGCAGCTGGCATTCTCAGGGCCTCACAGAGACTGTTCCCCTGACCTCAGTGCTTCCAGTTATGGCGGTCGCCATTTTGAGCGTGTGGGCTGCACACTGCTCTCCAGAGGCCTCTCCTGTCCATGACTCTGCGCCAGAGACCTCTCCTGTCCATGAATTTGCTCTTGAGGCCTCTTTTGTCCACGAGCCTGCCTCAGAGGCCTCTTCTGTCCACGAGTCTGTCTCAGAGGCCTCTTCTGACCATGCATCCACTCCAGTGCCTCCAGAGGTGGCGGCTTCCGCTGCAGAACCTCCAGAGGAGGCGGCGTCCACTGCAGTGCCTCCAGAGGTGGCGGCTTCCACTGCAGAACCTCCAGAGGTGGCGGCTTCCGCTGCAGAACCTCCCGGGGTGGTGGTGCCCACTTTTGAACTCTCTGTCTGCCCTGTTACAGCCAAGGAGGCTGTTTATGAATTCTCCGCCTGCCATGTCATGGCCACGGAGGCCGTTCATGAACTCACTGGGCCTCATTTATCAATCAAACGTAGAAACGAGCGCAGATCCATGTGCACAAATCAACTTACGACAGTTCACGTGTGATTTATGAAACATTCGTATGCCGCCAATCTCATCGTACGAAAGATCGTACGTTGATAAATGTGGCGGCTGAAAACAATCGTCATTTGAAAATTACGCCCCTAAAAACAGCCCGGTTTAGAAGCCTCGCCCCTAAAGTTTACGACACGGAGAAACATAACCCGGCCAAAAATAGGAAGTATTCTCATGAAAGAGAAATTGATTTTAGCCTACTCCAAAAATACCCGTTAACCTTATAATTGCAAACAATGGCATTAATTTATATGTATATTAAATATATTTAATATACATATAAATTAAATCTAACGAAACATTTATAAACATTATAAACACTATTTAGATTATTTAGTTCTCCTTAATCCACAACAAACCCTTTAAATTTAACGGTATTACAGAACAAGAATGATAGTAGCTATAAAATTTTATATTAAACTATGAAGTAAATCACAAATTAGGCTATAGTGGCATTCATTATAAACAGAATACAATGTCAAGCTAAAATGAATTTATTAAAGAGAAACTAAACGGCATTGGGCTCACAAGCCTCTCTCAGTCGACATCCAAATGTTTCCATTTTTGCCATGTAACATTTGGTTGCTAAACTATTATACTATGATGTAAACAAGGCTTTGTACACGTAAAATATCACCCTTCACATGCGCAATAAATGTTTGTTTCGGCGCTGCGCGCTGATTTTACAGTGGACCTTGTAAATTGTGCAGTGGAACTTTTATGTTTGGTTGACTGCATTTTAGTTTGATTAATGGCTGAAATATCAAGTTAGTAACGCTGAAATGTTGTGCGTGTGTGATCACCGACCAGTTAAATTTAAAAAAATAAAGATATAAAGAAAACAAATAAAATGCATCGTGTCACAAAAACGAAAGTGTTTTTTTTCTTTCTTTTGTTAATCTGTTAATTAAGATATTTCGTGTAGCCCTATTTATTTTATTCCTTTTATAATTTCTGTTTTTCTCCATTCACAGAAGCGCTGCAGGTGCGTGATACGACGATGTGTGATTCCTCATGGTCTGTTGTTTATGCTGCTATTTGCGCATATAAAGCTAAAGCCCTGAAAGAAAAAAAAACGAAAAAAAAAAACTTTGTTTGTCGGTTTAGGAAAATAATCTAAATGAACAAAATGCTGTCATTATACAATTCTCCGAAATTCTCTATGCTGCACGCAAGTTCAGGCTAACTCAAAAACTTGCGTACACAAGCTCAGACCTGACGTGAGATTTGATCGTAGCCACCGCTCACGTCCATATTGATAAATTCCAAGTTTTGCGTTGAAACCACCGTACGCCCAATTTTCGGTCATATGTTCGTTTCGTAAATGAGGCCCACTGTCTCTCCTGTCACGGCCACGGAGGCCATTCATGAACTCACTGTCTGTCCTGTCACGGTCATGGAGGACATTTATGAACTCATTGACTGCCTTGTCATGGCCACAGAGGCCGTTCATGAACTCACAGTCTGTCCTGTCACGGTCATGGAGGACATTTATGAACTCATTGACTGCCTTGTCACGGCCACAGAGGCCGTTCATGAACTCACAGTCTGTCCTGTCATGGATAAGGAGGCCGTCCATGAACTCCTAGTCTGTCCAGCTACAGCCATGGAGGCTGTCCATGAACTCTCTGCTTGTCCTGTTACAGCAGTAGAGGCCATTGTTAACCTCTCTATGCTCTGTGTTCTAGCCCCGCCTGATCCACCGTGGTGGTTCCCTGCTCTGCCTGATGCTCCTCTGGATCTGACATGGCGGACTTCTACTCCATGGGTTCACTGTCTGCCTCAGATGGCCCAGATCCACCATCATTCCACAGTCTACCATTGCTACATGGCCCAGGACCTCCACTGTTTCACCGTCTGCCACTGCTCCACGGCCTGGCCCTTCATCCCTCCCCCAGTTCCAACTCCGCTCCACCACCCTCCTGAATTTTTTTGGTTTTGTTTGGGTTGGGTGTTTTTATAGGGCATCTGGAGCTGCCCTTAGAGGGGGGATATGTAATGTGGGGTTTGCGTTTTGTTTTTGGGTTTAGGTTTTCATGTCTTTTATTTTGATATTTTGCCTTGTTTCCTGTTCTTGCCATGTACTCCCTTAGTCTGTGTGTCATGTTCTCGTTGGTTCTTTGGTGCGTTCGACTTGAAGCATGGCTACAGATGGTGATCAACGAGAGTAGCCGCTTGCAGTCAGGGGCGGAGTTGAAAATGGACACGTCAAGCCGGACACTTTCTGCTCCCGTTAGTGACGCTCACGCGGTGTTTGCATACTCCATCACAGATGAAGTGAATAAAATGCAATATTTGTCAAATACACAGACGTTTCTAAAACGTTTTCATGAGCAACAAAAACACTTTTTATATACTGCTTAATACATGGCCATCTGTTCAAGAATAAAGTTCAACATAAACATATACTATTTAAATACCAATAAAGTGGGGGTATATTTGCTTTTATCAGTGTTTTTTATTAAATGTGACTCAATATAACATTGCGACTACAGTAAAAAAAGCTTTTACTGTTCTAAAAACAGATTTGTTAGCAGTATTGGAACTGAAGATGTTAGAAACACACGTCATTGTTGTCATGTGGTGAGTTTGGCCAATCGTGAAACAGCTGTGTCGTCATCAGTGCTCCCGCAGTCGCTCTGGAGAAACTGCGCCAGCTGAGTGAGCCGGCTGCTCTCGAAACGCTCTCGCGGTACTTTGATGCCACACGTGACAGTGACGTGGCGTCGGCGCTGGTTCAAGTCGGACAAATTTTCTAACCGGCATGCACTGCTTCAAGTCAGCCACCGATCGGTTTTCATGGCGCTGCATGAAGTCAAACACACCTATTAGGTGCGTTCGACTTGAAGCGGCGCTGCGCAGAATGATCACCGTATGACATCAAAGTACCGCGAGAGCGATTTGAATGCATAGGATCCGACTGCTTTCTTATAGCTCTCGCGGTACTTTGATGTCATACGGTGATCATTCTGCAAGCGCTACTTCAAGTCGAACGCGCCTATTGTCTTGTCATGTGATTATCAGTTCTGTCTGCTCATTGGTTGCTTTAGTCATGTGTCTTGTCTCTCATTGGTTTGTTCATGTCATGTGACCCTCTTTGTTTGCTTAAGTAGCCCAATTGGTTCCATTGTCTCTTGTCGTGTATTGCTGTTGTAATCTGCTGTTGGTGAGTTAAGTCTGTTCAAGTCAAGTCAAGTCTTTGTTTGGATTATGTTTGGGTGTTTGGATCACTTTGTTTAATAAATCTGCACTTGGATTCTCACTACGCTCGCCTTCAGTGGACTGAATCATTTACATTTACATTTATGCATTTAGCAGACGCTTTTATCCAAAGCGACTTACATTGCATTCAAGTTACAGTTTATCAGCTCTTGCTTTCCCTGGGAATCGAACCCATGATCTTGGCGTTGCTAGCGCCATGCTCTACCATTTGAGCTACAGGAAAGCTGAATCTTTACAGATGGGTTCTTGTGTGGATCAAAAGATAATATTTTCTCCCAGTGGATCTTCCAAGTGCATGAGTGCAACAACAGTATCAAAAATTGGTAAGTTCCTATAATATTTTGAAATGCTGTTATATTTGACTGATGGAGATGCTGGTATTATTAAATCGTGCTGAAACAGTGGAAATGTAACCTCAGAGAACCACTATTTTTTTCTGTCGGAATTTACAATTTCAATTACAGAATGTTCTAGATTTCTGCAATTTTTTTTTATTATTATTATTATAAAAAACAGAAAAATTTAGTTTTTTTTTTTTTCCTTTTCTGTTCTTCTCTTTTTCTGAGAGATGATACATTATCATAGAGATTGTTTGCCTTTAACTTTCACTGCTGCTTTCTACTTTGACATTAAAAATATATACATATTTTCAACAAAATGATGTTGAACTGGTCTTTTCTGTATTATTCATGTATTTTAGGTGAAAGTTCTAAAGTGAATGTTAAAGATTGTGCTGGTTGCTGCAAATGGGTCCATGAACTTTGGCACTGAAAAGACGTCTTATTCCTGCTGTAACAATGACCTTTGTAATGTCCAGAATGCTCCAGGTATTGCACTTTATACTGACCATAGCAAATTACTTATCTGACAAGGTCAACACTTATTTTACTTCCATATGATATTTCGTAAGGAAATAAAATGCAGAGTGCAGCTTGATTTTCTACCAGGAACTGATTGGATGGAGCAGCTAAAGGAGTGTTGTTTTATTAGATGTCATATTTTGAACGAAAAATAAAGGAACACTTGTTTTTCTCCTGTAGATCCCAGCACTGACACTCCCAATGGAAAGAAATGTTACTATTGTGATGAACAGAGCTGCTCAAACATATTGAGCTGTACAGGGAGTGAAGACCGCTGCACTACAATAACAGGTACAAATCTAGATAGAAGATTCAAATCATTATTTTGTTTCTCCATTATTCATTTTAAACATCTGATACTGATCACTGATACCAATTTCCATCTTAGACTAACATCTGTTTTCTTTCTTTCCATTAGTGAATTTCAACGAATCATTGATTCTAAAACGCTGTGTCTCTAAATCTAATTGTGATGCAGCAACATCATTTACTGATTTTGAGGGAACCTCATGCTGTGAGGGGAACCTGTGTAACGGTGCTGAGAGCGTCACTAAGAGCTTCCTGTTCCTCTGCTGTTCTCTGCTCTCCTTCATCCTGCTGCACTGAATCCAGCAGCTCTTCACATTCTACAATCAGACACACTGTACTGAATATAAGAAATGATGGTCTAAGAAACTGAGTTGAATCAACACTCAACAACACTTGAGTTGACACTATTATTTCAATACCACAGCCTAATACAATAAATAATTTCTTAAGCAATTATTAAAGCAAACAATCAATTAGAAAATAAGAATAAAGATGCCAATTTTGAGCAGTAAGGTAAATGGAGACAATAGATTATTATTATCTGTTGTTGGTTATAGACACATCTCTTCATATGATGTGTGTGCAAAACATACTGGAAAGAGATAAAATAGTTTTGAATGCAGTGTTTGCTTTTGCTAGAGCTTTTTGCATGTTGTGTTTGTGGTTTTGTGTTTACAATTGACCAAAGATTCAGCAAACGGGTACAACCAATTGAGAAAAATTGAAAACATATATATTTATTTCTTTGAGTGACGTCTGGAAATCTTTTTCATACAAATTGAGCAAGAGAATTCTCTATGGGAAACACTTCATTTTGTACTCTGCAAATAATACAAATATGCTTTTGGTTGTTCAACTAGTAAGGTTAACCAATCAAAGGTTTCAAATGCATAGAGACAATATGACTACACCCCACAACTGCTCATATTTACATTTAAGACATTAAACATTCAGCGAGACAATTGTACTGAGATGACTTACAAGATAAACATGTTTATTTTCTTAATCAGTGATACCCACACAACAGACAGACTTCTCGTATATGGTCCAAACACATAGTCTGTATGCATGTAAACACCTCAACCAGTATTCTCACAGGCTTATTGGTGTGTGTGATAACAGGAACACATGTGTGATAACAGGAACACATCCTTATTGGATATTTACGCACATTCAACCTGAGCAAGTGTTTCGCTGTAGGAGATGAGGAAATATATCATCCGTTCTGATTCTTTCTTGATCCAAGAAATTACAAAAATATGTTCTCATCTCATGCAGGCATGAAGCGCATTGAAGAAAATGCAAACTATGAGAATATGTAGAAGTTTCTACTTCACAAATCATATAATAAACATAATACTCTGAGTGGGTGGATGGCCGTGTTTCGACATCAATGTAAAATAACCTGATTTTCTAATAAAGTATTGTAAACATGGTCTTCTTGTGTTGCTGGGGTTGCATGTGAACCGTTAAAATGGGTAATTTCAGTTAATATATATATTTTTTTAAATCAGCATATTGTTTTGCACGTAAACATAAATATACAGACAAAAAATGTAAAGAAATTGTAAGACTTAATAAGGCCTCATAGTGAATGCATTAGCAATACATTTTCTTCAGCATTTATTAATCTTTGTTAATGTTAGTTAATAATAATACAAATGATTATTGTTCATTCATGTTAGCGCAAGTCAGTTCAATAACAATAACAGATACAACTTTAGATTTTAATAAACATATTAGTAAATCCTGCAATTAATATTACAGTAACAATAAGATTAATAAATGCTTTTAGCATATTTTTCATTGTACATACATGTTAGCAAATGTAGTTAACTAACGTTAACAAACTGAATCTTAGTGGTACCGAAGAAATAAGTAAAGATAGATAAGCTTTTACTCAAAAATCATTCATTTTGGTAAATGTTTGTGCCCCCTCTACAGGTGAAGAGGCGCTGTTAGTGCAGGCAATTATGCTAGAGCATAATTTTTGTTTGCTTAAAATAAAACTAAATAAAACAACAATTCTATCGTATCCCTCAGACAATCTTCTTTCTGCATGTGAAAGTTAATTTACTCTCTTACCCCATGTCGTCCCGAAGATGTACAGCTTTCTTCTGGTTGATAGCATCTTTTTAAAGGGAAATAATAATTATTACCTTGTTTATTTTTTTTTCTGGTTAAAGTTATTTGATATAGATGCTATTATATTCATTTGTTAAACTGGGGTGTATTGGGTTATGTATTTTGTATGTTACAGATTTATACAGGTGGTCTGTGGCTGTATAATAATGCTTTTAGCCATTAAAGTGTCCCTATTATGGGTTATGAAAGGTTCATATTTTGGTTTTGGGAGTCCCCAACAACAGGCTGACATGCATGCAAGGTCAAAAAATACTTTCATTTTCTTATAATATGCATTTATTTTTACCGTTTTTGCTCAACAACTCCCAAACGATTTGTTCAACGATTCATTTTTCCAAACGCCCCCTTTGCGTGACGCTAATCTGCGGTGATTGGTCGATTTCATTTAAAGCAGTGTTTGTGAGCTTTTAACACTCCAAAAGCGGCACCTAGTGGCAAAGAAGGAATTTGCAGTTTCATTCAGACCAACGCGAAAATCAAGTTTTCCCAGGTCTGCGCACGCAACAAGTGGGCGGGCAATATGCTAATGTTTCATTTTGACGTCAACTTGAAATGGCTTGGGAGTCGTTTTAAAAATGACTCATTTTAATGATTCAGAGTCGACTCTTTCTTTTGAGAAACAATAACTTTATACACAGTCAGGGCCGTCGCTATAGTGCAGTGAAAGGTGGTGAGGATCGTCACGAAGGCTTATTATCATTTGCACGTGTTTTTAAGCCTTGCCAATTTAAACATTCAAAAGAGTTTAAAGCATTCAAATACAAGATGCGGAAAAGCTCAACTGAGCAGCCTACTCGCACGCCGTGTTCGGTGCGCACACAGAGAGCTCACAGTCTCAGAGACAGCAAGACCTAACCGAGCTCTCGCAGTTTAAACATGCAAACAGAAAAAGATGTGAAAGAGCCCAATTTAGCACCCGCGCGGTGTTCTGTGTGCATAGGGTGCGCGCAGAGAGACACGTCTCAAAGCGCTAGCGCTTGAACACCGAATTTGCCTCTTCTTGCTCTTGTACCGACAAATACATACAAAATCATGTCAAAATACATGTCTTGGAGAGTATCCTCGAAAATAACTGTCGATTATGTCTTAAGTGAAAGTAAACAGTTGAGAAAGAAATTGGATGTGCAGCATTATATTGGATGCATTGTCTCTTAAAGTGACTGCACCTAATTTACTAGCTGCTGTAGGTGTCCTTAAAGGTGGGGTATGTCATTTTTCAAAAACGTTTTAGAAAACTGAGTCGGGGCCGATTACCAAAACAAACTTGTAGCCAATCAGCACTAAGGGGCATGTCTACTCATGATATGGAGGAGAGAGCGTTCAGTGAGCGTTCAGTGCCAAGCTACGGAACATGTTACCTGTTTCTGATGCAGAAAAGCTAGTTCATGCATTCATGACCTCTAGACTGGACTATTGTAATGCACTGCTAGGTGGTTGTCCTGCATCTTCAATAATGTCCAAAATGCAGCGGCTAGATTCCTTACCAGGTCAAGAAAATATGTTCATATTACCCCAATTTTACAGTCTCTGCACTGGCTACCTATTAAGTTCCGTATCAGTTACAAAATATTATTACTTGCCTATAAGGCCCTAAATGGTTTAGCTCCTGCGTACCTAACTAGTCTTTTATCTCGCTACAATCCATCACGCTCCCTAAGGTCGCAAAACTCTGGAATCTTGGTAGTACCTAGAATAGCAAAGTCCACTAAAGGAGGTAGAGCTTATTCATATTTGGCTCCCAAACTCTGGAATAGCCTTCCTGATAACGTTCGGGGTTCAGACACACTCTCTCTGTTTAAATCTAGATTAAAGACACATCTCTTTAGCCAAGCATTCAAATAATGCGTTCATATAATGCATCTCATAATCTTGTACTGCAGTTATATCTGATCAAACGCACATTATTATTCTGTTCAGCCAATATTCTGAGTAGCCATCACTGTAGTAAACGCACTGGTAGCCTCATAAGATGAACAGCTCTGCAGCACACTAGTTCGACTTCACATACTCAAAATCTGCCGGTCTGGCAATTAATAGGCACCGTGCCGTATGACGAGGCTGTCTGCACCCAACGGCTGCACGGGAATCCGCAACGCCAGTGTCCGTGAGCATGCAGCCAATGGCGCCCCGACGAGAAACCCACTGCAACGTCTCTCAATGCCTTGTCCTCCCCTTAGGTTTTTAGCTAAAAAAACAAATAAAATCAAACTCATAATGACAAATCTAGTCACTAAATAGCAGAACAAAACCATCATTTAAAAACATCTTACCGGTTTATACAGCTCACGGTACACAGGAAACTCCACATCGTAAACCCAATCCCATACAACACACTTTGCAACAGTGTGACGCAGGGTTCCTCAGTCCACACTAAGAAGAAACGAGCCCATAAAACCCCAGTAGATACAAACGTCCTCAAATACAACCACGACAAGCAACTCCTTACCGTTTACACACTCCCGCGCCATGCCGGAAATCCGATGCCGTCACTCGTGATGGTTAGACATGTACTCCTAAAACACCCACCCCTACCTTTATAGACAGGCCATGTTAACCAACAACACGCCCCCTCATTCCACCAATTTGTGAAGAACACTAACATCATCGGCTACAATCTACCCCCATTTTTGTTATCGTCGTCCCGACGAAGAATCAAAGCTACCATTAATACCGCCCCCCAGACAAACTAACACCAAGGTCTAAACCAGGCCCTGACAGCGTTAGATCCTAACGCAAGAGGACTATTAGGCCCCACCTCTCCTCTTCCTACCACTCGCGGTAAATAATGCACGTTAGGGGGTTGTCCGGCCCCCACTCTTCCTGTTCGACGCAGGGTTACCCCAGACTGACCCTGCGGCACCCCTAAAGTGGGTACCGGTACTGGCAAATAACTTATATCACCACCATCGGCCGGTGCATTCCCAACTGCACCATCCACACAGGACACAGCAACATCCATCGCTCCAGAAAGGGACATACCCATCACCGGACTTCCGGGCTACTGGAGGAGTTGCAGATACCACATAAACTAGGTCTCCATCTACTGGCTCTTCCTCGGTTGTCCCCTCAACTGGCAACTCGACCTGACTCTCAGGATCCTCCCATACCACCTCGCCCTGGGCTCGGGGTTTCAAGGAGGACCGATGGACATGACGTAACTTCTCCAGGTCGCCAACAGGAGCTACTGTATACACTGATCCACCGACCTGCGGAGCCTTGACCACCTGATATACTGTCGGATTCCACAAGTCATGAATCTTGTGACGACCTCGCACCCCATGATCACGCAGATAAGCCAACTGACCTTCCCTCAAAGGCAGTTCCCTAACCTGCCGATCATGTTCCACCTTACGTCGGTTTGCGGCAACCTGCAGCCTACCTCGAGCACCCTCGAAGGCAACCTTTAGACATGCCTGGTGCTCCTCCACCCACTGGTGAAGTCTACCTGCCACTGGATCTCACACTCTGCCAAGCAAAAAATCAACGGGCAACCTGGGCTCCCGCCCAAACATGAGGCAGTATGGGGATTCTCCCGTAGACTGGGTTGGAGTGGTATTATAACAAAACAGCACTTGCACTAAGCAAGATGCCCAGTCTCTCTTTCTCTCTGGGGGCAGAGTTCGCAGCAAATTGTGTAAGGTTCGATTGAACCTTTCACATTGGCCGTTACCAGCCGGATGGTATGGAGTGCTGCGGGACTTACCCAACTGATAGAGACTGCACAACTGCTGTATCAACTGGGATTCAAAGTTGCGGCCCTGATCGGAATGAATCCGACCAGGGACCCCAAACCTGAAAAACCACTCATTCACCAAAACACAGGCCACAGTCTCAGCCTGCTGATCCTTGGTAGGCACTGCCACAGTGAATTTACTGAACACGTCCGTCATCTCCATCACATTCTCCTGCCCAGAACGAGACGGCTCTAAGACGGTAAAATCAATAGCCACAATCTCATTTGGGCGGGAAGCCAGCAGATGCCCCATATAACTTTGTGCAATCGGTGCCGCTTCCTTAGCTAGTTGGCACCGCTCGCACTCTCGCACACAGCGAGCCACATCAGCCGACATGTCGGGCCAGTAGCAACCCTGTCGCACTAACTCAAGGGTGCGTTCTACACCTTGATGTCCGTGGTGCTGGTGCAACTGAACCAACACTTCAGAGTGCAATTCCACTGGCAGCAACAACTGAAACACTGCCTCCCCTCCATCAGGACAAAAGACTTTCCGATATAACAAACCCCCCAGCTCGGTCAATCGGTCCCATTGTTGGAGGAGCATAACAACCGGCTTAGACAACTGTCACCGTACTCGGGGCTCTGGGCATTGTCCCTGCTGCCAGAACTCTCTCACTACCCCTATAACCGGATCTGCCCCCTGCAAAGCAATCATATCAGGTACAGAACGATTAGGCCAAGCCTGTATAACAGCCTGCATGGTAACCACCACGAGTCTATGGCCGCAACTTGCCTTAACAACTCTGGAACTACTGCTCCTAATGAGCAGTTACTCTCTCCCTCGGAGCAAACCATATGCCGCCGAGAAAGTGCATCGGCATTCTGATTGTCCTTACCTGATCGATACTGGATCTCGAAGTCAAAGACAGCTAACTCAGCAGCCCACCGTTGCTCAGTAGCCCCAAGCTTGGCTGTAGTCAAATGACTTAGTGGATTGTTATCGGTACGTACCAGGCACTTATGGCCAAGCAAGTATTCTCGAAACTTTTCAGCCATAGCCCACTTAAGGGCTAAAAACTCCAGGCGCATAGAACTATAGGTGGCAGTATTACGCTCGGCCGGTCGAAGGCTTCGACTCGCAAAAGCGACAGGTCTAACTTTACCCTCAAATTCCTGTGAGAGCACTGCCCCCAGGCCCACATGACTGGCGTCCACCTCCGGGATAAATGGCCGGCCAAAATCTGCATAAGCTAACACGGGCACTGTAGTGAGGGCACGCTTCAAATTTTGAAAAGCTTCCTCACACTGCTCTGACCACACTGCAGTTACTTCCTGACCAAACTTCCTAGACTTACCTCCCGTCAACTCTGCCACTACTTTGTGTAATGAGGCTGCCAATTTGGCAAACCCCTCCACAAAGCGCCTATAATAGCTGACAAAACCCAAAAAGGTTCGCAGCTCCGACACCGTAGTAGGGCGAGGCCACTGGACTACAGCCTCGATTTTCTTGGGGTCCGTCGCTACCCCCTGCGAGGAGATAATATGCCCAAGATAACTCACCTCTTCTCGGAAAAACGCACACTTCTCCAGCTTTACCTTAAGTCCCTCAGCTTTTAAAGGACCCAACACCACCCTCAGACGCTGCACCTGTTGCTGCACAGATGAAGAGAACACAATAATGCCGTCAAGATATAACAAGACAGACTGATGCCTTTGGTCGCCAAAAAGCCGTTCCATCTACTTGGCGCATTACACAGGCCAAAAGACATATGGTTCCATTCAAAAAGCCCAAAGGGCGTACAAAAGGCGGTCTTGGGACGATCGGGTTCGAAAAATGGGACTTGGTTGAACCTGCTGGTCAGATCTAATGTGGAAAACCAATGGGCACCTACCAAAGAGTCCAACGTTTCCTCAATCCGAGGCAACGGGAAGGCATCTTTGCGAGTCTTGGAGTTAATTTGACAGTAGTCGACACACATCCGAAGACTACCGTCCTTTTTCTTAACTAACACAATCAGAGAGGCATATGGGCTGCAACTCTCTCGAAGGATCTGCGCATCTAGCAACTGACTAATATGAGTCTTTGCCAGCTCATATTCTTTTTTTTGTTATCAACATTTTTTATTTTTCATACACAACATCATAACATAACATCCAAAATATAACAAAACAAAACAAAACAAAAGACATATACTCTGTCACGGTTTGGCTAGTGTGCCTGGGTTGGCCACCAGATGTCACTGTTTATTTGTTTGAGCACATGGCTTGTTGTTTGTTGTTGGTGCCATGTGCTCTCCTGTCTATTGTCTGACCCCGCCCTCCTTGTTATCTCGTTATTTTTTCAGTCGTTTCACCTGTGTCCTCCTCGTTTGTCTCCCCATTTATTCTCCAGGTGTCTCCAGTTCTGTGCTGATCTGTTGTTTTACGTCGTGTGTGTGTGATGTCTGCACGTACTGCAGTTCTCTGCCTGCCTGTCTGTTTTTCCCTCTCAGGGTGGTTTTTGTTCATTTTTGTTTCTCTTTAATATTAAAAGACCCACCATTCTCCTGCACTTGAGTCCTCGCCTCATCTCTACCAGACGCATGACAGAACAGATCAGCCAAATGAGGACTCAGCGGAGAATGGGCTCACACCAGCCACCAGCCTCTAACGTCAGCAGCCCTCTCTACCAACGCATCCTCCAGTTTCAGGCCCTGAGTTCCATCCGTCAGCAGGGCACTGACGTGAGGAAGTTTGCCCTGACGTTCTGTGGTGCCGCAGAGGGTTTGGGGTACAATGATGCGGCCCTCAAGGACCTCTTCAATAGTGCCCTTGAGGAGCCCCTCAACATATGGAGGATGAGGGGGTTGGACCACCTGATGTTTGGTGATTTTGTGGAGTTCCTGGCATGTTCCCCAGCTAGGGTGGCTGGTGTGCCTCAGGCAGGGCTCGCCGAAGCTGCCGCACCCAGTAATTCGCGTCCCTTTCCGGAGCGTCTCGGGCTGATGCACAGCGTGCAGGATCCCCCGCTGATGTCGGTGCGAGCGGCGTGGTCTGCTCGTGGTCTTCCCGAGGTGGTGGTGCCCGCTCGCAAAGCTCCCGAGGCGGCGGTGACCGCTCACGTTCCTCCCGAGGCGGCGGTGCTCGCTCACATTCCTCCCGAGGCGGCGGTGCCCGCTCACAGTGTTCCCGAGGCGGCGGTGACCGCTCACGATGCTCCCGAGGCGGCGGTGCCCTCTCACGATGCTCCCGAGGCGGCGGTGCCCGCTCACGTTCCTCCTGAGGCGGCGGTGCCCGCTCACGATGCTCCCGAGGTGGCGGTGCCCGCTCAGGATCCTCCCGAGGCGGCGGTGCCCGCTCACGTTCCTCCCGAGGCGGCGGTGCCCGCTCACAATGCTCCCGAGGCGGCGGCGGTGTCTACTCACGATCCTTGTGCTCTGCCGGCCCCGCCTTGGCCTCCTGCTCTGCCGGCACCACCCTGGCGCCCTGGTCTACCTCTGCCTCCAGGGCCTCTGCCGCTACACGGGCCTGGCCCACCATCCCTCCCCTGATCTGCCTCTGGCCCACCTCTCTCCTAGACATTTTTTTTTTCTGTTTTAGTTGTGGAGCATCTGGGATCTGCTCCTTAAAGAGGGGGTCATGTCACGGTTTGGCTGGTGTGCCTGGGTTGGCCACCAGATGTCACTGTTTATTTGTTTGAGCACATGGCTTGTTGTTTGTTGTTGGTGCCATGTGCTCTCCTGTCTATTGTCTGACCCCGCCCTCCTTGTTATCTCGTTATTGTTTCAGTCGTTTCACCTGTGTCCTCCTCGTTTGTCTGCCCATTTATTCTCCAGGTGTCTCCAGTCCTGTGCTGATCTGTTGTTTTACGTCGTGTGTGTGTGATGTCTGCACGTACTGCAGTTCTCTGCCTGCCTGTCTGTTTTTCCCCCTCGGGGTGGTTTTTGTTCATTTTTGTTTCTCTTTATTATTAAAAGACCCACCATTCTCCTGCACTTGAGTACTCGCCTCATCTCTCTACCAGACGCATG
Organism: Schizothorax lantsangensis; assembly: GCA_027422415.1. NCBI lineage: Eukaryota > Metazoa > Chordata > Actinopteri > Cypriniformes > Cyprinidae > Schizothorax > Schizothorax lantsangensis. The sequence goes on along the minus strand of JAPDDO010000426.1, from coordinate 120,049 downwards.
ACATACTCAATATCTCAAAAGTCCAGTCAAAAGGGAGGGAGAGAGGGAAGGACAAGAAAAACACAAAACAAGTCACTCCTTTATACAATCACGTATATTAAAGAGAAAACACTGCCAAGCATCAATGGTCGAAGGCTTGGCCCCATTGATTTGTGCTGTTGTACATTCATAAGTCACTATTTGCAGGAGGCTATGGATCCAATATGTTTTTCCACACATGTGTGGTGTAAACCAGTTCTGTATTATTGTCTTCTTCGCAGCTGTAAAACCAGCAAACAACATTCTCTTTTGCATTGAACTTATACAGAGACCAGAATCATCATTAAGAAGACACAAACTTGGGTTAACAAGCCAATCAATTTGTAGTAGGGATGATAAAACCAGGTTTACATGTGTCCATAGACTAATGATGATAGGACATTCCCAAAACATATAAAGAAAAGTACCTGATGATGCAGTATTACATATATGGCAGTTAAAGTTTGGTTGTAGTTTCATTTTGAATCTTTTGTAAGGAGTCATGTATGCTCTATGAATGACTTTGAAGTGAATAAGACGATGAGCCAAATTTTTAGATGTTAAACTGAGATTAGACCACACTCTCTCCCAGTCGACAGATAAATTAAGGTCAGATAATTCCCTATTCCAAATAGTTTTAATAGAAAGAGGTTTTGTAATGCAATCAATAATTTTATTATATATTTAGGAAACAGATGGCCGACCAACAGATGGTGCAATCCAGTCCCACATAAGATGAGAGGAAATGGAAGATGCCCAAGGAACGCCATACGCTTTGAGAGCAGAACGCAATTGAAGAAAGACAAAATATGCGGATGCTGGTAGACAAAATTTGGTTCTTAATGTCTGAAATGAACAGAGGCCCTGGTTATCATATATATCACCGAACGTGTTTACACCTAAAGAAGACCAAGAGGGTTGGACAAATGGACGATTTCCGCATACAAAATTAAAATTGTGCCATAAAGGTGTACTGTTACTAAATTTGAAGGGTCCTCCTATCCGACGTTCAACCGTTTTCCAGATTTTAATAGAGTTAGCCACAACCGGACCAAATTTATAATTATCCCCTTTTTTTCCTGTGCCAGTAAATAAAATATCTTGGAGTCTATTTGGTTTAACCTTGTCAGCTTCAATCACTCTCCATGAAACTGTAGATTGAGGATCAACCCAATTATGAAGAGCCTTAAGCTGGAACGACCAATAATACAATTCAAAATGTGGTACAGCCAGTCCTCCTGCACAATTAGTATGTTGTAATGTGGTAAGTTTAATTCTGGGGCATTTATCATTCCAGATAAACTTAGAAATTATGGAGTTGATCTCCTTAAAGTAACCTGGAGGGGGAGAAAGTGGTAGCACAGAGAAAAACAAATTTAGTCTCCTTGGAGAGAGACTTTAAGATTCTTCCATCTTTGAATGTCATTTTTGACCTTAACTAAAATATTATTAAAATTGTCTCTGGCAATCTTATGAATGTTTTTATATATGGTAATGCCCAAATAGATGAAAGATTCCTTAATAGGGATAAATGAGGGAATAGAAGAATTAACTTTAACATTGTTTATTGGCATTAAAGCAGATTTGCTCCAATTTATTTTATATCCTGATAAGCTACTAAAATGATCAAATTCCTTAATTATACTAGAGACTGAAACATCAAAGTGGTCTAAATATAGAATAATATCATCGGCGTATAATGAAATACTATGATTATGATAATGAATCTTAATCGATACTTCAGATTTCCTGATGGCTTGTGCTAAGGGTTCAAGAGATAGACAAAACAATAAGGGGGAAAGCGGACATCCCTGCCTCGTTCCCCGCTGTAAAGGTGTAATAATAACACTTTTATCCATTACTTTAATTTTAGTTTTAAACTGAATCTTAAGATTTGATATTGATATGATCAATTGATATTAATCAAAACGTCCAACTTATACCTTATTTAACAATCGTCCAGTGAGTTGTTAGATTTCAGTATATCTGAGAAATTCTGTTTATTCTCGTGGCCACGATATAATAATACAGAATTATTTAAATAACCTTATGACAGTTATGAGCATAGGTAACGTAATCTGGGCAAAGTTTTGATTTGAATATTACACAACAAAACACAGAACACTTCTCTATAAATCAAAAAAGAGTTTATTTGCTATCTTACTAAAATACATGAACTAAGCTAAATAACATAAAACAAAATACATACACACAGGCAATGAATTGTTGCAATTGAGAATGATTAAAATATAGCACTGTTTTGCTATTTCCACACGATTTTACCCGTGTCGATCATCAAGAGGAGAACTCTAGTGTCTTTACTTTAGAGATAAATACCACACGATTCAGCCACTTTAGAGATTTTGTTTGATACTTGCTTTTAAGTTGAAAGGATCGCTGATCTGTGGCTTGAAGGAATCCCGCGCGTCGTTGCGTGACGTCACTCTGGGGATGCCCTTCTGTTGTTTGCTCGGTGTTGTTTGACGCTCGAAGTTCTTCCTTGAGTTCCTTTCGCGTAGCTTCAGACTTTCAAGGGTGTCTTCAGAGATTTGACTGAGTGTTGGTTCAATGTTCAAACTCGGCCAGATGTTAAGGCTGCGAGCTCTTTTGGAGTAGCTCCAAGTTTCAAAGAAGCGCGCGATTTCGAGCAGAGAGCAGAGAGAGCTGGGAGTCAGTATTTTAGACCGGAGATTTCGGTTCCTCCCACTCGATGCTCTTCCAATGAAATAGTTCTTGAAGGGCGGAGCTCCACCTACACGGCTCATTTTCCATCCAGTAAATTTATCTGCTTAGTTATTTTGTCACATGAAGAAAATATCCTGGCAGATTTCTATATGTGTTATAATCATACATTATGGTGCTAAGGGTAATTTTCATTCACACCAACTTGTTGTTTGTGAAATCAGCTATTATTCAAGACCAAACAACAGGTACTTGGCATACACATGTAATAACTTTATCTACTCCGTGGTTAAGGCAAAGATTAAACTATCTTAAATTCTGAATAATACCACCACGCATATGAATTAAACACAGGAAAAAGTTATGTCACAGATTGAGAAGATATCATTGGTTACAATAACACAGAAAGCTTAATTTCATTTCATAAAATACAACCAGCAATATATATTTATTGTCTGTATCTATAATATATATATCTTGCTTCTAATAGCAGCAATGATTATTATTAATTGTCTTTTTGGAACACTTTATAAAAGTTTTGAGTCCTTTTAGCAAAGTCAATAACAGTTCGGGTGTTCCTTGTCCAAAAAGAGATATTGAGGGGTGTTTCAGTTTGGAATGTGAGAGAAACGGGAGGTCAGGAAAGTCACTGTCCAGGTCATGAGAATGTCACGTTTGTGGAGATCTGGTGTTTCTTAGCTGAACGTCTGTCGTAAAAACGTCTTTTCTTGTTGATAAAAATCATTGAATTATGCGTTAACGATCAGGTGATCCATGACATGTTGTTGGACCATAAGCAGATGTTTCGTCCTGTTTCGGTCAAGTTATGGTTAAGTGATAAGAACCAAGTGAAGTCCTGTTTTAAACCACATTCAAGATGCTCTCCTCCAACTTCTTGTTTTAACAACGTCTCTTGAGATAAGGAGGTTTTATGGCAGGAAATCGGACCTCAGGGATGTATTGTTGCACTTAGTGTGTGTGTGTGTGTGTGTGTTCTTTTCCTCCACAAAGGCACTACACATCCCCCTTTTGCTCGGTGAGGTTCCCATTGCGAACGTCGGCGGGCACTGGAACAAGAAGCAGGGAGAACAGGCACACACAAGACACAAACAACATCTCCATCACTGACTGAATCCTGGTGCAGGGTAATTTGGGAAAGAACAGGTTAGGAACTTGAGAAGATGTAGGGGTGCATTCTTTAGTATTACTGGCAATTGAGTCATTCCGATTGGTTTAATTGTCAGGAGTTCGACGAGGCGGTATAGGCGTGATCTCAAGCAGGTTGGTTGAGTTCTCAGGTTCGGGTTCTTGGTCGGTTTTATCACGTCGGAAAATGCGTGGGACGCCTGACGTGCATTTGTTGAAAGACTCTTGAACGGCGTTCACTCGCTTGTGTAGGAGGAAGGCCAGTGTCAATGTCACAACGTACCCTACAATAGTAGAGATGCAAAGCGCTGTGTCAGCGGCAGACCAAGACCGAATAATAGGCACGCCAGCGGGCGGAAGGCGAGCGATAGCCTCTAAAGCTGTATCAACAGGAGTCAAGTCAATAAGTTGCGTTCCTTCCTCCTTGATCCTTTCTTCCAATTCTGGATCGAGGACGAAGGAGTGCTGTTTGAAGAAGGGCGAGATTTCGATTTCAGCCTGATACTCGTCGTCGGTAAGGTGATACAATGCTAACTCGTCAATATGGAGGATCGAGCCCTTAGGGACAGTGATCCATAAAGTTTGGTTGGGCAAGATAATGCGTGTGGCTGTGTCGTGTTGATCATATGTGAGGGTAGCTGTTCGTGCTGGGGTGTTGACCAGCCATCGGTTTCCGATGATTTCGGCTTGCGTTACCTCAACTTGAGAATGTGGTGTCGCTTCGGCGGGGCAGCTAGTGTCGGGTCTAATGGATTCTAGGCCGCAGATGCCCTCAGTATTATCGCGTACGAAAGGTTTACTCGGGCAAAGGAAGTGAATGTCCTTCATGCGCGTACACATCCTTAGGTTTGGGACCAAGTACAACTGCTCGTTGTTATCGTGATACGCAACGACTTCAGGAGTGTGAATTTTGACATAGGTGTTCCCTTGCCAAAATCCCACATTCACAACGTCTTTGAGCCGGTAAATGTTATTAGAGTCGATAATGGGCAAACTGAGGAGAAAGGCCAAGTCGCCTGCTTCCGGGTCTACGTACAAGGGAATAGCGCTACCCAGGGAAAAGGCGAGATGGGTTTGGATGGGACTAGCAGGGCCCACGGTGGCCGAAGTTTGGATGTTTTGGACAAGGCTAAGAGGTATCAAGTAGTGTGGAATCCTACCCATGGCTAAGTTATCAATCGAGGACTTACTTCACGTAGCATGTCGGTCATGATTTGGCAGGTCGCCTCGATCGGTTGATAACGGTTCTCACAACGAGTTACAACGACTTTATTGAAGGGAGTCAATCTTAATTTTGGGACCTGGATTTAAATAATTGGTAAAGGGAGTTCCCTGATGAGGGGACTAGAGGGGAGAGGAAATTATAGTGAGAGAGGAAGAAGGAAAAAACAAAAAAACAAAGAGAGACACAGGTGAAAGGAAACAACAAAACGAGAAACGGCGGCACAAGGACACCGAATGAGGTTAGGCAGCAAACGAGTGTCACATGTGTGAAGTAACTCCTCTCTACTAGAGGTTGACACTAGCAGTGCAGCTGAAGAGCGAGTGTAAGTGTTGTGCTTCAACAAGGTCGCTATATGTTTTCCTAACCAACAGAAGTTATGTTAGTGTGGTGTAGAGCGTATGATTGTCGGTCTGTGTCAGTGGGTTTGATCTTCCCCCTTTCCCGGTCGGCTGGAGCTCTGGTGCCTCTTTATCTGGTTTCGATGGACCCATCGAAGGACTGGCTTGCTGCACCCTTGTCTGATTTTGATTCGGTAGGCGACAGGTGAGAGCTTGTCTACAATCGCATGGGGTCCTGTCCAGTGAGGTAGGAACTTCTTTGACAGGCGATGGGGAGCGTTCTGCTTTGGTCGGGCGAAGCTGTAGTACCACACTTTGTCTCCGACATTGAACTCATGGTGAGAGGCCTTTTGGTCGTAGTAGGCTTTACGACCTTCCGCGCTTCGTTGTAGTTGCTGTTGAGCGAAGGCGAAAGTCGTTCTCAGGTGCTGATGCAACTCTTCCAGGTATTGGTGAGTGGTATAGGCGGTGACGAGGTTCAGGTCACCTGGTTGGTACAGCAGGTGTAGCGGTAGCGTCATGTTTCTCCCTGTCATCAATGTGAACGGGGGTACGCCGGTAGACTGGTGAGGGGTGGCTCAAGCAGCCATCAGTACCAGCGGAAGTTTAATATCCCAATCCTTTTGATTGGCGGACACATACTTCTTCAACATGCTGACCACTGTTTTATTGGCCCGTTCAACTTGACCCGAGGAAATTGGGTGATGGCTTATATGGAGCTTGGCCTGTACACCGAGGAGTTTCCACACTTCCTGCATGATGTCGGCGGTGAAGTGGGTTCCGCGGTCAGAGTTGACCCTTAAAGGCAGTTCAAATCTTGAGAAGATGTGGTTCATTAACAGGCAGGCTGTTGTTTCTGCTGTATCATTGGGAGCTGGGAGGCACTCTATCCACTTCGTGAATTCGCAGACCACGGTGAGGAAGTATTTGTTACCTCGCGTTGATCGTGGCAGGGGTCCTACCCAGTCTATTTGAAGGTCCGACCATGGGAACGTCATTCCTTTCCTTTGCAGTGGGGCTCGGTGGTTTGGGTTTGCCGGTTGAAACTGGCAACACACCAGGCATCCTTTTACGTATTCCGCCACGTCTTGCTGCATGCCAGGCCAGTATGCTACTTGCTTGAGTGTTTCATAGGCGGCCTTGGCGCCGTGGTGTCCTGCGCATGGTGCATCGTGGGCGTGTGTCAGCATCATCCCCCTTTGGCCGTGAGGGGCTACGAGCTTTGGCGTAGTTAGGGGCTCAGGGACATACGTGAGCACACCGTCTCTCAGATGCAGCATGTCCTTGATTGAGTGGAGCGTGCGGAGCTCGGAGGAAGCAGCTAGGTCGGAGGTGGAAATAGCATGAGTTAAGGGGTCGGAAATGTGAGCTGCCATAGTTCGCAGTGTTTGATCCGCCTTTTGGAGTGTGAGGAGATCGTTAGCAGCGAACTGAGGTGAAATGGCAATGTGGGAGGAGGTGGGGGTTTGTACGCCAGTGGCGTGTTGGCGGCGGGTTATGGCCGCTACTGAAGGGTTGGGAGGGAGGGCTTGAAATGTCCAGGACTCTCCGTGTAATGCACCTACTTTGGCGAGGGCATCGGTTTGGTCATTTAAGTCTTTGTCTTGTCCTGGTTGACGTGAATGACCTCGAACCTTTTTCCAATAAACGATAATCAGAATCAGAATCAGAATCAGCTTTATTCGCCAAGTGTGTGCAAACACACGAGGAATTTGTTGTGGTTTTTAAGAAGCTCTTGGTACATACATGCATACATACATACATACATATAAACATACATATCTGACATGAGAACAGAGGGGTACTGCACAAAAGCAAGATAAGGGATTAAGCTGGGATTTTCCAGTTATCCTGTCTGAATTTAGCCCTGACTCGGTTGCATGAAGGGAGGCTAAATTAATCTACATTAAGTTACTATGGAGATTTACACTTTGCAGCTAGCCTGCTCCGGAGCAGGCTAACAACCAGGCTAAGATTAATCCTAGTGATTTATCGGCTAGTTCCTCCCTAAATCCTACTAGATATTAATGTGTTTTAGTCACTTCATGGTCCTGAATTAAAATACTAGATATACTGTCATTCATCTAAGTATGCGTACTGTTATTTTAGTTATTATTGAAAACTGCTGTTCATTTCACTGTCAGAGGTTTGATGAATATATATATTATTCGAGATTCAAAGCATTTATTGTCATACACCCAGTGAGGAAAGCAGATTTTCCTGAGCAATTATTACTTTGCTGTCCACAATGAATGCCAACACAGTGCAAAAGAACTATACTATACAATATGAGAAATAGAATATAGACTATGTATATCTATATATGCAAGTATCGAGTAGAAATGTACTGTTGAATGAGAAAAAATATCAATATATTATATTTTATTGCAGTTGATGAGATAATAAGAAATGGCTCATGAAGTTGCAAATGTGGTTTCAATTAAGTCCGTAACGAGGTCAATATGTAGTATATATAGACTAAAGATTTGTGTGTTTCCTATTCACAATGGCTTGCCCTTTGTTGGATGATGTAGTTGATGAGGAAGTTTTAATACTCAGACGAGCATTCAGGCATGAAAGAGTCTTCCGAGATAGGGCAGACCCATTGGCCTTTTCAGACAAATATCTGACTGAGAGGTACAGATTCTCAGGTGATGGCATCAGATATTTGTGTAGGCTGCTGGGTCCAAACATACAGCACAGGACAGCACGGAGCCATGCTCTCACTGTCCCACAGATGGTCTGCGTAGCACTGCGATTCTTTGCAAGTGGCATGTTTCTGTATTCTGTCGGTGATGCAGAAAACCTCAATAAAGCCACTATTTGCCGCACAATAAGAAATGTAAGTCTGGCATTGAAATCTCTTGTGCACATATTTATCACCTTCCCTGGTCACAGAAGATTCATCCACATCAAGGAGGAGTTCTACAAGATTGCAGGTAACACGAATAATAACAGATTACTACAAAATGTTACATTAGCACAGTCACAGTATGACACTCATTATTTTGTGTTACAGCTTTTCCTAATGTAATTGGTACAGTGGATTGCACCCATATTCGTATCCAACGCCCCTCAGGGGCACATGAGGGAGATTATGTTAACAGGAAATCCTTCCACAGTGTCAATGTTCAGGTAAGAATGAGTTATGGTTACTGTCATCTACATAATTATTCTGTGCATTAAATGACCTTAATAGGCTATATATTTTTACAGATGATCTGTGATGCTGACTGCCTTATCACAAATTTAGAGGCAAAGTGGCCTGGCTCAGTCCATGACTCCAGAATCTTTCGGGCCAGTAGAATTCACCAGAGACTCTCTCTAGGTAAGCCACCCCATTTTTTTTAAGCACCTTGAACATCAAGAGTACAGTACTTGTAAGAATTATGTTTTGTATTCGCAGGTGAGTTCTCTGGTGTGCTGCTGGGGGACAAAGGCTATGCCTGTGAGACATTTCTGATGACTCCCCTTACAGACCCCCAAACCCCAGCACAGCAAGCTTACAACCATGCCCATGCCAAAACCAGGGCTCGAATTAAAATGACCTTCGGCCTCCTGAAATCACGATTTCAGTGCCTGCACCACCTGAGGGTCTCCCCAGACAGAGCATGTGATGTGACTGTTGCCTGCACAGTGCTGCACAATATTGCCAGCCTAAGAAAAGAAAGGGCTCCCAGAGTTGCTTTGGATGTTGATTGGGACAATGCTGCCATATTCCCAGATAACAGAAATGGTAGACTTGTTAGAGAACAATACATTGCAAATTATTTCAGTTAATTTAGTTTTGATTTAGCCCATCCCTTAATAAAGGATAATGTAGGCTATATAACTTTTTCATGTGTACATGCATTTTATTTGGCATCGGTAGCACACACTGTGGTTATCTTCCCAAATTCTAGTTCCACTTCACTGGATCAATAACTATAAAGTGTACTTGACATTCATAAAAAAAGTTACAAGACCACAATGGTTTTGGAATATTTTTCTTTTATTATTTTGCTGTTATCACTTGTCAGCTTGGAGCTTTGGAGAGAAAAAATTATGATGATTAATACATTGTCTTACAGTCATGGTTACAGTATGAACTGAAGTCACTTACTTCTCTTTCTGGATTTCCAGTTCTAGTTTCCTCAGTGTCTTACGTTTAATTTGCATCTCAAGGTCCATGTCCTGCAGCTTTCTTTTGTTCACATCAATCTTGACTTCTGTCAGCTCGATCTGTCTCTTAAGATGTGTTGTGTAGAGATATCTGACAGTTTGTGAATTCTGTGAACACCTTTTAGTTAGCATAGCAGAATTTTTGCATAATGTAAATTTACTTTAGGCAATACTCACTATGTTACCAGGCTGCTTATCAGGCTGCCCAATGTCAGGATCCTGTAACAAATGATATTTTCTATTAGTACCACTTCCCTGACTTCTTATCTATTATGAACTTAAAAAAATGTGTCTATTTCCACAAAATTGACATGATACCTCGAGCCTTCTGGAGTCCAGCGACACGGTCTCATCATCGGCAGAAGTGCACTCCACTGCTGTAGATGTGGCTTCCCTCTGCCATATTCAATACTTGTATTGATATTTTTGACAGGACATGCAAAGCCTATGATTTAATAAAGAGTACTCACCGGCGAATCATAGTCTGGTGGCTCCAAAAGTGTAAGGGTGTTGCCAGCCACTGCAAGGTAAGGCAAAGTCACACAGTCCACATAACAAAATATATATGGATTTCAATATTTTCCATGTGCAGTAGTATGGCAATAATGTACCTTGTATGAAGAGGCCAGTATCCCTTGCTGGGCCAGAGTCAGTGGCTGTCCCTCCCTGGATCCCTTCAATCACTGGCTTCCCTTTATTTAAGTCCAGGGCCAGCTCCTCTGCTGTGGTGAAGTCTTGGGTTGGATGGCCACCCCCCGTACCAGATATATGACTTTTTTTTTATTGCTAAAATCAGCACAGACAATAAAATGTCAGCAAACATGTCACCTATGTTCTCCACAAAAAAGTCACTTACCAGCCTGCAAAATATTCTTGTATTTAATCTTGACTTGCTGCCAAGTCCTTTTTTGGCCAGACATGTTTGTTCTTTAAGAGGAATAGATAGATACAAATGATAAAATAGATTAGATGGATAAAAATAGAGCAAATTATCTGATTATAGATTACATCAAATCAATTAGAAACAAAACCTACATACAAATAGATAAGAGTAAAAAGATTAAACAGATTATAGTCATAAAAGAAACTAAATAGATCAAATAGATGCACATAGTGGGTAGGTGTTTGCAATTATTCTTCATGTTAAATGCATGTCCACTGGTCACATTTAAGGCAAAGTATACAATTATTTTTGAAAATGACAAGTAACTCCTTGAATTGTAATTATGAGGGTTTCAGTGGAGCACTGGTTATTTGGACTACTTACGCATTCAATCGGTCCGCTATTGTTTGCCAGGCATTCTCTCTTTGCTTTATTACAGCAGCTGTATTGCCTTTTTTACATATTATATGTTTCACTTCTTCATACGTTTCCATAAGAAGCTGTTGCTCATTAGGCGAAAAGTATGCCGCACGGGTTTTGTCCATTTTTGCATCGGTGATTCTGTGATCGATTTCATGATCTTTTTAAGAATGCCGTGAACGTGCATTTATCCAAACTATATACACCTGGCTTGACATATCCGCGCGTTCTCATCCTGGCTCAGCAAACGTGCAACGGATTAAGCCAGGATGCACTGATTAAACTAGGTCAAGCCGCGACTGTTCTGTTATCCTGGCTTTCTTAATTCTACTTTTGTGCAATACCCTCCAGAACATTTAAATAAGCCTTAATAATAATAATAATAATAATGTGTCTGAATCTGGAACAGAAGATTTATGTACAGATTTGTGCCTTATTTACTCTATATATACAGCTGTATAGAAAATTATGCATACATATTTACATAGTTCTAGAGAGAGTAAATAATTAGAGATGGGGGATGAATTACAGGCAAGAATTAGGGTTAGAGAATTACAGAACACAGGTAATAATTCCTGTGTTAGTGGTTTAGGCTGGAGATGGCATGGGGGAAAAACTGTTTTTATGCCTAGATGTTCTAGTGCACAGAGATCTGTAGCATCTGCCTGAAGGGAGAAGCGCAAACAGGTCGTGTCCAGGGTGAGAGGGGTCTGTGATGATGTTACCTGCCCGTTTCTTCACTCTGGAGTAGTACAAATCCTGAAGGCTGGGCAGGTGCACACCAATGATCCTTTCTGCTGTCCTAACAGTCCGCTGCAGTCTTCTTATATCTGATTTGCTGGCTGACCCAAACCATACAGTTATAGAAGAGCACAGAACCGACTCAATAACAGCAGAGTAAAACTGTGTCATGTGCGCCTGTGGCAGGTTGAACTTTTTCAGTTGACGAAGAAAGTACATTCTCTGCTGGGCCTTTTTCACGATGGAGTCGATGTGAGTGTCCCACTTCAGGTCCTGAGAGATGGTGGTTCCCAGGAACCTGAATGACTCCACTGCATTCACAGAGTTGTTCATGATAGTGAGTGGGGGGAGAGCTGGGGGGTTTCTCCTGAAGTCCACGATCATCTCCACAGTTTTAAGCGTGTTGAGCTCCAGGTTGTTTAGACTGCACCAGACAGCCAGCTCCTTAACCTCCTGTCTGTAAGCAGACTCATCACCGTCCTGGATGAGGCCGATGAGTGTGGTATCGTCTGCAAACTTCAGGAGTTTGACAGAGGGGTCTTTAGAGGTGCAGTCGTTGGTGTAGAGGGAGAAGAGCAGTGGGGAGAGAACACAACCCTGAGGAGCTCCAGTGTTGATGGTGCAGGTGTTGGATGAGAATTTTCCCAGCCTCACAAGCTGCTGCCTGTCTGTCAGGAAGCTGGTGATCCACTGACAGATGGAGGTGGGGACGGAGAGCTGTGTCAGTTTATTCTGAAGGGTGTCCGGGATGATGGTGTTGAAAGCGGAGCTGAAGTCCACAAACAGGATCCTTGCATAAGTCCCTGGTTTGTCTAGATGTTGGAGGATGTAGTGCAATCCCATGTTGACTGCATCATCCACAGACCTGTTTGCTCGGTAAGCAAACTGCAGGGGGTCCAGCAAGGGTCCAGTAATGTCCTTCAGGTGAGCCAACACGAGCCTCTCAAATGACTTCATCACCACAGACGTTAAAGCAACAGGTCTGTAGTCATTAAGTCCTGTGATTTTTGGTTTCTTGGGTACAGGGATGATGGTGGAGCGTTTGAAGCAGGAGGGGACTTCACACAGCTCCAGTGATCTATTGAAGATCAATGTGAAGATGGATGATAGCTGAACAGCACAGGCTTTGAGGCAGGCTGGAGAGACACTGTCTGGGCCTTTGGCTTTCCTTATCTTCTGTCTCCTGAAGACTTTGCTTACATCTTCTTCACAGATCTTGATTACAGGCTGAGAAACAGTAGGGGGGGAGGGGGAGGGTGTTGATGGCTGTGTTGAGGGATGGTCAGAGTGGGTGTGGGGTGTCAGACCAGGCTTTTGTTTTTGAAACCTACAGTAAAAACTGTTCAGGTCTTCAGTCAGTTGTTGATTGGCCTCAGTGCTGGGGGGAGGGGTCTTGTAGCTGGTGATGGCTTTCAGGCCTTTCCACACTGATGTAGGGTCGTTGCTTGAAAGCTGTTTTATTAGCATTCCAGCGTAGTTCTTCTTTGCCACTCTTATCTCCCTATTCAGTGTGTATTTGGCCTGTTTGTACAAGGCTTTTTCCCCACTCCTGTAGGCGTCCTCTTTGGCCAGGCGAAGCTGTTTGAGTTTTGTACTGAACCAAGGTTTGTCATTGTTAAATGTTAAATAAGTCCTGGTAGGTACACACATGTCCTCACAGAAACTAATGTAGGATGTCACGGTGTCAGTGAGTTCATCCAAATCAGTAGCTGCAGCCTCAAAAACACTCCAATCAGTAAGTTCGAAGCAGGCTTGTAGATCCTGCTCTGCTTCAACAGTCCATCTCTTTACAGTTCTTAAGATAGGCTTAGAAGATTTGAGTTTCTGCCTATAGGCTGGTAGAAGGTGAACCAAACAGTGATCAGAGAGTCCCAGCGCTGCACGGGGGACAGAGTGGTATGCATCCTTTAAAACAGTGTAACAGTGGTCCAGTATATTGCTGTCTCTGGTGGGGCATGTGATGTGCTGTCTGTATTTAGGCAGTTCGCGTGTGAGATTAGCTTTGTTAAAATCACCGAGAATTACAATGAAAGAGTCCGGGTAACGCTGCTCTGTGTGTGTGATTTGGTCGGCCAACAGTTCTAGCGCCGAGCTCACACGCGCGTCAGGAGGAATGTAAACACTCACCAGAATAAACGAGGAAAACTCCCGTGGTGAATAAAAAGGCTTACAGTTGATAAAGAGAGCTTCCAAGTTTGGGCAGCACATCTTCTTTAAAACTGAATGTCATGTTCAGCGACAATGGCATCGCCTGCTTGGAAGAGTTCCTGGTGTTTGACAGGCTTGTTGTTAGCTGTCTTGAATCCATTCTGTTTCCATCCAGCTAAATGGCATGTGAAGCTTAGACGGGCGTAGTTCGAATCGGTACAGATGAGGAGTTCTTTGATGTTGTGGGATGCCGCCATTTGAAGTGTGATGAGGATGGCTGCTATTTCAGCATATTGCGATGAGCGAGGGCCTAAGTTGAATTGCTGCGGTGGGCAGGGGTCGTTGTTGAGCCAGACCACTCCCGCTCCAGCTTGTAAATTGCCCTTGTGGTTGTAGGAGGAGCCGTCGACATATGCTGTGGGCATTCCTTCACATACATTCTCCTCGAAGTACCTGTGATTCGTCAGTTGAGGTTGTGGCGGTTCTTTAGGTTCCGCTGGAGTATGCAGCGTGTCCGTTGAACAGTTTTGGCAGGCCGCTAGCCCGTTTCCAAGTGAGGATTTGTAGTTTTGGGCATATCTTGCCTCGACATCCCGTCCTTGGAGTGTCATTAGCCAGGTAGCTATGCGTGTGTTGGTCACCACGCCATCTCTGATGCGTTGACTGTTTAGGAAGGTGACCGGCTGATGACAAGTCTCGATGATGACTTTCTGTGCACCGATGTAATTAGAGAAACGTTGGATAGCCCACACAGTGCAAAGCAAAGCCTTTTCGCAGTTTGAGTACTTGCATTCTGGGGGAAGCAGCGTTTTGCTGGCATAAGCGACCACTCGTTTGTCTTTGTCATGGAGCTGGTATAGGCCTGCGCTGAGGCACTGATTGGAGAATCCAGCGTCCAGATAGAATTATTTTCCTGGGTCTGGGTAGGCAAGGCACGGAGCAGAGCACAGGCGCTGTTTGAGCTGGCCCATTGCTGTGTCCTATGTTTCCGTCCAAACGAAGGGTTCATCCTTTTTCAGGAGGGAAGTTAGAGGTCGTGCGATGTCAGCGTAGTGTTACGTTCCCAATTAGATGTCTAGGGGCAAATGGGAAGTAACGTTTTAAAATAAAGGTTTGCACCGTTCTCAGACCCAGCAATCAGTGCACAAAGTAAGAAGCAAGTAAATTTATTTACAAGAAACAAATGACGACGTATATATAGTGTGAAATAATCTCCAAACAAACAATCTCAACCTAAAAAGAAGCATCTCTTCAGGAGTGGGTAAAGCCAAAATAACAAACAAGAGATTACTACCTGCCAGAAGGGAATCTAGTTAACCTACAAGAAAATAAATACAAATAAATAACAGAATTCTTACCTGACTTCCTAACTAGCAAAAACAGGAGAAAACGATGACAAAAGAAAATGGCACCCAACTCCCTACTGCTCCAACAATAAAAGAAAACAGGCAAACGACTCAAAGCTGTACACTACAGCCACACCACATTTAAGTTTAGTTTTGAATTTAAGCTTAACAAATAAAACTGCACACTACAGCCATAACACCAATTTTAAGCTCAACACACCAACAAGAGCAACACTCTGGGACTGGTAAAGTCTGAACACAGTCATGCTCTTGGGAGAAGGAACCTCTCCCTGGTTCACTCTCTTGATCTCCTTAAATACCGGTACCTCTTGACATTGACGAGGAGCAGCTGGTAGGTCCAATCACCTAGATTAGGACAGGGAGGAGCACAGAAAATAGGACAAAACACAAGAAAAACTACAACTCCCAGAAGGCCATTGGGTCCACTGGCAGCACATCACGAATGACATACACCCTGATAATAAAACACAAATTTATACGTCCTGGGACGTAACACCCCCACCCATAAGTTACAAATACCACTGTATTTTGTAATCAAGGCAAGCAGAGTCAAACAACAGTCACATTTCACCTCTAGTCTCACAGGTCAACCAAATTATATTGGTGGAGGATAATGGCATTTGCCACCAAAGCAATGGGAGCAAACAAGATTCAAACTTATTAGTTTGCACCAGTGTTCTTGCACAGTCTTCAACAGAGCAAACCATCTTCCCATCACAGAGCTGATTCTGGGAAACATCCAATGACATTTCTGGACACATTTTGAAAGGAGCTCTACCAATAGGAGGCCGGGATGGTGCGAAAATAGAGCAGTCTACCAGGTGGTCTACACCAGCGACATGCTCATATAACAATACTGCACCCACCCCAGTTGTGTAAATCTCCACCAGAAAAAGGTAGAACAAAGCTGGCAGCAGCAAGTACAGTGCTAGTTTCAGTACTTGCAAACGGGAAACAGATGACAGATCCATCTCAGAAAACTGCACAGCAGCCACTTGGTCTCTCCCAGCCACCATGGGACTCTCCTCCACCCAAAGTACAACAGGAACTATGGGAGTGTCCAGCCTGGGTCCAGTCAAGATTCCACACTCAGGAGAATCACACGAAGGAATAACGGAGTCTGAAAGTTCAGAAGTATCCATCAGTTTCTTGGCTTGAGAACCAATGACGTGATCACCAGGAACTGCAGTGGAGAAGCAGGTAGCCGAAGGTCCTGGAGCACACAAGTCATGGTTACCCACTGTAGTCAGAGAAGAGAACACCTTGCCACCTGCCAGGTCGTTCCCCAAAATTACACTGATACCCTTCACAGGCAGTTCAGAGCACACCCCCATCTTGACAGGACCTGAAACTAGTTCAGAAGTTAAGCATACAGAATGTAAAGGTACTTCCACACCGCTTTGTCCAACACCTCGAACAAAGACACTTGTACCTGTATAGGATTCTTCTGAAAACAGGAGCTGACTGTCAAGAATCAACGACTGGGTTGCTCCCGTGTCTCTTAACATCAAAACATTGTGAGGGGGAGAGTCAGTGGAGAGTGAAACAGTTCCAGATAATATGAAAGGTGTGTAATCAGCAGTGCCTGTTAGCAAGGAACCTGTTGGGATGGAACCAGACTGCACAAGAGCAATGCTCTTCATCTTAGCATGGTTATCATGCCTCCACGCCGTGCATTCGGCTATCATATGACTGGGGTCAAGACAATAGAAACACGCACGTTTTTCCCCATTACGGCTTAAAACTGACTTACGATCTCTTTCTACCTTTCTCCTTTTAAAATCTCCCCTCCAACCATTCTCAGTAGTTGGTAGCTTCTGCATTACATGGTTGACTGAGAAAACTGTTTTATGGGTGAGCATAAACTCATCGGAGATCACTGCTGCCTCAGAAAGTGTCATGATCTTCTGATCATTTAGATGAACCACAACATTCTTAGGTACACAATTTTTTAAATCTTCCAGTAAAATCAGCTCCTTCAACTGTTCAAAGCTCATAATTTTACTGGAAACACACCATTTCTCGAAGAGATTCCTCTTCTCCTGAGCAAATTCGACAAATGTTTGGTTGACGGTTTTCGTTAAATTCCGATAGCGCTGTCGATAGGCTTCAGGCACTAATTCGTATGCTCGAAGAACGGCTGCTTTAACCACATTGTAGTCTAAACACTTCTCCACTGGCAAAGCAGAACACACTTTCTGTGCCTTGCCAGATAAGTTACACTGCAGAAGTAGACCCCACAAGTCTTTTGGCCACACCAGTTTACTTGCTACACGCTCGAATGCAACAAAATAGGAGTCAACATCTGCTTCTCTAAATGGTGGTACAAGTTTTACGTGCTTCGTAACATCAAATGTGGAGCGAGACTCAACATTTATGGATTCTCCACTCTCTGGGGGAGAAACAACCTGCATATGAACAGGGATGGAAGGAACACGAGAACGTGGTGCAGGGACATGTTTTTGGCGCAGGGATTCTAACTCCATAGAACACAACTTAACGTCTCTTTCAGCCTCAATTTCTACAGTACGAAGATGAACAACCTGTAACTCATACTCTTGCTTTTTGAGTGCAAGGTCTAACTCTTTAAGTCTAACAGCGAGTACAGGGTCAAAACGTGGACTGGCAGGATCAATACTGGGAGCCAGATCTGCAAAAACAGCTTCTTTTGCAGCCTCAATATGCTCCAAAACCACTTCTGAATCTGCAGGCAGGATTCGGTTTTAACTAGTTCACAAAGTAGCTCTTTTCGAATTACCCGCTTAGCAGCTTCTTTGGAAACATCAATTTTAAAGGAGTCTGCCATCAATAGCAAATCCTTCTTTCTGCACTTATTAAAGACTTCAATAGAAGGAGCCAAAGTGAATGCAGTCAAATCTAATTCCATTTTTACCGATATCTCCTCCCACCCCCAAAAACGAAAACAGTCAAGCAAAGCACACGGTCTATAAACAATTCCACCAAGTTTCTTAAATGTGAATCAAGTTAGGCAGAGCTTTAGACGAGCCCCCAAATGTTACGTTCCCAATTAGATGTCTAGGGGCAAATGGGAAGTAACGTTTTAAAATAAAGGTTTGCACCGTTCTCAGACCCAGCAATCAGTGCACAAAGTAAGAAGCAAGTAAATTTATTTACAAGAAACAAATGACGACGTATATATAGTGTGAAATAATTTATTTAAGCTTAACACATAAAACTGCACACTACAGCCATAACACCAATTTTAAGCTTAACACACCAACAAGAGCAACACTCTGGGACTGGTAAAGTCTGAACACAGTCATGCTCTTGGGAGAAGGAACCTCTCCCTGGTTCACTCTCTTGATCTCCTTAAATACCGGTACCTCTTGACATTGACGAGGAGCAGCTGGTAGGTCCAATCACCTAGATTAGGACAGGGAGGAGCACAGAAAATAGGACAAAACACAAGAAAAACTACAACTCCAAGAAGGCCATTGGGTCCACTGGCAGCACATCACGAATGACATACACCCTGATAATAAAACACAAATTTATACGTCCTGGGACGTAACAGTAGTTTTCGATGAACTGTCGAGAATAATTGCACACTCCCAGAAAGCTTCGCAGCTCAGAGATGTTAGTCGGCGTCTTAATGCTTTGGATTGCTTGGGTGCGGTTAGACTGTGGCTCGATGCCGTTTCTTCCGACAAGCAATCCGACATAGTTCACCTTGGTTTTGCACCACTGTCCTTTGTGAAGGGCGATCTTGGCTCCTGCCGTTGTCAGCTGGTTCAGGACGTGATTGATCTCTTTGAGGTGGTCTTCCACACTTGAGCTTTTCATCAAAACGTCATCTACATAGACAAGGTTGCCTCTGGCTCTGGCGTCAGGGCATGCTTTGTTCAGGAAGATGTTGAATTCTGCTGGTGAGTTGGCATAGCCGAAGGGACACCGTGTGAAGGTGTACTGTCGATTGCCGAAGGTGAATGCCAGCTTGTGTTGGTCATCGGGATGGACAGGGATTGTCCAGAACCCAGAGGCGACGTCCAGTGTGGAAAGGATCGTCGAGCCTTTGAATTTTGGAATTTCTTGATCGTGACAATGGTACTTGCTGATTCAACTTGCGATAGTCGATGGTGGGCCGCCATTTGCCGTTTGGTTTTAGGACTGGCCATATCGGGGCAGAGTATGTGCTGTTACAGGGCCGGATGACCCCCTTTTCCAGCATGGAGTCAACAATCTCTTGCACTGGCTCGTATGACGCTATTGGAATCTTGTACTGTCGCACAAATGTGGGTGGCGCATTTGGGTTTGTCGGGATGCGCACCGTGTGGATGTTTGTCAGTCCACAATCCAGGGAATCCTTTGCGAAAGAGTCCTTGTACTTGTGCAGAACCTCTTTGAGTCCTTGGCGATCCGCTTCATTGTGGAGGGCATCTGCCTCACTCAGGATCTGTTGAACTTGTGCGTTGAACCCAGCGTAGGGTTCTTCTGCAGTGAGGACATTTGAGGGGCTTTGGGCCCCGATGGTCACCTGTGTAGGTGATTCTGTCGCAGGCTGTGTTGAGACAGCATAGACAGCGAGATGAGTGTCATCTGTTAGTTCTGACCGGCAGACGCTTTCTCTGGACACCGGCAGAATGGACGTGATGGCAATCACTTCATGGGGTTTTGTAAACATTATGGTGTCGTCGTATTCGTCTGACATTAGCTGTGTGGGTATAGGGCCTATGACAGGTACCATCAGTTCAAAGTCGTGGAACGCCTGGCTGATGAGCCATCCCAGGTGATTGGCTTTAAGGGGGCCTGCGTTTGATTCAGGCTCCTGCAGTGAGCAGAGGAGAGGGTCCTTGTCCTTGCTGTTTGTGCTTGGTCCAGATCCTGGCTTTGCTACTGCATCATCGATCAGTGACTTAGGGACGGTGTCGGTGACTTGACACTGCGACTCGTTGGAGTCTAACGCCTGGCAAGGCAGAGGTTTCCGGACTTGTGTCCACATCTTTAGGTGCTTGAAGTCTATTAGAGGTTCGAAGCGATTAAGCAGATCCTTCCCAATGAGGAGTGGATACGTTTTAAGTGGTGAAACGTATACAGGATGGACGAGGTCCATCGATCCCACCGTTAGGTGAATTGGGGCCACATGTTTTAGTTGTAGGCCCGTGTGGGAGTATGCTTGAAGGTTTAGTTCACTCCTTTGGAGTTTGAGGGTTCTGTTAGTCCTCTTTGATCTTTCTTTGACTTCCTCCAGGAGTTCGGTAGACATTAGAGTAATGTCGGCTCCCGTATCGAGGATCGCTTCGACTCTGATGTGTCGTTCGATGATGATGGAGAGGTAGAATTTTCTGGCTATACCTTTCTCAACGAGATCGCCTAGGAGTTGAGGGACTGGAGTTTGGGAGGAAACAGTTAGGATATCAGGGCTGATGTGGCGTTCTTCGGAGGAGTGGCAGATGACCAAGACAGCACTTTCAGGAATTTGATGGGTTTCGTCAGCAGGTGTTTGTTGGACGCTGCTGCAATTTGGAGCATTAGGTGTTGAGTTAGTGTCTAACTCTGTTGCTGGGTTTTCAGGTGGGGTTTCGTGTCCATCTGAAGTTAGTGTGATTACGGTTCTCTGAGAGTGGGGTGAAGTAGTGCTGTTCTCCGTGGCTGGTTGTGTCAACTGGTCGCTGCCATCTCGTCCGGCCGCTAGTCAGGCTGAATCTGGTTTCTCTTTCTTTTCCCATTTCCGATCTTCCTCCTTCTGTTGGAAGAATTCTTTCATCATCATTTTCATCAGTTCTTGTGAGTCGAAACACGGTGGTGTCTCTTGTTCCTGCGTGGGTTCAGTTTGAGCTCGATCAGCTTGGAATCTTTGCGAATTCTTTCGTCGATTCCTTGGGCTGGTTGCTCCAGGGTGAGTTTGTCGTCTTCCCTTGGAGTTTCCGTTGGATTCCCATGAGTTTTTCCCTCTTGAGTTTCCAAATGAGCTTGGCTGGTTCCACGATCTCTCCCAATGACTTTCGTGGGGCCTTGACTGGTCCCATGTCTTTTCCCAGTGCCGTCCAGGTGAGCGTTGACGTCCATGCGGTCCATCCCAGCGTTCGTACCTCTGTTTAGATCGGGTACCAGCGTGGGAGTCTCGTTCTTTGTTGGACGAGGGTGCGTTCCACTCCTTGGGTGGCGGCTTAGCATTGTCTTGGCGCTGAGCACCCTCTAGCGCCAGCCCTTGACTTTGAGTGTTGAAGTCAAGAACGGCTGGGGTTTTGGCATTTTTTTCTGAGGCCATCTTTTGTTTGCCGTAGGCTTTCTGCGCTAAGTCTCACAACTGCTGAGCATTCATTGTCCGTGGACATGCGAGAACGCCAAGATGGTGGCTTACGTTCATCCTCCATGTCAGGTTCGTTGCGAGTTCCAAAGTATGCCCGTCTGAGTCGGCTGTAGTAGGCTTGAGGAGGTTCGTGACGTCCTTGTCTCATCTCCAGGGCAGCCACGAGGCCTTGTTCGGACTCAGGGTCGGAGAACTCTTTAATGAGGGCTTCTCGGAGCAGCTGGTAATCAGTCTTTGTGTGAGCAGGCTGCCTGTCCAGGAAGCTGCGAACTTCAGAACTGGATGTTGTTCGAAGTAAATATAGTCTATCTTTGTCCGTAACGTTAGGTTGCATTTCCAGATGGAAATCGATATCTTGGAGATACGCTTGGACATTTGGGCTATTTGGCACGCTCGGGGTGAATTTGCCAATGTTCTTGGCGAGCTTGTCGAGGTCTTTTAGGTCCAAGCTGTGACTGGCTGCAGCAGATTCTTTTGGCTGAGGTAAAGTGAGGTAAAGTTCTCCAGAGTGAGTTGGTGAATGTTTCAACACCACCCCCTCCATCCTTTTCTCACGTGTCAGTCCAGGAACAGGTGACCGGTCCTGCTCGGCAGGGGTGAGGTCGGTGCGCGTCGTGTCCTTGGTGGCTCACGGCGCAGTTCGTAAGCATGCTTGAGTTCCTCTTGGAAACTGTCAGATTCCTCTTTGAAGTAGTCAAGCTGTCGTGTTAGACGACTAACCTCGTTTCGTGACTCATCCAGGTGAGCTTCAAGGGCTTTGATTCTGCCGTTTTTATCTCTGAAGTCGGCCTTTGCTTTCTCCAGAAGCTGTTCCGCGTACTGTAGCTTTTTGGACTGATCATCGTAGTCTGCCTTGACTTTTTCCAATTCTTGGCTAGTAGCTGCTAGGGTTTCTTTTAGCTGGTTGATATCCTCCTCAGTGCCTTGTTCCGCCTCATCCGACCCTTCCCGTCATTCCTGAGCTTCAAGTTCCAGCTGCTCTATGCGTCGTTGTGCGCGTGTCAGCTCCTGCTGGCGTTGTGCAGCGTGCTTGTCGCTCAACTTGAGGGTGGCGATGAGTGTGTGGCTTAAGGAGCCAGTGATCTTGGCTAATTCTTTGTGATTGTAGCTGTGACTTGGGTCTTGTGCCATGAGGCTTGTTATGTTGTCATCCAGCTGGTCTTGTGTCTGATGTTTTAGTGTTTCAGCAGTCTTAGGGAGAAGACGGTCTGTTGCAATGCTTAGCCATGTTTCCAAATCCTCCCAGTGACTGACATGTCCTGTTGTGTGAGACATGTTTGGGCGTGGTGAGTGAGATCTCGAACCGCGACTGACACAGACCTTGAAAAGAAAAACAAAACAAAACAAACAAACCAAACAAACCAAAACAGAACAAATCAACAAACAAGGGGTGTAGATATGCAATATAGAATGTGTACTAGTGTTGACTGTGTAAAACAGGTGGGTGTGGTTCTCTGTGACTGTGATCCTCTGGGGGTGGAAAAATTGAGCGCACTCACACAGGTAGCACAGCTAGAGAACAGGTAAAGAGAAGAAGAAGGTTGCTTCTAATCAGAGGATTTGTAAATGGGACATTTTTTTTGTAAGTCTGTGATTGCAATTGGTTTTCTCCGGGGTGAAGGAAAACAATAACAATGACAGCACTGGTCCCGTTAATGACAAAATTGACACCACAGGCTAATTAGAGTGTTCGCGTGCTTGATGTTGTCCGGTGCCTTTCTTCTGTGGACCTGCTTTAATCTGGCGGGGTAGGATTTCACAAAAGAGGAAGGTAAATGGAAAACAATTTTGACATGTTCTCAAGTTCCACAAATACCTGTTTCGATTGCTAAAGTTCTCCACTCGTGATAGTCACACAGGCAAAAATCTCAGCAACAGCAGCAGTAGTCAAATTAGAAGATAGCAGCAGTAAGAAAAGATAGAAAGATGAGTGGGATTTACTCCCAATGTCAGGATTAGTAACAAAGGTGGCAGCGCGGAGGCGCTGTTGAGTCGATGCACCTAGGGGTTTTGCTTTGCTAATTTTAGTAGGATAAACACACTTGCCTAAGCGTTAAGAAAACCTTAAATTTTTTCTTTTGGAGATTTGCTACTTAGAAGAGTTTTCCTAATTAGAAAGTTTTATACTCTAGGCTTTGTGAGGAATGTAAATTGCTCCAGTGGTGTTCAGCAGCAAGGCCCACCGCCCGAGCGCACCAGGTGAGCTCCTGTAAGGGTTTTGCCGAACACTCCGCCCCCACCGTACTGCTGTGAGCCTCTCAGACAGCTGTGGCTTTTGGCACAACCGGGCTGGGACTCGGGTGAGGTATGTCAAACGACTGCTGGCCTGAAGAGGGCGGGGCTAGGTCCCGGTGTCTATCCGTCAGCGCGAACCCGAAGTTCGACGTACTTCGTCAATAGTTTAGCCGGGATGGTATATCCGCACCTTCGCCCAGACAGCCGTTGACTCCTCCTCCGATACCCGATTGCTAGCCTGCTGCGGGCCGTCACTTTGCAACACTAGGACGGAAGTATTCGGGTTTCCCCTCCAGCCTGCACCAGGTACAGTCGGAACGGGTGACTCCGCTTGCTGTAACTCACACTGGAGGCAATTTCACTTCACTAACCAAGCACTAGGGGGAGCCCTATCTCCTATCAGGCCTAAGAAAAGGGAAACCTATAAAAGTTAATTTAATAACAGACGGAGAGAGACCAAACAGGTTGGAACCAAAACTCAATTGCAACTGAAATTAGAATTTCAAATTAGAAAGGGTAGTTTCTAATTCAAATTTTATGATGTTATCATTTAAATTTGATAGGCTTGATTAGGATTAAATTAATCAATAAGGTATTCTTATACACTCAGATCCTTATTAGCCAATGCTGGAATTAAAATTTCAGAGCAATGATTGATAGTTAAAGATCTAACTTAACGATGTTTGTCATTAATATTAGAAGAACACCACCTTTGATTACAATACTCCGTAAGTATTGAAGCAGGGTAATACAAGCTCTAATGAGTTGCATATGAAATTAAAATTTCAGAGCATTATTAGCAGTCATGGATTAAAATCTTAATGATATTTTTCATTAACATTACAAGCGATTACATTTCATTGATCAGCCAATAGTGTTGCCATAGGGAAACAGGAACTGTAATTAATTATTAAATTAAATTAGAATTTTCAAATTCGTAATTAATTATGAAATTAAATTACAAATTCCACATCCCTAATTTTGTATCCCTAAGCCTGACCAATTACTAATTCCTTGTGTTACTCAAATCATTAGAACAAATTAATCCGTATCGTCTCAATTATAAAGGAAATTTAAAAATTTTCCCGGGCCCGACGATCAAACACTTTGATAGTTAATAATTAAGATCTTAATGTTATTGTTAAATTATCAGAGCACACATAATTATCTCAATCAGTCTATGTGGAATCGGGAAATGAAATTATTTTAATGAAATGAATTTAATTTCACATCTGGGATTGGTTATGGAATTAAATGATCAATTTCAAATATTTCATAGCAATTCATCCAATGAGATTCTTAAAATCATGAGTGCAATCATAATTAAATTAATTATCTTCCTATCAAAGCAATGAGGCTAAGACCCATCGTTAATTTATGATAAACCCCAATATTTATGAAACTAATACCTGCTAAATATGAAACGAAACAAAACAACCTAAACACAACTGCTTGTTAAGACCACCGGTGAAATCGCTGGTCTCATTTCCTATGAAAATCAGCTACCTTGCACATTAAAGGTTTATTTAAATTTGTATTGTTAAAGTCCTTTCACATGAGAAGTTATGGGTAGAATCAGTGAATGCCAAAGAGAGAATGAGTGAATTCAAAAGAGAGAAGGAACTGATGTAAACAGTTTAGTGTGAGTTAAAGTTCAGCTGTGAAGGGTTAAACTCGTATCAACACTTCAAAAACACACTGCAAACACACACGCATTCAAACCCACAGGCTGCAAAATGCTATGTGCTAATCGCTATGCTTCTAATACAACTAGCTTTGCCTAAGCTCCAATATGCTACTCATTGGCTTCAGTTAGCTTAGCTAAGGCTGTTAGGCTGTTGTTTACAACAGCTCAAAATGGCGCAGGGACGGAGCCTGCGCACTTCCTGAGTTACGCGTCACTATGGTGACGTCAGGGAACCTGTCATTTCTGATGCACAGATCCGGGTACTCAGTGAAACAATGTCTTTCACACTACCATCAAAAAGCAGCTATTTAGATTCTTTCTTTCGTATAGCGCTAACGATCTCAACTCGTTCAGAGAGAGATAAATTAATCTACTGATTAATTAATACAACAGCGTTATTGAGGCCTCGGCGGACCTAACACTTGTCAGTCTATCTGACAGACCGAAACACACGTGGATTTTTCATCACACAATTCTCTTTGATCAAAGTCAATAACTATTCTCCCCAGAACGCGTTTCGGCCACTCTTTCCGAGAGCCGCGTCTTAAAATCACTGTTTTAGTGAAACAAAGATTGGCAGAGAAATACACAGGTAGCTAATCTGATATTCTCGCCGGGAGATTAAATAGCATATCCGGAAGTGGAAAACGCACAAACCAGATCACGCTATTAAGGCCTTATGGAAGAGAGAAATGAGGAAATTCGCTCATTTGTCTCTTTTGCGCTTTTAGAGCGACTTTTGTCTTACAAGACAATTCATATACTGCAGTTAATTTCTCAAACAACTAAGGTTGCACTTTAATTCATTCAAAACGCATTGCCATGCATAGTACCACAAACACAAACAAACTCTGTCTCTCTGTATCTACACTATTTCTTCCGGTTAAAAATAGGCAAAATACAACCATATGTTTTTCTGATTATGAATATTCAAATCACACGATGCTCGCTTAAATCCTCCACCATTATGTAATAATAACACTTTTATCCATTACTTTAATTTTAGTTTTAAACTGAATCTTAAGATTTGATATTGATATGATCAATTGATATTAATCAAAACGTCCAACTTATACCTTATTTAACAATCGTCCAGCGAGTTGTTAGATTTCAGTATATCTGAGAAATTCTGTTTATTCTCGTGGCCATGATATAATAATACAGAATTATTTAAATAATCTTATGACAGTTATGAGCATAGGTAACGTAATCTGGGCAAAGTTTTGATTTGAATATTACACAACAAAACACAGAACACTTCTCTATAAATCAAACAAGAGTTTATTTGCTATCTTACTAAAATACATGAACTAAGCTAAATAACATAAAACAAAATACATACACACAGGCAATGAATTGTTGCAATTGAGAATGATTAAAATATAGCACTGTTTTGCTATTTCCACACGATTTTACCCGTGTCGATCATCAAGAGGAGAACTCTAGTGTCTTTACTTTAGAGATAAATACCACACAATTCAGCCACTTTAGAGATTTTGTTTGATACTTGCTTTTAAGTTGAAAGGATCGCTGATCTGTGGCTTGAAGGAATCCCGCGCGTCGTTGCGTGACGTCACTCTGGGGATGCCCTTCTGTTGTTTGCTCGGTGTTGTTTGACGCTCGAAGTTCTTCCTTGAGTTCCTTTCGCGTAGCTTCAGACTTTCAAGGGTGTCTTCAGAGATTTGACTGAGTGTTGGTTCAATGTTCAAACTCGGCCAGATGTTAAGGCTGCGAGCTCTTTTGGAGTAGCTCCAAGTTTCAAAGAAGCGCGCGATTTCGAGCAGAGAGCAGAGAGAGCTGGGAGTCAGTATTTTAGACCGGAGATTTCGGTTCCTCCCACTCGATGCTTTTCCAATGAAATAGTTCTTGAAGGGCGGAGCTCCACCTACACGGCTCATTTTCCATGCAGTAAATTTATCTGCTTAGTTATTTTGTCACATGAAGAAAATATCCTGGCAGATTTCTATATGTGTTATAATCATACATTATGGTGCTAAGGGTAATTTTCATTCACACCAACTTGTTGTTTGTGAAATCAGCTATTATTCAAGACTAAACAACAGGCACTTGGCATACACATGTAATAACTTTATCTACTCCGTGGTTAAGGCAAAGATTAAACTATCTTAAATTCTGAATAATACCACCACGCATATGAATTAAACACAGGAAAAAGTTATGTCACAGATTGAGAAGATATTATTGGTTACAATAACACAGAAAGCTTAATTTCATTTCATAAAATACAACCAGCAATATATATTTATTGTCTGTATCTATAATATATATATCTTGCTTCTAATAGCAGCAATGATTATTATTAATTGTCTTTTTGGAACACTGTATAAAAGTTTTGAGTCCTTTTAGCAAAGTCAATAACAGTTCGGGTGTTCCTTGTCCAAAAATAGATATTGAGGGGTGTTTCAGTTTGGAATGTGAGAGAAACGGGAGGTCAGGAAAGTCACTGTCCAGGTCACGAGAATGTCACGTTTGTGGAGATCTGGTCTTTCTTAGCTGAACGTCTGTCGTAAAAACATCTTTTCTTGTTGATAAAAATCATTGAATTATGCGTTAACGATCAGGGGATCCATGACATGTTGTTGGACCATAATAAGCAGATGTTTCGTCCTGTTTCGGTCAAGTTATGGTTAAGTGATAAGAACCAAGTGAAGTCCTGTTTTAAACCACATTCAAGATGCTCTCCTCCAACTTCTTGTTTTAACAACGTCTCTTGAGATAAGGAGGTTTTATGGCAGGAAATCGGACCTCAGGGATGTATTGTTGCACTTAGTGTGTGTGTGTGTGTTCTTTTCCTCCACAGAGGCATTACAAAGGGAATGGGCGGGAAATAATATTACCAGTTATGACTGATGCTGCAGGTGAGTGGTATAATGTCTTAATCATAGAAATGACGTGTTCACCGAAGCCGAAACATTCCAGAACTGCCCACATATAATTCCACTCTAGCCTGTCAAAGGCTTTTTCTGCATCAAGTGAAAAAACCGCACAAGGGCTTGGATGAGAATCTGTAAAGTCAAGAATATGAAGGAGTCGACGCATATTGTCAGACGCATTGCACCCCTTGATGAAACCGGTTTGGTCCTCCTTGATCAAACTATGAATTACCTTCTCCATACGAGAAGCAAAAACTTTAGCATAGATTTTTAGATCACATGGGATAAGCGAAATCGGTCTGTAGCTGGAACAATCTAATGGATCTTTCCCTTTTTTAAGAAGTAATGATATCAATGATGTTTTTCTCTATGAAATACCCCATGTTCAATTGCAAAATTAAATGAATTAAGCATAAGTGTCCCTACCAAATCCCAAATTTCTAAATATAATTCAGGGGGGAGACCATGTAGACCCGGCGATTTGCCCTTTTGAAGGCTTTTCGGAGAGACGTGGAGTTCCTCCACACTTAATGGGGCCTCCAAAGATTCTTTATCCATCTGTGAGATCCGAGGCAGTTCCAATTTATCTAAATACTGCTTACAAATTGGTTCATCAAAATCTGTTTCGGCTTTATACAGATTTGTGTAAAAACCTTTAAATATTTAATTAATTGCCACAGGGTTCGTGGTGACCTGATCATCCGATGATTTTATTGTGCTAATATATGCCTTAGACTCGCATTCTTTCAACCTAAGGGCCAATAAATGACCACGTCTCTCTGATTCAAAATAATATTTTTGCCTAGTCCTATGTAAAATAAATTTCGCCTTTGAGTGTGAAAGTAAATCATATTCTTCTTTTAAAGAGGACAGCTGTGTAGCCTGTTGCTCAGTAAAACGTTGTTTTTGTAGGTTTTGTAATGATTGGATTTTATTTTCTAATTGTGTAAACTGGTGAGTTTTCGCTTTGGCAAGAGTAGAAGAGAAAGATATACAGAAACACTTAGTCGTTTCCCAAATTATTTGAGGATCCACCTCAGAGGGCATATTAATTTCAAGAAATTCCTTAATATATTCTTTTAGAGAAATAATGAAAGTCTGATTACTTAATAATGATATGTTAAAGCGCCATCTAGGGGACTTGGCTTTAACATCGGAAAGAGCAACACTGCACTACTAGAATGATCAGATAATAAAATTGGTAATATAGAGATAGAGGAATTAGACGAAATTAAAGATGGGCTGAGAAATATGTAGTCTATCCTAGAGAAAGTCTTATATCTATTAGAAAAAAAAGTGAAGTCCTTAGATTTAGTATTCTGAATTCTCCAAAGATCGAAAGTTGAGCTCAGTGATAAATGTATTCAGTAATTTAGAGGATGTATTGGCTGTTCTATCAGATTGAGATTTATCTAAAGAAGGATTTACGACA
The DNA here is from genome assembly GCA_027422415.1 of Schizothorax lantsangensis. Classification (NCBI taxonomy): domain Eukaryota; kingdom Metazoa; phylum Chordata; class Actinopteri; order Cypriniformes; family Cyprinidae; genus Schizothorax; species Schizothorax lantsangensis. Next base: position 90,401 of record JAPDDO010000426.1, on the reverse strand, counting down.
GCATTAAAATCACCACCCACCACTAGAGGGCAATCAATCTGCTCAAGTAAAGTTTTGGAAATCTGTGTAAGGAATGCACTGTCTGTCTCATTCGGACCATAAATAGAGACCAATGCTAACCTATTATTATATATTTTGCATCGGATAAAAACAAATCTACCCTTCTCATCACTACCAAGGTGTTCCATTGTTAAATTTAACTTCCGGTTAACAAGGATAAGCACCCCCTTAGTTTTATCGAGAGCGCAGGAAAAGGCTGCTAATTTATAATACTTATTCTGGAAATGTGCCATGTCAGATTGTTTTAAATGTGTCTCTTGTATTATGGCACAGGAAATAGATTTACCGTGTAAATATTCTAACACACGGGTTCGTTTAGCAGCAGAATTTAAACCATTCACATTCAGTGATAACATATTTAGAGTATGCATTTAATATTCATAATCCCAAGATTGTATTCAATAAATGAAAAAAAGCAGAAGCACTTCCATTCTGTAAGTAACATGTAAACGCTGATGTGCATTTTAGATACCAAACCTCCAAGGTGAAAAATCCTCTTAGAAATAGGGTAAAATAAATAAAAGTATAAATGTCTGTTGTAAAAAATAAAAACAACAAATAAACATGAACAACCGACAACCATAAACAAGAAACAACTCAGACCACACATTACCGAGAACGTAGGTCTGATTGAGCAACAAAAAAATAGTGATGGTACGTGACCGATCCACTTCAATGCAAGACATGTCCCCCGAAAGGCTCACACAGCCAAAAAATTATTGTAATTAAACCTACTCTCCATTAGTCCCCTCCAAAAAAGAAAAAAAGGGTGTTAGTCTTGCCAGCAAAGAGATTGTTGTACCGGATAGATAGGGACAATATCCCAGGGGGAGAGAGGAAAGAAAAAAAATAAAAATAAAAAGAGATTTAGCAAGTATCCATCTCCACCCTGCCACCATCGTCTCCCAGGCAGTTGGGATCGCCCCCATCCCGGCCCTCAAGCCCCTCCCGCCGGGTCGAAGAGATGATGGCCGCCGTATTCCCGTTGCCCTCTAGAGCCTCAGCATATGTCTTCCTCTGTGACAGGGAGCTGATAAAATCCTCTGCTTTCTGAGGAGAGTCGAAACTTCTCTGCTCACCCTTGTGCTGTAGTTTAATTGCCGCTGGATAGGTGAGGAAGGGCTGGAGACCAAGCCCTGTCATCTTCTTCAAAACCGGATTAAAGGCCTTTCTCCTGATGGTTGTGGCTGGACTAAAGTCGGGAAAAAATAGTACATCTTAGTACACGGAAGATGAGAGTGCGTGGCAGATCAGAGTTTTTCCTTCCGTCATATACGCGATGTGCCCGGTCAATCTCGATGTTACGGTCCCTCAAGGAAGGGATCCACTTGGAAAGATTAACTCTGAGGAAACCAGCCGCGTTGGAGCCCTCCGCCCCCTCTGGCAATCCCACCAGCCGTACGTTATTCCTCCTGCTCCTATCCTCCATATCCGTCATCTTCTCGGTGAGTCGCTCCAGCTGATTTCCTAAGTCCGTGACTGTCCTCCTATCCTCACATGCAGCTGCTTGAACGGAATCAACCTGGTCACGTGTCTGCTTCGCCGCGGTAGCTATCGCCTCAAGCTCCGCTCTCAGCTCTTTAACAAAATTGTTAGTCGCTTGTATGTCCTCACGCAGTTCACGCAATACTGGAATCAGCACAGAGTCCACAGCATCTCTTACTGCTGAAGTCACAACCGAATCCAAAGTGCTTTGCTGCTCTTTAAATGCTAGCTTGATACCGTTAGCGATAGCATCGTCGAGATCCTCTCTGGAGATGGTGGAATCTTTTAATTTTTTCTTCTTTGGTGATTGCTCAATCTCTCCTTTCCGATCGCCCTTGACTGCTGAAATACTCATGATGGGTCCAATGCAGAGTGGTTCGAAATTTACTGACAGGATAATATAATATTGACAAAGTGAGCAGAGCGAAAGACTATGCGTGCATCGCTGTCGAAGGGTCACGTGATCTCCCTGCCAGCTCATATTCTGACGGTGGAATACACCTGTATCGTTGTCAGACCGGGATATTATCAGTGAGGGGGATCTCATGAGACAGGAGGTTAGTACACCCTAAATCTCCTTCAAGAGTGGAGAATACCTCTTGAAACTCCCAGAGAAGAGCTCTAATCTGCTTCTGTTCTTCTTCGGTTAATGCTCCCAATTCAACGGAATTAATCTGCTCTGACCTCAAGGTGGCAGAAACACTGCAAGATACTACCTGAACATTCACTGAGGGGACTTCAGTCAACCCAACAGGTAGATCCACCAGATACACCTCCCGCAATGTACCGAGTACAGTAGTGGGATACAGTACTACATCAATGGTCCCAACATTAACTACTGGTACATAAACGGTACCCCGGTTACTTGTACCAAAGAAGAAGTAGGCCAATAAACCCGCGGGCAAACCTGTCTCTGGGGGCTCAAACAGCACTGTGCTACCCATATACTGGGCAGAGCACGTAGCAGCTACAAATTTAATAGTGCCACCCAGAACGCGACACACACTCCGCCCCCTTACTTTCACCTTACTTCCTCGATCCGAAGCACGCACGGCCCTTTGACATTCAAAGGGCCGTGCATGTCAACCCTTTGACATTCCTGGAAGGCCTGAATAATTTTAGAATCCTGCCTTACAGATGGCAATTCGAACAGCGTAGACCCATAATGGCCGAAAAGCTCTTGATAACAGCGACTAAGCACATTCATCCCCAGAACACCAGGGATATCAGGGCTGCCACCAGGAGGATCTCGGACCACTAACACACCACAACCCTGAATCAATTTAACGCAAAGTTTGATATCCAATTCCACATAGCCGATATATGGGATCTCCAACCCATTGGCTGCTCTGAGCTGCAGCCAACGACACGAGAGCGCACGATCCTGGCCCCATGGTTCAAACTTGAGCCGAAAACAGCTCTCTGTAATGGTTGAAACCATGGACCCAGTATCAATCAGACAAGGCACTGAAACCCCTCCAACATTAACAACCAAGTGTGGACATGAGGAGAACAAACGAGACACTAACTGGTTACCATTAAAAACACAAGAGCCACGCACATCCCCTACCGGACTGTGGCTCGACAGCCGGCGGGAACTAGTTTTCCGGCGATCGGGGGGCGGATACGGACCTAGATTCACCGGAAGCGGGACCAGACATTTGCAATGGAGGGCGAAGGGGACGACGTTCCCCATCATAATTTCGAGCAATATGTCCGGGTTGTTGACACCTCCTACAAATTATAGGAATCGAGTGGGAAGAACGATCACGTGAATACACATTTGGATTATGTGCCAAGGCTTGGGTAAGCTGGTCGATCTGTCGTTGTTGCTGACGCAGCACTTCCCGCAGCTCACTTAACTCAAACGATTGATCCCCACGATCCAAACCTGACCCTCCCCGAACCCCATACTGGATTCCACTTACCAATGGCACAGATTGACTCATACCCAGCGTGCCACCGGGCATTCCCTCTCGCTCCCAACGAATAGCCTTTCCCCGAACATCCAAAAACGTTGCAGTGGGCTGTCGTCGAATCAATTGTTTCAACTCTCGGCGGAGTGCACTCAACAAATTGATCACGTACAACAATATCAGCATTTGGAATAGCATGCGGCGCTTGACTCCTCACTTTCTCCAGGAAGCTCATCAGACCCAGGGAGAACACCACATTTACCGGCTTTACTTGGTGAAAGTGAAACTTTAATGATGCATAGTGCTTAAAGCCACGTTAAAATTAAATGTTTACGGCCACATGAAGCTGATAGAAAGCATAAAGATTGAGGTTTTCCTAGAAGCAAGGATAAAATAACATTTTGTGTAACCACCCTAACAAAACGAGAGCTGAAATGTGGTACTTAATTCACTAAAATAAATTTAATCTTAACATATCCAAAAACTCGCTCACTGTTATTTAAAAGATTAAATACGCGGAATTAATTCATATTAATCAAGGATTTATTGACTTTTAATGCACCTTATTTCGAAATGTACAGAAATACGTGCTTTAAATGTCCTTTAGTTAAGATTATTTCATTTATTCACTATACTATTTATTACTAATGTCTCATTTCAGTTTTAGTTTGGCTCTAGTTTTGTATTTATTCCAGTTTATATGAAATGGTTCATGTAGCGTGGATTAAAATTCATATACAGAGTAAATCCTTTTCACTGAACATGTTAAAAATAAGTTTGAAAAGTTGTTGGGAGCGCGGTGGTGGTGACGTTGAAGGCGAGCGACCGTGGTGCAGTAGTTCGTTTATAGCCTAAGTTTAGCTTTTCAGTTCTGGCGCTTTTATTTAGGCTTCAAAATTCGTCAAAGTTATATTATTTTGTGAAGATTATCTTGATGGACAAAACGTGTAAGTTTCATGAACTATGATTGAACACAGAGCTTATTTTTTGCGATAATCCAAAAATAATAGAGTCTGTGATCGTGACGTCAGCAACGCAGTGCATTTTGGGACTTTAGGTCACAGGCACCGCGGTCGATACTGTGTTGGATTAGAAATTGATGCTTTAGCTTGCTTTGTACAGCGAAAAATACATTACGATGGTGAACTCGTGTTGTGTAATTAACTGCCATAGTTGCACTCACGACAGGCATGGAAAAAAAAATCTCAAATAGAGTGCGATTTTTTAGCTTTTCTGCCTGGAAACAGCACCTTGGATCTCAGGTATCCGAGTTAAAGCGGCATCGCATGGCTTGGGTAGCAGCAGTAAGAAGGAAAACCATCACCTTCAACAACATTCCCCGACACATGTTTGTTTGTTCACGGCATTTTCACAAAGGTAAGTTATAAACAAAACACGTCTAACTTTGTCTTTGTTTTTACCACTATCAATGCAAACACGAAGTTGTTACACCACTAACTTTAGTAGCTAACACTGTCAGGGTTTGTCACTTTGGTCTGATGTATTCTTGGTTTTTGTTTCTATGTGCTATGTCCTCTCATGTCTATTGTCTAACCCCGCTCAACTTGTTACTGTTACGGAGCTGACGAAACGTGAGGCATGCGGATCCATTCGCAGACATTTATTTATAAACATAGTCAATAAACAGGAAGGGTCAAACAAAGGCAAACAGGTATGGTACGGGCAAGACACAGAGCAATCCTAGGGGTAGCGTGAGTTGACAATCGGCGAACAGTGTCCAACAGGGCAAGGCAAAGAGAGACAATCCAGGTACACGGCAATAATCCAGGCAGGGGAAAACACAATCCGAAACAAGCAAGGCAAGACTAAGACTAAGACTAAGACTATGAAAACTACAAAAGGCTCTGTAAGGTAGCTATCGGCTAGGGTAGCGATATGCGCATACAATACTCGGCCATCACAGAGAGGAAGTCCAAGGCTGCATCCGAAACCGCCTACTTCTCTACTATATAGTAGGGGAAAAGCAGTAGGCGAGTGAATAAGTATGTCCGAATCCTTAGTATTCATAAAAGAGTAGTCGAGAGTTACCTGGGTGACGTATTAATTCTCGCGACATTCGGATGTGCGTCTACTTAAAGTGCGTCCGAATATGCCTACTTACCTACTATATAGTAGGGGAAAAGCAGTAGCCGAGCGAATAAGTATGTCCGAAACCTCAGTATTCTTAAAAGAGAAGTCGAGAAGTTCCCGGATGTCCTACTGCTTCTGCCCAGATTCTGAAGTGTTCATCCGATGGACACTTTTCTATCCCAGGAGGGCGGGAGATCAATAAATCATCATCAAACGTGATGGAGAACAGCGATGAGGCTGTTTACAAATGTGAGTATTATAAATCAAAAACACGGTTATATGTGTTAAAATCGCTTTTGTTGAGCTACTGTAGAGTAAACTGTTCAATTGTATATATCAGTATATTTATGATTTTGCTGTAAAAACATGTTTTATTATGTAGCCTATAGTGAACAGGGGAGCTCCAGACCTCCAGTAACCACACGCACGTCTCCAAAGTGCATTTAAACCATACATCTTAAAGACGATTACTAAATGTTTATTTAATATGAGACAGGAAAATATTCTAAAAGAATTACAGATGAGCACATCACAACATGAACAGACATCTGAGTGAGTGATGTAACATTATGTGTGCTGTTATGTAGAATTCACTGTTCAACACTGCTTTAGATTAATGTAAGTAATGTGAATAAATCTACATGGAGTAGCTAACCATAAGTTAATTTGTCCATTAGTATTGTTGATAAACTGAGGAGCATTTGTGTTGGATAAAAAGCCAGTGAACACATCAGCAGCTACCTCAACATGTAAATGCAGTATTGATCAGATAAATCACAGAGGTGACTGAATCTTGTCTGGATGTTACAGGGACAGATGAGACACACGTGTGTTTATCCGGTGAAGAGTGACTGATGAAGGAATGCTGCCATCAAAGGCTCTCAGTGAGTATACTACTGACATCAATAAAACATCTTTTAAATCTTAAGTTGTAGTTTATTTTAATTATTGTAATTTCAAACGTAGCTATTACAGCACTTTTCTGATTCTTGATTGCTGTACATTTGATGCAGAGCTTTTGTGGTGGAGCTGGTGACAGCGGCATTTGTGGGAAAAAAAGGAAAACAAAAATATAAAGTAAGAAATCATTTTGTTACTTCTAATACAGAAATCAAATGACATTGTGCTGTTAAAATGACTGCTTTTCTATTGTGTTTGTGCATCTTTGCAGGATCTGAAATGTCTGCAGGCTGCTGTGAGCAGTGAGGATGGAGAAGTCCACAGCAGCATCTTGGAAATGATCCAGTGCCATAGATGAGATGCTCCATCACTCCACCTGCCCTTACTGCCTCAACTGGGCTGGATGTTACTGTGGTCTCTTTATCCTCAGTGAGCCCAGAGCCAGCGAGAGCATCTAGAGAAAGACCAAAAGAAACTGAGGATGTGATTTTGGTCAAGTTTGTCCTGCTGGTTTCTGTTCATACAACATCAGTCGTTTTATCTCGAATGGACTATTGTAATTCTTTATATGCTGGAATTTCCCAGTCCTCTTTTACAAGGCTTCAAATGGTTCAAAACGCTGCAGACAGATTTTTAACGGGAGTCCGCAAACATCAACATATTACTCCTATTTTAATGGCTCTAAATTGGCTGCCGGTACGTCATAGAGTTGATTTCAAAATATTGATGTTTGTTTTTAAATCTCTAAATGGTCTTGCACCCTCGTACCTGTCTGAACTTTTAAATCTGAATACATCAGGCAGGTGTCTACGGTCCACAAACAGTTACTCTCTATCTCAGCCCCGAACATGACTGAAGTCAAGAGGGGGTCGTGCGTTTGCCGTTGTTGGACCTAGGCTCTGGAATAGTCTTCCTTTTTATCTGAGATCCCTGTCCTCTGTACATGAGTTTAAATCAAAGTTAAAATCTTATCTTCTGGCCAGAGCATTTAGCAGTTCTTAATGATGTTTTATGTTTATTATGTTTTACTGCTTTCTTTCTTTTTTATCTTGTATTTTAGTTTTATACTCTGTAAAGCACAGTGGTCAACTCCTGTTGTGTTTATTTGTGCTATAAAAATAAATGAAATTAAATGAAATGAAATCAATCAATGAAGCCTGAGTTTCAGAAGCTTCAAAAGTATCATCATATAATGTCATGAAGCTTCTGAAAGTCAGGCTCTATTGACTGATATAGTATGAACAGAAACCAGGGGCCTGTACCATGATGGTAGATGAACAAATTCAGAGTTATAGGATAAGTTTTGAGTTGACAAAACCAAACCACTCCAATCTGGCTTTGTTGGTACCATGAAGCTGATCATCAACTTTCTCTGTCAACTCAGGCTTGATCCTGAGTTAATGGAGCACGTGCACATGAATGTGTGACATCAGCGGCGAACAGCCAATCACAACACAGAGCAAGTGTGATTAACTTCTCAAAAACTCTTTTGTTAAAGGTTAAGAGATTAATGAATATGAGGAATTTAAATGCATTTCCACTGAAGTACTTGTCCATGAAAGAGGACAACTAAAGGAAATTATCTTGCTCTATCAGTGCAGTCACAAGTGAAACTTGTGAAGTTAGTTTATATAGTTGATTATATATAGCGATAGAGACTCAAACATGTAAGGTCACATGTAGCCATTTTTAAAGTGTTATCTATTGATTCTTCCACTTATTTATATTTCATATGATCTGAATTAATATTCATTTAAAATAAATGCTTTATAATAATTGTTAAACTAAAAGTGCTTGTGTGTAATGGAGTAATAATAATATAAATAATATAATATATAAAGCCAGACTATTTTGTTGTATATATTTTTTTTTTAAGGTACTTCTTAGTGAGCGTTCATTTGTAGCAAGAGAAACTGGGGGAGTGACTTTTTTGTGTGTCAGACATGTGTCAATTTGCTCACATCTGATTGGTCCAATTTCAGTTTGAGATCTCTAACTCAGAACATAACCTGCCCCGGAGCAGGTTAGCTGTGCAGTGTAAGTCACTATGGCAATGAACGCAGCTAAAAGTCAAGCTACTTTCATGGTACCTAAAACCCAGGATTGGTGCAAACTAAACTGAAACTTACCTGGCTAGCCAGCTAAACCGGCTTCATGGTACAGGCCCCAGCAGTACAAACTTGAAAATCACCTTTTGTGTTTGGAAACACACACACACACAAGGACTGAACAGCGTGGATGCGAGTAAGTAATGACTGAATTTAAATGTTTTTGGTGAACTAACCCTTGAAAGCTCCAAATAGAAATTGTATGAAATATATGTAAACATTTATATTATAGTAGTACCTTGAAGAAATAATATTTAAGAAACAAGCAGCTTTTAATTGAGCTGCAAAAAACATTTACATTTTAATTTAATTTTTCTTTAAATTTACAATTATGCATTTGGCAGACACTTTTATCCGAAGTGACTTACAGTGCTCTTATTACAGGGACCCCAATCCCCTTGGAGCAACCTGGAGTAAAGAGCCCTGCTGAAGGACACACTGATGGTGACGACTGCAGAGATCGATCCAGCAACCTTCTGCTTACCAGTTCACTACACCACAAAAGTAATGAAGCTATATCAAAAATTAGCTTGTAATTGTAAACATATTAAATGAAATTTGGCAAGAAATGGAATGCTGACAACATGAGATGTATTTTTTTTACTCTGTGTAATTGTTTACAGGTAGTTGTCCTCATGGAGAGCAGGCAAACAGATGTTTGGAGCAGACACAGCAGGAGCCAGATTGTCCCACACATGTTCTCCTGCTCTTGATTCAAGATTGTGTGGTTCAGGGGCGTCATCATGGTCTTCCTCATCCTCTCTGTGTACTCAGGCAATGATAGCCTCGATGTCCGTTTCCCATCCATGATCAGATTCAGTCTGACTGCAGCAGTGTGGGTCGTGATGGACAGCAGAGACAGGTAAAGGTGGACACGGTGGTCAGCTGCAGAACTGGCTCAGCTGTGTTGAGATGGCAGTAGGATGTGGGTTCACTGCATGTAAATACTTGATTGTTAGAACAATATGTTTGAATAAAGCTTTGTTTTATGTGTTGTTGACTTGTTTATTTATTGTCATGGTTACTTTTATTTACATTTTACTCATTTGTTCATGTTTCCTGTTGTTGTCAGTAAATAAAATATAATTGTTTCATTAACATATGTGTAGTCATGCATAGCTATGGCATATGAAAAAGCTAATTACATTTTGCTTGTTTTACTAAAAAGTAGAATTAATTATTGGTCAGCATTTATCATTATTATTATTCATAAGTGTTGGGCTACCAATGCATTCTGAGGAAAACTTAATTTCTAAGTAGTAATACTTACATTTTTCGAGTGTAAAATCAACAGTCTTCTCCAAAGGTAAGATCTTTGAGCAGCTGATCGACGTCTCCTTTGTGCAGATATTACAAACATGGAGGAAAACTGTACTAGGTAGGGTGGTGGATTTATTGATGCTATGAGGTGTTTGTGCGCCTGTCGCTCTTATTTTCTTTTTATTATTTATTATTATTACTGCAGAACATACAAGCTCAGTGAAAGCTGGTAGTATCTTTAACAATGAACAATCATAATGACAAACAAAAAAACAACAGAAAACATAACTATAATGGGTTTGCATATACTATGAGATTATATACACGGGAAAAAAGATTAAATATCTTTGAATAATCATACAATTCATATAAACATTATGCATTAAAATTGCATTTGTTTTTGTTATTTATAAGCCTCAGGGATGAAACGAGAGAGACATTCAACAAGAAAAATAAGAAAACAAAGGAGTTTTAAGCCAGTTTGGCGTGTGGGTGAACAATTTTGCACATAAAATTAAGAAAATAACATTTAAGAGATAACGATTTTAGTTTTTCGTAATAAAAAATAATATCTTTAAGGATTAAACTGTGGGTTATATTAGTACAGTTAAAAATATAAAAACTTAAATCAACCCAAAATGTATTGGTTATACTACAATCATAAGGGCAGCTGTTTCTTCAACAAGACCACAAAATGAGCAAATTTCATCAACATCAAAATATTTACAGATAGATGAATTAAGCCTGTCGCTCATAACTTTTAAGTTTGTCTTTGCGCTTGTTATAACGTCATAGATCACATAATAACGTAAACATGGCGGATCGCATTCATACTCAACGAGATTTGGCTGAAAAGTACGTACTCTTTTAGCGCTCGTTAAGTAAGTACTTATTGAAATTAAGTACCTACTCATTGAGTAGGCGGTTTCGGATGCAGCCCAAGGCTTATAAAGCGTGTCTAATGAGATCAGCTGTGTAATCAGTGCAATGAGATTGGGACCAGCTGTGTGCACTCACTGTGTGCACTGAACACTCTCGTGCAGTGCATGTTTCATTCATACTCGAAGCCAGAGGGCGCTCTCGCGCAGAAACTTTTGACGTGCAGGTAAGCTGAGCTGAATAAAAAACAGAAACGTTTTTACTGATGAAACATGAAGACAATAAACACACGATTACGAAAATATATGATTTATGTGTTTTTCAATTTATTTTCAGGTAATAAATAAATAAACTATATGAAAAATGCAGTACTGATTTACATATCATTTAGTATAGAAACTATAAAATATATTTCCTGAATTATTCTGTGAAAAAAATGGGAAAAGGCGTAGTAGCCTTTATAAACCAATTGTCATTAGGAAAACATTGAACAAAAATATTGTAGACCCTTGCTGCAGAGCTAACCTGGCTTCCACAGGCTACACAAAGCAATATAAACAACAGCTGTGCATGATATCTTTACGCCGTTCTCGTAAAATAATAATAATTCAATAATATAAGTTTACAAGCACACCGCTCCGCTGAGAACTCCACTTACTGGCAGCCGCGGACGTTATTGAAGGCATCCTACAGGAGTCTGAATGTGAGGGGTCGTCCCGGATGAGATCATCAGGTGAAAGATCATCATGTGGATAATTTAATTTACGGCTAAACTATTATTAATTAATTTTACTAATAGTTAGATTGGGCAGGCCATCACAAAAGGGTGTTTAATTATAAAAAAAATAAAATAACAATAATGTCCTTGACAAAAGGGCACTTTGGGCATCAAGGGGAAAAGGGGCAGGTGCTCAAGCACCCCCCCCTGCACGTGCCTGCTGTCCTGTGCTAGTTTGTCATCAGATGTGTCCTCGTGTCTGCCCTGCTTCTAAGTTTTCCCTCATGGTGTTTTGTTTGTTTTTTGTTCTTTTTATTCAATAAAGCCCTTTTGCATTCTGCATTTGAGTAACTGGTTAAATAACTACATGACTAATTAAATAAATTGTATATTTTATTTTCAGGTAAACCAGCCTGTGAAATGCTAGATTGTAATCCCGACTGGGTACCATCATTGCATCTCGAGCACACAGAAGTCAAAGCAACGGAGTGTGGGCGGTTTAACCGAAGTACAAGAAGACTGCAAGCTGTCACAGGGGATCATGCTGCACCTGCACCACTAGATGTTGCTGGCCAGATGGATGAAGCTGCAACAGCAGATGATGCTTCACAAATGGATGATGCAGACTCAAATGACGACACTGCAGAACAGCAGGAATGCCATCTTTGTAGCTGCAGGCGTGCTGAAATTAACCGTTTGTTGGAGGAGAACAGGAGACTGAAGGAAGAGCTCGCCCAAAAGAGACTGGATGAGGATTCTTTTAAAGATGATGATGCAAAGGTGAAGTACTTCACTGGGCTTCCATGTTCTGTGCTTCTGATGGGTGTGCTGACACAACTTCTTCCCTGCCTGCCACAGACTGGCCCAAAACTCTCACCTTTTCAGATGCTCCTTTCAACACTGATGCGCTAAGGGTGAGGAGGTTGTGTCAGTGACAAGCATGTGATTGAGAAAAGTGGCCTTCTTAATAAACTATTACCTGGGGACTTGGTGTTGGCAGATCGTGGATTTGACATCAGAGGCAGTGTTAGACTTGTGTGTGCAGAAGTGAAAATACCTGCATTCACAATACCTGTATGCACAAAGTACATTGATTACACCATACTAAATGGACTTGTACCAGTCAGCATGGTACTCCCATGTCAAGGTGAAGACATGACGTTCCTGGACAAGATCATGACAGTATGCTGTGCCTTGACTAATATGTGCCTCAACGTTGTTATGAAACCATAAACTATGCTATGGCATTAAACTAGAGCTGTACGGTATACACATGTAAATATTTCTTATATACACACTTATGCATGTATATTTATATATAAATATAAATATACACATACACAAAAATGTTAACAACTTTTATTTTGGATGCGATTAATTGATTTAACAGTCTTACATTTAACAAGTTACCTAGACATGAACAGCATATCCTGCATTATCAGTGTTCACCACGTTACAATAATAAAAGACAAAAAAGTATAAATTCTGTATGTCTTTATTTTTGCATCATAACACTGAGGTAAATGTGTGCAGTTTACAATAACACATACAACATACAAAATGGGTAAAGAGGCAGTGTAGCCTTAACACACAAAATGGTAAGTAAACACAGGGTTTCTGCAGATATGAACAAGTTAAATTTAAAGGGGTGGTTGACTGTTTTTTTTCTAGGCTTGATTGTGTTTATGGGGTGCAGTCTAACATGTGTTCATGCTTCGTATTTTTAAAAACGCATTATTTTTCACATAATGTACCTTTATTCCACACCACTCTGTCCCTTCTCTGACAAACGCCTCGATTATTTCCTGTTTTTATGAAGCCCCTCCCTCAGAAATACGCGATGGGCTGAGATTGGTTAACTGGTCCAGTGTGTTGTGATTGGCTAAACCGCCGAGTGCACGTCTAAACGTCCCACCCCTCAGCTCAGCTGCATGTGCTCTGGTTGTATTGTAAACAGTGGCGTCGTATATATTGCTTATTAATCAATCAAACGCAGAGAATATTAGTGAAGAGGATCGCGCAGAACCTGTGCAAGCACGGCTCTTAATGGTATGTTTGTTTGTTGTTGTCTCATACTTTTAGATACACTGTTATTTGTAAATGCTACTGCTTCTGTTACCTTTTAATATACGGTTTTATCCTGATTAAAGCTTTAATACAGCACAGCAACCACACGCGCATCCATGTATAACGCTTCTAATAGCTATGTGTATATAAGTGTATAATTGGAACAGTTTGTTGGAGCTGATCTGATGACCTGAATGAGAGTGAGAGATGCAGAGTGTGTGCAGAGCAGGGGGACGCGAGGAACAGTATTAAGATCCGCTGTTTTAGAACATTGATTTTGAAACTTGTGAATCCATTAGAATCGTTAGAAGACAGAATCACGATTCGTATATCAATAGATTTTTACGTGCACCCCTAGTTTTCTTCCTCTTCTCTAAAGCAGCACAACATGGCCTCGCCCCATTTGCTGCATGTTCCTGGGGGCGGGGTTTATCTGGGTTCGTGACGTAACGGACCCAGGAACTAGCTCGTTGTAGTCCCTTTACCAGCCGTTTTTGTAGGCATTAAACTGCCAGAATTTTGAAAGACAATATCTCCGTTTGCATTGAACTTTCAGCGCTGCAACTTTGCAGATATTGTTTATGCTCAAACAGCAACATTACACACTAACTAACGTTAAAAAAGTGAAATCGCAATCAACCACCCCTTTAAGACCTTTTAAGGCCTTTTATTAGGAAAACATTATTTAAGACATTTTAAGACTTTTTAAGCACCCGCGGTCACCCTGTAAACAAGTATCAAGTCCACAGGATGTAAGGCAATAAGTTAAATAAAAGACTAAAAAATGAAAACACTACTGAACCTAAAAGTCCACTGCTACTGAAGTGCAAATACAACAGGTGTAAGATGGAGCAGAGGTGTAACCTTCAATACAACAATCTGTAAGAACACAGATAATAATGTAATAAATACAATAATTAAATAGAAAAACACTTATTGAAGTTCTAAGTTCAGTGCTACTGTAGTGCAAATACAACAGGTGTAAGATAACAGCAGTGTAACCTTCAAGTATCAAGAACACAGATAACAATGCAATAAGTAAAAAAGGTAACTAGAAAAAACAACTATTGAACTAAGTAATTAAAAGACAACTATAAATACAAAAATGCACTTGTGCTCCAATGTGTACAAGAGGTACAAAGCCATGACTCACTTTCTGGATGTGTCTGACTGAGTCCCACACAGCTGAGGTGGAACCACTGGACTGCACAGTTTTCATTGTCACAAGCCACCATGTCATCCAGGTCTTCAGGCCCTTTGCAAATGCACCAGAGTTTTTTTTATGTTCTCATGTGCCTGTGTTCTTGCCCTTTTTGTGCGACATGGCTGTAGTTCTGTTGAAACAGGTGTCTTTGTGGAGGCTTGTCGAGTATAGTAACAAGACACTAGCTCAGGTAGTGAAACTTTGTGGAAGAACTCCTGTGCCCTCTTTAGAAGTGTTGTCCAGTAGTCTGCATCCGGTAAGACCCGAACCACAGCACAGTCTTTCTCTGTCCATACAACAAAGTCACAAAACTGTGAGCCAGTAACAATGATCTGTGTTTGTACTTGGCTGTAGTACTTGTGGGTCTGTTTCAAGTGTAACTTCCCATCAGTTGCCTGGAGACAGAAATTGCTGTCATCTTCACAGGATGGAGCTGTTGCGGTGCTAAAATATGCATTTAATTTCCAGACAGCCTAAGATATAAATAATACTACAGTAAGTACAAAATGAATAATTAATGACATAAATATCTCCAATCATGTTATAAGAACAGGCCTCACACTAGATAGATAAACAGATAGACAGACAGATAGATAGACAGACAGATGATAGATAGATAGATAGATAGATAGCTAGATAGATAAATGATAGATAGATAAACAGATAGACAGACATACAGATAGATGATAGACAGATAGATAGATAGATAGATAGATAGAATGTCATGACTAAAATGTTCCGCAGATGAAAATTAAGTTATGAGTGGTAACGTTATATAGATACATACCTTTGTGCGAACAACCATTTTCGGCTCGTTGACATGGAAAATCTGAAGGTCCTGCACCCAGCCGTTTGTGAATTGGAGGTGGGCCTCAAGAGATTTACAGTTTTTAAACTGCTCAAATGTGTATGTACTGACACCACAAACAAGGTTTGAAAATACATCAGGGAAGGTTACGTGCCATAGCTCGTTAAAGTCATTGGACCACTCTGTGTGTTCGTAAGGATCAAATTCGTTGATTATCTTGATTTTTTCCAAGTACCGCAACTTTGCTTCCTTGTTCAGTTTTTCTCGATATGGAATCTTACACTTAATCGACGTTTGGTCCATCATTGTTCCTGTTTATTTTCGCAAATACTAATATCCTGACAGCTGATGAGCTTGACCTAAAACATGGCGGCGACTACCCAGAATGCAATGCGCAGTGAAGTAGTTTCCCAAGCTCTATTGGCTTTTTGTCGAGGGAACCAGTTTCATGCTAACAGCCGATCCGTCTACAAAGTGACGTTATAGTTCCCCCACTCTATTGGTCAGCTGTCAAAAAGGCGCTTGACATAGGGTGTTTTTTTCAGAAAAGTTGAACTTTTTTCAACTTGAAAAGACGCTCTGAGCTACAGAAAAAGACGCTGGCGGTGGCGTTTTAAAAAGCGCTCTGGACTTTTTTGAAAACAGTTTACTCCATAGGATTATAATGTAAAACAGATACCGGACTTGCGTCGTTCCGTCCGCGGGAGTTCACACTCCCGAGTCTAACTCGTGAGCTGTGTCCCAAAGTTAAGTGTACACACTTCGAAGTCCACGGACTTGGAAGGCCACGCCTCCGAAGTGCACAAAGGACCCTCCAAAGTGCATGAGACGCGCCGCCTTCGCAGCATTTCCTATTTGCGCCACCAGGTGTTCCCGATTGCCGCTCCTGTCGCATAGCAACGGTGCGAGAGGAGAGCTGCCATCCTGACAGGATAGGTGGAGCCAGAATTGCTCATTTTTGTTTTTATGTTTTATGTCATAATGGAGGAGACAGTGATTAGCCAAGACCAAGGCCAGGTAAGTTACACTGGTTTGCTGCGTCTTTAATTGCCGGATTACAACTTTAAATGCAGGTATTGGCTTAGAGCTTACTTGAATAATGTAATGATACATATGAAAAACTACAAAACACAAAACCTAACTCTATCTCTCTCTCTCTCACACACACACACACACACGTTCAAATGCTGACTGATATCTTACAAAGGTGCGATTTTATATAGTTTATTGTCTTGACAATGGTGACCATATGTAGACAGGTTTGCAACCCGGACTTTTTAGGCAAGCAGTGTTCAGTGGCATCTGTCACAGCTGAACAGTGCTCTTTGGCCGGTCGGTGAGCGTGATTTCACCAAGTACAACACGTTCCTGGATCAACATCCTTGTTGATCCTGGAACAACATTACAATCAACCAATCAGAATTGAGATATAACGTTTCAGGACTGTAAGGAAGTACATTCATTAGGCCTTTTCACACTTTAAATTGTTAACCCTGGGTCATCCTAAACCCTGGATAAATGGAATCCTGGGTTATCTGTAATCACGTTTCACACTGCTCATACTATACCTGGGGTTAACTGTTAACCCTGGGTATTCATTAACAGACATTTCACACAGTACATTTCTAAACCCCGGGTTAACATTCTTATTTGCATATTTGCGGTGTCACCGTCACTGATTGGACGAACAGCAGGCAACCTGTTTACAGGCTTTTCGGCTTTTCGCATCTTGTCAGTTATTTTAAAAAAAAAAGTCGCCACATAGGTCTTTAGCCGTTTTAAGCCACATGAGACGCACAAAGGCAAGAAAACAAAGACTAAAATACAAAAGAAAGAAAACATGGAGCAAAGTATGTTAATTTAAATTTAAATTAAATATTTATTTTAAGTGAATAATACCGTCTCCTCATCACTCCAGTTCACACGCTTTCCGTCTTTTGACATTTCGACGCGCATTTCCTGTTACTGACGTGACATGAGCCTCACTGATCAATTTCTGATTGGCTGTCTGTTGCCAAGCGTCCAGCAGCAACAAACAAACACCGCTCCGTTTCACACTGAACAAACTTAGCACCGCAATGCGGGGTTAACACCACAAATGCGGTGCTAACCCTACTCCGGAGCAGGGTTTCATAACCCCGGGTAAAATGCGGTACTAACACCGCTTTCAAATTACAGGTGTGAAACGTGTCTTTACCCGGGGTTAAAAGCGGTGTTTAGAACGACGATAACCCGGGGTTAAGCGCTGTGTGAAAAGCCCTATAAAGTATTCTCGTACAAATGTGAAGTACTAAGTTTTCTTCGTCTTTTTTTTTCTCACAGGACAGCAACGCTATAAAACGATGGTATTTTACAACATGATGCATTGTTGTAGATTAAGCTACCCAACAGTAGGCAACTTTAAATTTAACAATCTTGAACATATTCAGAAGTAAAATGGAACATACACAGTAGTGCAGCAGTAATATTAATGCAAAACCATCCTGACAAATTCTTTTTCAGAACAATACTGTAAATACCTTTACTTTTACTCTCAATACCTTAAGTATATAGAGTATGTAAGATTTTACTTTTAATTAGAGGATAGATACCCAAAAATGAAAAATTCTGTAATCATTTACTCACCCTCAAGTTGTTCCAGGTTTGGAATTTTCATTTTTGGGTTTACTATCCCTTCAACTAAGGTTTTAAATATGACTAGTTTTTCCCCAATGTGGTATTACTACAAGTAGTTTACTAAAGTACCTCAATATTTCTTCTACTAATTACCTTGTCATAGCTCTAAACAATTTATTTTCCTTCTTTCCCTAAATCAGACCAGACCCCTGTACTGCAGGATAAAGCTGAATGTGTCAGCACTGGACAGGTTTTTAATGGTTTTGGGCTGAGCAGGGAGGCCCTGACGATGCTGCTGGATCTTCTGAGAAGTGAACGATGACACGGATGGGGTGCCACAATCCAGACCCTGGTGTTTCTCTTCTGTCTGGCCAGTGGTACATCATACAGAGTGGTGTCCAGTGTTTGACATGCCTCTTTCCACTGTCCACCGCATTGTCCTCAGAGTCGCTGAGGAGGTGCTGGCCATTTACCACCAAGAGATTCACCTCCCGAAGACCCCAGAAGACCTGGAGGCAGGGTTGGGCTTAAAACTGATGTTGTTTTTCTTTTTTTGTTATCAACAATTTTTTATTTTTCACACACAACACAACATTATATCCAAAATACAACAAAACAAAACAACAGACACATACTCAACATCTCAAGGTCCAATCAAAAGGGAGGGGGAGAGGGAAAGACATCAAGAACACAAAAGTCACTCCCCTACACAACCACGCACGTCCAACAAAAAACACTGCCAAGCATCAATAGTCGAAGGCCTGGCCCCACCAACTCGCGCCGTTGTACATTCACATGACACTATTTGCAGGAGGCTACGGATCCAATATATTTTTCTACACATGTGTGGTGTAAACCAGTTCTGGATTATTGTCTTCTTCACAGCTGTAAAACCAGCAAACAACATTCTCTTTTGCATTGAACTAATACAGAGACCAGAATCATCATTAAGAAGACACAAACTTGGGTTAACAGACCAATCAATTCGCAGTAATGATGACAAAACCAGGTTTACATGTGTCCATAAACTGATGACGACAGGACATTCCCAAAACATATGCAGAAAAGTGCCTGATGATGTAGTGTTACATATATGGCAGTTCAAATTTGACTGTAGTTTCATTTTAAATCTTTTGTAAGAAGTTATGTATGCTCTATGAATGACTTTGAAGTGAATAAGACGATGAGCCAGATTTTTAGATGTTAAACTGAGATTAGACCACACTCTCTCCCAGTCGACAGATAAATCAAGGTCAGATAATTCCCTATTCCAAATAGTTTTAATAGAAAGAGGTTTTGTAATACAATCAATAATTTTATTATATATTAAGGAAACAGATGGCCGACCAGCAGATGGTGCAATCCAGTCCCGCATAGGATGAGAGGAAATAGAAGATGCCCAAGGAACGCCATACGCTTTGAGAGCAGAACGTAATTGAAGAAAAACAAAATAAGCAGATGCTGGTAGACAAAATTTGGCTCTTAATGTCTGAAACGAACAGAGGCCCCGGTTATCATATATATCACCGCACGTGTTTACACCCAAAGAAGACCAAGAGGGTTGGACAAATGGATGATTTCCACATACAAAATTAAAATTGTGCCATAAAGGTGTACTGTTACAGAATTTGAAGGGTCCACCTATCCGACGTTCAACCGTTTTCCAGATTTTAATAGAGTTAGCCACAACCGGACCAAATTTATAATTATCCCCTTTTTTTCCTGTGCCAGTAAATAAAATATCTTGAAGTCTATTTGGTTTAACCTTGTCAGCTTCAATCACTCTCCATGAAACTGTAGATTGAGGATCAACCCAATTATGAAGAGCCTTAAGCTGGAACGACCAATAATATAATTCAAAATTTGGTACAGCCAGTCCTGCGCTATTAGGATGTTGTAATGTGGTAAGTTTAATTCTGGGACATTTATCATTCCAGATAAACTTAGAAATTATGGAGTTGATCTCCTTAAAGTAACCTGGAGGGGGAGAAAGTGGTAGCATAGAGAAAAAATAAATAAATCGAGGTAACAAATTCATCTTAACAGTGGAGATTCTTCCTTGGAGAGGGACTTTAAGATTCTTCCATCTTTGAATGTCATTTTTGACCTTAACTAAAATGTTATTAAAATTGTCTCTGGCAATCTTATAAATGTTTTTATATATGGTAATGCCCAAATAGATGAAAGATTCCTTAATAGGGATAAATGAGGGAATATAAAAATTAACCTTAACATTGTTAATTGGCATTAAAGCAGATTTGCTCCAATTTATTTTATATCCTGATAGGCTACTAAAATTATCAAATTCCTTAATTATACTAGAGACTGAAACATCAAAGTGGTCTAAATATAGAATAATATCATCAGCGTATAATGAAATACTATGATTATGGTCATGAATCTTAATCGATACTTCAGATTTCCTGATGGCTTGTGCTTAGGGTTCAAGAGATAGACAAAACAATAAGGGGGAAAGTGGACACCCCTGCCTCGTTCCCCGCTGTAAAGGGAATGAGGGGGAAATAATATTACCAGTTATGACTGATGCTGCAGGTGAGTGGTATAATGTCTTAATCATAGAAACGAAGTGTTCACCGAAGCCGAAACATTGCAGAACTGCCCACATATAATTCCACTCTAGCCTGTCAAAGGCTTTTTCTGCATCAAGTGAAAAGACCGCACAAGGGGTTGGGTGGGAGTCCACAAAGTCAAGAATATGAAGGAGTCAACGCATATTGTCAGATGCATTGCGCCCCTTGATGAAACCAGTTTGGTCCTCCTTAATCAGACTGTGAATTACCATCTCCATACGAGAAGCAAAAACTTTAGCATAGATTTTTAGATCACATGGGATAAGCGAAATCGGTCTGTAGCTGGAACAATCTAATGGATCTTTCCGTTTTTTAAGAAGTAATGAAATCAGTGATGTTTTTTGATCTCTATGAAATACCCCATGTTCAATTGCTAAATTAAATGAGTTAAGCATAAGTATCCCTACCATATCCCAAATTTCTAAATATAATTCAGGGGGAAGACCATCTAGACCCGGCGATTTGCCCTTTTGAAGGCTTTTTAGAGAGACGTGAAGTTCCTCCAAACTTAATGGGGCCTCCAAAGATTCTTTATCCATCTGTGAGATCCGAGGCAGTTCCAATTTATCTAAATACTGCTTACAAATTGGTTCATCAAAATCTGTTTCGGCTTTATACAGATTTGTGTAAAAACCTTTAAATATGTAATTAATTGCCACAGGGTTCGTGGTGACCTGATCATCTGATGATTTTATTGCGCTGATATATGCCTTAGACTCGCATTCTTTCAACCTAAGGGCCAATAAATGACTAGGTCTCTCTGATTCAAAATAATATTTTTGTTTAGTCCTATGTAAAATAAATTCTGCCTTTGAGTGTGAAAGTAAATCATATTCTTCTTTTAAAGAGGACAGCTGTGTAGCCTGTTGCTCAGTAAAATGTTGTTTTTGTAGGTTTTGTAATGATTGGATTTTATTTTCTAATTGTGTAAACTGGTGAGTTTTCGCTTTGGCAAGAGTAGAAGAGAAAGATATACAGAAACCTCGTATAGCACACTTAGTCGTTTCCCACAGTATTTGAGGATCCACATCAGAGGGCATATTAATTTCAAGAAATTCTTTAATATATTATTTTAGAGAAGTAATGAAAGTCTGATTACTTAATAATGATATGTTAAAGCGCCATCTAGGGGACTTGGCTTTAACATCGGAAAGAGGAACACTGCACAACACGGCAGAATGATCAGATAATAAAATTGGTAATATAGAGATGGAGGAATTAGATGAAATTAAAGATGGGCTGAGAAATATGTAGTCTATCCTAGAGAAAGTCTTGTGTCTATTAGAAAAAAAAGTGAAGTCCTTAGCTTTAGTATTCTGAATTCTCCATAGATCGATTAAGTTGAGCTCAGTGATCAATTTATTCAATAATTTAGAGGATGGATTGGCTGTTGTATCAGATTGAGATTTATCTAAAGCAGGATTTATGACAGCATTAAAATCAACACCCACCACTAGAGGGCAATCAATCTCCTCAAGTAAAGTTTTGGAAATCTGTGTAAGGAATGCACTGTCTGTCTCATTCGGACCATAAATAGAGACCAATGCTAACCTATTATTATATATATTGCATCGGATAAAAACAAATCTACCCTTCTCATCACTACCAATGTGTTCAATCGTTAAATTTAACTTCCGGTTAACAAGGATAAGCACCCCCTTAGTTTTATTTTGAGCGCAGGCAGTGCCGATCCTAGGCTCCTGGGGGCCCTACGCAAAACTGTGTCGTCGGCCGGGGGGGGGGGGGTGTTGAGGAATGGATGAAACGCATTTGTCCGTGTTTCACTCCGTCTCGAATCGCGCTCGCAGAAGGTGCTCGAGAAACAGTATCTCTTTGCGGTACACTTTCAGCTCATTTATTTTTTTTTTTTTTCAAACAAGAGACTGTACGACATTCACGTTACATGATTTTTACATAGAGAGCGTGACAGCGCACCGCATTAAAATAAATGATCATTCATGTTTTCACAACAGCTGGCCAAATTCAAAATCTAAACTAAAATTAAAACATCTTTGAGAGCAAGGGGGCTCCCTGGTGTTTCGGGGGCCCTATGCAGCCTGCGTATTCTGCGTATAGGGAGGATCGGCTCTGAGCGCAGGAAAAAGCTATTAATTTGTAATACTTATTCTGGAAACGTGCCACGTCAGATTGTTTTAAATGTGTCTCTTGTATTAGGGCACAGGAAATAGATTTACGGTGTAAATATTCTAACACACGGGTTCGTTTAACAGCAGAATTTAAACCATTCACATTCAGTGATAAAATATTTAGAGTATGCATTGAATATTCATAATCCCAAGATTGTAGTCAATAAATGAAAAAAAACAGAAGCACTTCCATTCTGTAAATAACACGTAAAAACTGATGTGCATTTTAGATACCAAACCTCCTAGATGAAAAATCCCTTTAGAAATAAGGTAAAATAAATAAAAGTATAATTGTTGTGTAAAAAATTAATTTACAGGACAAAAAAATAAACGTATAGAAAAAGGTTTTGTAAGCTGCATTAACAAAATTAACAATGTACATAATTACTTCCCTTTTATTTACACATGTGAATATGCATAACAAAAATACAAAATGTACAGAAAGTACTCAGGCTCATTTACAAATAAATTACATTACAAAAAGGAATAACGTATACAACTTACCAATTCATTTTTAACTTGCATCACAAAAATAAACTGCAGAAACTAGGTTGTTTCACTGACAATGTGACATAAAAAAAATGATATTTATGTACCCATTTTTTCCATTTTTTTCTCTTCTTGAGGGAAGGGTAAATAAATAATTTATTGTCTCTCCATTCTCTCCTGTGCTCTTCTCTCCTCTCTCTCTCTCTCTGGAGTTTGATGTCCTTCCTGAGTAGCTCCACCAGCTACCACTCACCCCCTCACCTGTCCCAGGACACTTGCAATCCTAAGGCAGAGCAAATAAACCATGCCTGTTAAAAACAACAGCACAATGGATTTCAGCAAAAATCTGTCTATTAACTTGCTTATTTTGTATTTTTAAGTCCTTCCCCAGCAGGCTCATCTTCTCCAGAATAGTCCTAAAATAAGAGAAAATGGAAACACTTATGAAAAATATTTAGACAGTGGTGCAGTCTTTGAAAATATGTACAACATATTTAAACATATGTAAAAATTTGTGCAACATTACAAAATATGACACAGCAGCACATGCATACAAAATACTGAAGTGGACAAGTTTGGTTAAAACGTGTGGACATACTGTACACTATATTGCCAAAAGTATTGGGTCGCCCCCTTCTAATGAACAGGTTTGACTACTTTAGTAATTTCTATGAGTACAAATCTTAATGTTAAAGCATATAATGATATTGTAGGAAATTGTGTGCTTCTAATATTATAGCAACAGTTTGGACAGGACCCTTTTCTATTCTAACATGACAATGCCTCTGTGTATAAGACAAGGTTCAAAAAGAAAATGATTGATTCAGTCAGTGTGGAAGAACTTGACTGGTCTGCATAAAACCAAGTCCTAATCCCAGTTTAACACCTCTGGTGTGACTGTAAATGCAGACCTTGAGCCAAAAACTCATCACCAAACACCAATGACTTGTACATACACTATATAGACAAAATATTGGGACACCCCCTTCTTTAGAACAGAAAAAGGCACTTCCAAATCTGTGGCAACAACGATGGGAACATAATTCATGTATTAAAATTTTTTATTTCCATCTCTGTTGCAACAGTTTTGGAAGTGTCTAAAATGACTGAACCCATATGTACAAGTCATTGGTGTTTGGTGATGAGTTTTTGGCTCAAGGTCTGCATTTACAGTCACACCAGAGGTGTTAAAGTGGGAATAGGACTTGGTTTTATGCAGACCAGTCAAGTTCTTCCACACTGACTGAATCAATCATTTTCTTTTTGAACCTTGTCTTATACACAGCGGCATTGTCATGTTAGAATAGAAAAGGGTCCTGTCCAAACTGTTGCTATAATATTAGAAGCACACAATTTCCTAGAATATCATTATATGCTTTAACATTAAGATTTGTACTCATAGAAATTACTAAAGTAGTCAAACCTGTTCATTAGAAGGGGGCGACCCAATACTTTTGGCAATATAGTGTATATGTGGGGTGAATCTATCAAAATAGGGGCGAGACCGTTTTGGGCTATAGGGGCATGTTTGTTTTGGTGATTTCAAATATCAACATTGGCTTCCAGAAATCACTTTAATGTTAATCCAAGAAAATGAAAGAAAGAAAATCACTCACTGCTCTTGACTGAATAAAACTTTGTAGTTTTAACAATAATTAATCCACAGTCAAACCAAAAATTATTCAGACACCAGATATCATTTTTTATCTTTTTTTTACTAGCGGGTGCAGGACACTATAGTTCATTTTTGTAAGTGAGGATAGAAAAATAAAGTAAACTGTGACTTATTATACCCAAAAATTATTCATACAGTGGACTACAGTAAAATTGATAAAAAAAAATTGGTTCCAAAAATTATCCAGACACTTTGACCTGACCACAGAGAAAGGAAAACTTAAAATCGCATCATATGACCCCTTTGAGTGTTTTTTCTTTAATTGCTAATGCGACCTTTTTACACCACAGACTGAACAAAATGAAGCATTGCTTGGTAATTGGTCAACAAAGTATTGATAGTTGTGTAAATATTGTCATACTAACAGTTGTCTGAATTTTTGGTTGATTGTAATCCATTACACCTTTCTATCAAAGTTATCTGACATTATCAAGATTAATTTGTTCTGACACAGTTTAACTCTGAGTTCTTGTCATATTTTATTACCCTTTTCTAAACTATAGCAAATAAACTGTGATAATGTGAGAAATATTGAAGGTGTCTGAATAAATTTTGGTTTGACTGTATATTTAATTTTTACAGTGAAGACTATGCAGTGCTATTTTACATTTGATTATTCAGTTTCTGTACCTGGAAACCTACAAGTTTGAAAAACTTAAACATTGTGTAAATAGCACAAAGAAATAAATAGAACGAACATACAAATTAAACAATTTCAAACAGGGCCCACTGGTACAACCTGCACCGGGGCCCCACAAACCCCAGCTACGGCCCTGTACATGGTGCACTTTCAGATTTAAAACTTTGCAGGATGTTTTCATTCACTTAGAGCTGTGTTACACACTGCATGAAAGGTCATGCAAAGACAAATAGTGTTTGTAATGTTACTGAGTACAAATAAAGATCATTGATCTCTCTCTCTCTTTCTTACTAAAGGGCACTCTGTCAGCTGTTACGAGTGCTCGGGTCTAACAGGGTCTTGAGCAGATCCAAATGTAACAACATGTCCCAGTGGATCTTCCAAGTGCATGAGTGTAACAACAGTATCAAAAGTTGGAAAAGAAGAGGATCACGTGACCCCTCGACGGTGATGCAGGCTTAGTCTTTCGCTCCGCTCACTTTGCCACATATTTTACGATCCTGTCAGTAAAATTTGAACCACTCTGCATTGGACCCATCATGAGTACTAAGGCAGACAAAGGAGATCGGAAAAGAGAGATTGAGCAATCGCCAATGAAGAAAAAATTCAGAGATTCAGCCATCTCCAGTGAAGACCTGGACAATGCTATTGCTAACCACATTGAACTAGCATTTAAAGAACACCAAAGCACTTTGAATTCGGTTGTGAATTCGGCAGTGAGAGATGCGATGGACTCTGTGCTGATTCCAGCATTGCGCGAACTGCGTGAGGACATACAAGCGACCAATAAGTCTGTTAAAGAGCTAAGAGAGGAGTTTGAGGCAATAGCTACCGAGACGAAGCAGACACGTGACCGCGTTGATTCTGTTCAGGCAGCGGCGCGTGAAGATAAGAGAACAGTCACGGACTTAAAGGATCAGCTGGAGCGACTCACCAAGAAGATGACAGATATGGAGGACAGGTGTAGGAGGAACAATGTAAGACTGGTGGGGCTCCCAGAAGGGATGGAGGGTCCAGATGCAGCTGGTTTCCTCAGAGCTAATCTTTCCAAGTGGATTCCTTCCTTGAGGGGCCGTGACATTGAGATTGATCGGGCGCATCGCGTGTATGACGGAGGGAGGGGCTCCGATCGGCCGCGCATTCTCATCTTCCGTGTACTGAGATGGCATGACAGATCAGATATCCTGAAGGGTGCTCGGCAGGCTTATCCGGTGAAGTGCGCACAGAACAATGTCACACTGCTATTTTTTCCTGACTTTAGTCCGGCTACAGCGATCAGGAGAAAGGCATTTGGTCCGGTTTTGAAGAAGATGACAGCACTTGGTCTCCAGCCCTTCCTCATCTATCCAGCGGTAATTAAGCTACGGCACAAATGGGAACAGAGAAGCTACGATTCCCCTCAGAAAGCAGAGGATTTTATCAGCTCCATGTCTCAGCAGAAGTCGTATGCCGCAGCTCTGCGGGGGGACGACGGGGGAGCAGCGGCCGCTGTTTCTCCAGTTCGACGGGAGGGGCGTGACGGCCGGGATGGACTTGGCCCTAGCTGCCCAGAAGGGGATGATGGCAGGATGAACATGGACGCTTGCTAAACCTATTGTTTGCGTTTTCTTCTCTCCTACTGGGATATTGTCCTTATTTATCCGGTACAACGATCTCTTTGCTGGTAAGACTGACACTCCATTTTTCTTTTTTGGAGGGGACTAATGGAGAGTAGGTTTAATTAATAAAAAAAATTTTTTTTTTGGCTGTGTGAGCCTTTCGGGAGACATGTCTTGCGTTGGAGTGGATCGGTCACGACCTATCACTGTTTTTTGTTGCTCAGTCAGACCTATGTTCTCGGTAATGTGTGGTCTGAGTTGTTCCTTGTTTATGGTTGTCGGTTGTTCATATTTTTATGTTGTTTTTGTTTTTTACAGCAGACATTTATACTTTTATCTATTTTACCTTATTTCTAAAGGGATTTTTCATATAGGAGGTTTGGTATCTAAAATGCACATCAGTGTTTACGTGTTATTTACAGAATGGAAGTGCTTCTGTTTTTTGTTTTTTTTTTTGCATTTATTGAGTACAATCTTGGGATTATGAATATTCAATGCATACTCTAAATATTTTATCACTGAATGTGAATGGTTTAAATTCTGCTGTTAAACGAACCCGTGTGTTAGAATATTTACACCGTAAATCTATTTCCTGTGCCTTAATACAAGAGACACATTTAAAACAATCTGACGTGGCACGTTTCCAGAATAAGTATTACAAATTAATAGCTTTTTCCTGTGCTCAAAATAAAACTAAGGGGGTGCTTATCCTTGTTAACAGGAAGTTAAATTTAATGATTGAACACCTTGGTAGTGATGAGAAGGGTAGATTTTGTTTTTATCCGATGCAAAATATATAATAATAGGTTAGCATTGGTCTCTATTTATGGTCCGAATGAGACAGACAGTGCATTCCTTACACAGATTTCCAAAACTTTACTTGAGGAGATTGATTGCCCTCTAGTGGTGGGTGGTGATTTTAATGCTGTCATAAATCCTGCTTTAGATAAATCTCAATCTGATACAACAGCCAATCCATCCTCTAAATTATTGAATAAATTTATCACTGAGCTCAACTTAATCGATCTTTGGAGAATTCAGAATACTAAAGCTAAGGACTTCACTTTTTTTTCTAATAGACACAAGACTTTCTCTAGGATAGACTACATATTTCTCAGCCCATCTTTAATTTCATCTAATTCCTCTATCTCCATATTACCAATTTTATTATCTGATCATTCTGCTATGTTGTGCAGTGTTCCTCTTTCCGATGTTAAAGCCAAGTCTCCTAGATGGCGCTTTAACATATCATTATTAAGTAATCAGACTTTCATTACCTCTCTAAAAGAATATATTAAGGAATTTTCTTGAAATTAATATGCCCTCTGATGTGGATCCTCAAATACTGTGGGAAACGACTAAGTGTGCTATACGAGGTTTCTGTATATCTTTCTCTTCTACTCTTGCCAAAGCGAAAACTCACCAGTTTACACAATTAGAAAATAAAATCCAATCATTACAAAACTACAAAAACAACATTTTACTGAGCAACAGGCTACACAGCTGTCCTCTTTAAAAGAAAATATGATTTACTTTCACACTCAAAGGCAGAATTTATTTTACATAGGACTAGACAAAAATATTATTTGGAATCAGAGAGACCTAGTCATTTATTGGCCCTTAGGCTGAAAGAATGCGAGTCTAAGGCATATATTAGCACAATAAAATCATCAGATGATCAGGTCACCATGAACCCTGTGGCAATTAATGACATATTTAAAGGTTTTTACACAAATCTGTATAAAGCCGAAACAGATTTTGATGAACCAATTTGTAAGCAGTATTTAGATAAATTGGAACTGCCTCGGATCTCACAGATCTTTGGAGGCCCCATTAAGTTTGGAGGAACTTCACGTCTCTCTAAAAAGCCTTCAAAAGGGCAAATCACCAGGTCTAGATGGTCTCCCCCTGAATTATATTTAGAAATTTGGGATTTGGTAGGGATACTTATGCTTAACTCATTTAATTTTGCAATTGAACATGGGGTATTTCATAGAGATCAAAAAACATCACTGATTTCATTACTTCTTAAAAAAGGGAAAGATCCATTAGATTGTTCCAGCTACAGACCGATTTCGCTTATCCCATGTGATCTAAAAATCTATGCTAAAGTTTTTGCTTCTCGTATGGAGAAGGTAATTCACAGTCTGATCAAGGAGGACCAAACTGGTTTCATCAAGGGGCGCAATGCATCTGACAATATGCGTCGACTCCTTCATATTCTTGACTTTGCGGACTCCCACCCAACACCTTGTGCGGTCTTTTCACTTGATGCAGAAAAAGCCTTTGACAGGCTAGAGTGGAATTATATGTGGGCAGTTCTGCAATGTTTCAGCTTCGGTGAACACTTCGTTTCTATGATTAAGACATTATACCACTCACCTGCAGCATCAGTCATAACTGGTAATATTATTTCCCCCTCATTCCCTTTACAGCGGGGAACGAGGCAGGGGTGTCCACTTTCCCCCTTATTGTTTTGTCTATCTCTTGAACCCTTAGCACAAGCCATCAGGAAATCTGAAGTATCGATTAAGATTCATGACCATAATCATAGTATTTCATTATACTCTGATGATATTATTCTATATTTAGACCACTTTGATGTTTCAGTCTCTAGTGTAATTAAGGAATTTGATCATTTTAGTAGCCTATCAGGATATAAAATAAATTGGAGTAAATCTGCTTTAATGCCAATTAACAATGTTAAGGTTAATTTTTCTATTCCCTCATTTATCCCTATTAAGGAATCTTTCATCTATTTGGGCATTACCATATATAAAAACATTCATAAGATTGCCAGAGAAAATTTTAATAACATTTTAGTTAAGGTCAAAAATGACATTCAAAGATTGAAGAATCTTAAAGTCTCTCTCCAAGGAAGAATCTCCACTGTTAAGATGAATTTGTTACCTCGATTTAATTTTTTTTTCTCTATGCTACCACTTTCTCCCCCTACAGGTTACTTTAAGGAGATCAACTCCATAATTTCTAAGTTTATCTGGAATGATAATTTTCCCAGAATTAAACTTACCACATTACAACATCCTAATAGCGCAGGAGGACTGGCTGTACCAAATTTTGAATTATATTATTGGTCGTTCCAGCTTAAGGCCCTTCATAATTGGGTTGATCCTCAATCTACAGTTTCATGGAGAGTGATTGAAGCTGACAAGGTTAAACCAAATAGACTTCAAGATATTTTATTTACTGGCACAGGAAAAAAAGGGGATAATTATAAATTTGGTCCGGTTGTGGCTAACTCTATTAAAATCTGGAAAACGGTTGAACGTCGGATAGGTGGACCCTTCAAATTCTGTAACAGTACACCTTTATGGCACAATTTTAATTTTGTATGTGGAAATCTTCCATTTGTCCAACCCTCTTGGTCCTCTTTAGGTGTAAACACGTGCGGTGATATATATGATAACCAGGGCCTCTGTTCATTTCAGACATTGAGAGCCAAATTTTGTCTACCAGCATCTGCATATTTTGTTTTTCTTCAATTACGTTCTGCTCTCAAAGCGTATGGCGTTCCTTGGTCTTCTTCCATTTCCTCTCATCCTATGCGGGACTGGATTGCACCATCTGCTGGTCGGCCATCTGTTTCCTTAATATATAATAAAATTATTGATTGTATTACAAAACCTCTTTCTATTAAAACTATTTGGAATAGGGAATTATCTGACCTTAATTTATCTGTCGACTGGGAGAGAGTGTGGTCTAATCTCAGCCTAACATCTAAAAATCTGGCTCATCGTCTTATTCACTTCAAAGTCATTCATAGAGCATACATAACTCCTTACAAAAGATTTAAAATGAAACTGCAGTCAAATTTGAACTGCCATATATGTAACACTACATCATCGGGCACTTTTCTGCATATGTTTTGGGAATGTCCTGTCGTCATCAGTCTATGGACACATGTAAACCTGGTTTTGTCATCATTACTGCGAATTGATTGGTCTGTTAACCCAAGTTTGTGTCTTCTTAATGATGATTCAGGTCTCTGTATTAGTTCAATGCAAAAGAGAATGTTGTTTGCTGGTTTTACAGCTGTGAAGAAGACAATAATACAAAACTGGTTTACACCACACATGTGTAGAAAAACATATTGGATCCGTAGCCTCCTGCAAATTGTGTCATGTGAATGTACAACGGCGCGAGTTGGTGGGGTATTTTAAATCACAGAATATTCTATATAAATATTCAGAATATTTATGCCATTTTATTTTTCTCTCTCACTATTAATACAATTCCTATTCAATTCTTATACAATTCTGATTTCTACTTTGACATATCTATTAAAAAATGTGTACATATTACAATCAAAGTAATGTACAGTTGAACTGGTCTTTCCTGTATTATCCATGCAGTTTTTTTTTTTTTTTAGGTGAAACTAGTTCTAAAGTGACTGTTAAAAATTGTACTGTTGCCTGTCAAAGTGGGTCCATTAATGTCGGCATTGTACAGGCGTCTTATTCCTGCTGTGACACTGACCTCTGTAACATCCAAGATGCTCCAGATATTGTGTTTAATGAGCATATGCAAATAACTATATTTCAAGTCAACACTCATTTCATATGACATTCGATCTTGAAATAAAATGTATGGTGCAGCTTAATTTTCTACCAGGAATTGATTGGATGGAGCAGCTAAAGGAGTGTTGTTTCATCAGATGTCATATTTTGTATGAAAAATAAAAGAACTCTTGATTTCTTCCTGTAGATCCCAGCACTAACACTGCCAATGGAAAGACTTGTTACTATTGTGATGGACAGAATTGTTCACACACAGTGAGCTGTTCAGGGAGCGAAGACTGCTGCATTACAATAAGAGGTGAGAATCTGGAAAAGGAAGAAGGTTCAAGATATTTTGTTCCTCAATTATTCATTTTAAACATCTGATACAGATCACATATTGCCAGCTTAGACTAACATTTGTTTTTTTTTCTTTTCATCAGTGAATCACTGAGTCTAAAAGGCTGTGTCTCTAAATCCATTTGTGATGCCTTAGTATCAGTTAGTAGTGTTAATGGCATCTCATGTTGTTCAGGGAACCTGTGTAATGGTGTTAATAGTGTCTCCCAGGACGTCACCCTGCAGAGCACCACCCAGATTGCTAACGGTGCTCAGAGCGTCACTCAGAGCTTCCTGTTCCTCTGCTGTTCTCTGCTCTCCTTCATGATCTGCTCAACAGATCATCAAAAGTGCACTTTTTTCAAACATTTCAGCATATTTTCAATTGTCTTAGTACAATACACACAATCACAAAGTATCCTTTTCACTACACAAAATAATTGTTTCATCTATATCAATGTTTCATTCACAGTAACTGCTTTTCATAATGCTCTTACTATCAAACTATTCATTTGCATGTCTTCTCATTCAGTTTCATACATTTGTCTATTATTTAATCTAACTCATCTTAATGGTTAATCAGTAAATCATTTGGTGCAGCTATAGATATCTATAGATATAGATTCAATAGATATGGTTTCTAAAGAACTTGTTTGCAATTTAGGGGCAATCAAATGTAATGAATTATTTTATTTTTTTGCATAAATCACTATAAGTTATTTATCTTAGATGATAACCCATTACTCCTATGAAATGTCATCATAATGATAGGAATACTGTGTCTGTGTGTCTGTCTGTCTGTCTGTCTGTCTGTCTGTGTGTGTGTGTGTGTGTGTGTGTGTGTTTGTGTGCGCGCGTGTGTGCGTGCGTGCGTGCGTGCGTGCGTGCGTGTGTGTGTGTCTGTGTGTGTGTGTGTGTGTGTGTGTGTGTGTGTGTACACCTACTTACCCATATTTTGGCGACAAATTGGTACCCAGAACTGAGCAAAACCTGACAAAATCACACACACACACACACACACACACACACACACACACACACACACACACACACACACACACACACACACACACACACACACACACACACACACACACACACACACAAACCTTTGAGGATGTCCTCATTTGTAAAAACTGTGTGTTTTGCAATTTGTCAACATTCAGGAGGATACAAGGGAGAGGAACTGATCAGAGATTGATCAGAGATGTATCAGAAGAAGGGAGACAGATGGCATCAAATACAGCATTTTACATTACATTACGCCATGTGATACTGCATTACCATGGTACAGACTGCACATTATAACTCATCTGAAAAGTGCAGTTACAGTGTAAATTCAGTCATATGTTATACTGCATTGACAGTAAACTCTGTCTAGCACCAAACCTTATGGCCATGTCATATATTCATCACACCTTTTGAGTAACACACTGTATAAATACTTTTACAAACATTATGCATTTTTATGCCAGTTATGCAAGCTAGGTAATGTAAGTGTATTTTCTAACATGAAAGTTATTGCCTCTATATTACTGTAATTATTTCAGCAACAAAGGTGATTTGAAACATGTATCTTGCACTCTTTGCTCTTGAATTAACTGAATGTTAAAAGTACTAAGTTGAAAGAAGATTGTTGTGTTTTGGTGATTAAGCCAAATGTTTTCAATACATATCACAATGATCTTGTGTTCTGAAACAATGATTATGTGGAATGAAAATATGCGCAACTACAATGAAATAATGAGATCAGGTTTTGAAAGAATGATTAGTGGTGTTACAAGTGTGATCAGTTTAAAGTTTTGTACTAAGAGTTTTGAAAATGTACACCTTACTTATGAAAATAGAACCAAACCAATTAAAAAAACTGTAATTAACTGAAACTTCAGCAGGAACATACAGGTGCGGTGTTCAGGTGTCCACATTCTTTTGGCCATTTAGCGTATCTTTACCATGGCATCAGCACGAGGAAACTCACATGAATGTTAGGGTACAATGGGGCTGAAATATGTAAAAAATGTGGAAGTGGAAAGGCAATCATTTTCTATTGAATCACTTTTACATTTAATCAGATCTCTTGTATTTTGCATGTATTACAGTGTGGTGTATAATATATAAGCATGTATCTTCAGCTTCCTCACAGTATTTTGGCTGGTGTTGGTCTTTGGCTTTGACATTTGGGGGTCTGTAGATCTTTCAACAAGCACATTCTATGCCAAATACTTCTTACCTGCTCAAAAAGTATTGAAATGATCACCTTGAAGAAAACTTTTTTTCTCAGTATAGTATGAGAATTTCGAGATTAGCTACACAAACCTGCATGCAGTGAACTTGTGGACTGTTTTGAGTGTTTATAGTGACAAACAGGTGTTAAAGGAAGTGTTGTGGTGGTTTTTGTTTCTGTTTAGTGTTGCCTGAGGGAAAAAACACCTTTAAACTTTATTCCTATTGTGTCCTGTATGTTAGTCAGTCCATAGCAGGACTAATTCTACTTGAAAAATAAGTGAACTGTTTCTGAATTTATGTGTTATATAAGAAAGCTGTTGTATTTAAGAGAACATTTTTGAAATTACCAGATGAAAGAAAGCTCAGAATAACAGAAGGGCAGCACGTGTGTTGCACGTGTCCCATTATAAATATGAATGTGCTGTGTATGTGGGTGTGTGTGAGGGTGTGAGTGTGAGTGTGTGTGTGTCTGTGGTTGTCTGAACATCAGTAAGAAATAAAAACAGGATGCTTCTTTAATTGCTTAACAAATATGCAAAAAATGAATTGTATAAAGTACAATTAATTTTATAAACTATTGTATAAAGCATGCACTGAGAAAAATGATTTTGTGGTGAAGTAAATACTACATAAAAACAAAAGTAATTTCTACATTAAATAATTTAGTTCAGGCAATAATTAAAAAAATTAAGTAAATTCTATAATATTACTCAATTTAAGCTTGTAGAAATTAAAGTTTGAACTTATAAGTATAATTTACTTAGAATTGTTTGTTATGTTTACAAGGATTCTTTAAGTTATGATCCCGTTTTTCCCATCATGCACTGGGGCATGAATAATTAAAAAGGTTAAAAAAAAAAACTGTTTTCGAGATGTATTTACACTATTTTATGGTTGCTTTTGTTGTTAGGTTTAGTAACTTACTGTTTTCTGACATCTGGAGTTAATTTTCTACTCAAAAATGACCCATTCATACTCAAACACTATCCACTGATTGTTACCATCATTGTGTATGATGTACCAGGTATTGAGGTCTATGTGTTCATTTGGGTAATAATTATAATGAGTGAACATGTTATTTAAATGTATGACAAGTTGTCTACTTGCTTACTTTCATGTTTGCAAGTGAACCAGATGTTTTAATAGCGTGTTTTATTCCAGTGCTGTATTAAGTAAATTTTATAAACCATGACTGAGTGAAATGTAATAGTGCAGAAAGCAGACCAATAGTTTTAAGATCTAAAATAAGTTAAAATGTTATTTTGGTTCAACTCAATAAATTATATGTTTTATATAAATTAGTTTAAATGTTAAATTAACACAACTTGAAATTACTTAGTAGATTATATCATATTGCGTGTTTTAAGTAAAGAATATTGAGTGAACTCAAATATTTAAGTTCATATAACAAAGATTATCTTTGTTATTTTACTTAAAATAAACAAGTTGGGTTTACTTAAAAAGTATGATGCAAAAATGGTGCATATATATTTTAAGTAAATCTAACACATCAGTTTTACCAGTGTGCTACAGATTTACAGGTGGTCTGTGGCTCTCATTTATTTAAGTATATTTTCACTTACATGTATAATAATGCTTTTGGCCATTAAGAAACACCTCCACCAGTTCTGTGTCCAGAAATCAGGATGTTTTTTAAATCTAATTCTTAACATTGTGGAGTAGACTCAGTGTGATCAATTAGTTTATAATGTCTTGTTATTACTGTTACTATTCAATCCAAGGTTATTTATGTTAAACTTTCATTTTCTCATAAAGACCCTCCCCTTCTGATAAGCTATAAAATGGGTGCTGAAACAGGTACGTTATGTCATTCATCTCCTGATCAAAGATGGATCTGCAAATCTCAGTTTTTCTTCTGTTTATTATTTTCACTGCAGGTGCAAAGACAATTTTTTTTTCTATTTTTATTGCATACCAAAAGAGCCAATTTATGTCACTCTCTCACCATCTCTCTCTTTTACATTTACATTTACATTTATGCATTTAAGAGACACTTTTATCCAAAGCGACTTACATTGCATTCAAGTTACAGTTTTTATATTTGATCAGCTCTTTTATATCTAAAGGACACTCTCTCAGCTGTTATGAGTGTATGAGTCTGACAGGTTCTTGTGTACAGCAACAGTTGACATGTCCCAGTGGATTCTCCAAGTGCATGAGTTCAACAGCAGTAACACAAATTGGTAAGTCCAATATGATTTTTTTTTTTTAATTTACTGTTTTTTTCTTACTGATGAAGATGCTGCTACAATTTACTGATGTTACGACAGTGGAAATGTATTTTTTTGTATTAACAAATATTTCAAATGAGATAATGCAAAACTTTATTTCTCTTCTGTTAGATGATGCATAACGTTCACTGCTGCTTTCTACAGCACAGGACTTTCTTGTATCATTCATGTTTTTTTTAGGTGACATTAGTTCTCAAGTGAGTATTAAAAACTGTGCTGTTGGTATTGTACTTCAATGATCATGCACAAATTACTATCTTCTTTAAAGTCAGCAGTCATTTTACTTCCATATTACATTCAACCAGGGAAAAAAAAAGATTTATTTCATTAGATGTTATGTTTGTATATAAAATAAAATAAAAGAACACTTGTTTACTTATGTAGATCTCAGCTCTATTGTCCCCAATGGAAAGAAATGCTATTATTGTGATGGGCACAGCTGTTTAAACATAATGAGCTGTTCAGGGAGTGAAGACCGCTGCATTAAAGCAACAGGTGAGAGTCTGGAAAAGGAAGATCATTGTCATTATTTTTGTTTCTCCATCATTCACTTTAGATATTTTATACAGATCACTTAAACAAATGACCAGTTTGACTAACCTTTCTTTGACTAACCTTTCCCTTCTTTCTTTTCATCAGGGAGTTTCGGGGGCCAGTCAACAGTTGTAAAAGGCTGTGTCTCTAAATCTATCTGTGATGCTGCAGTATCAGCTGGTGATGTTCAGAGTGCCTCATGCTGTGAGGGGAACCTGTGTAACAGTGTTCAGAGCGTCACTCAGAGCTTCCTGTTCCTCTGCTGTTCTCTGCTGAATCCAGCAGCTCTTCACATTCTACAATCAGACACACTGCACTGAACAGCCTAATGTATACAATTAAAATTTATATGTCAACTCAGTTTGTGTTTGAGTATTGATTATTATATCTGAAATTAAAAAACAACTAATTTTAAAAGTTTGGGCTCTACTGTTAATTTTAACCTTTAATATTGAGAAAAAGTTTTATAAATGAAAAATATTTGACAATTTCTTAATATAAAATACTAAATCAACTATTCAGGCAAATCAGAATCCTAGTCAAAGAAATTCCATTTTTATTCAGAAGTAAATTTATTCTATGACTTACATACAGGCCTATGCATATATAAATGTTTAGCTGCCCATATTTTATTTGAAGTTATGTCATGACAGCAACACTAATTTTAAGTTTTCATTTCAAAATAAAAACTATCATTTAACAGCCATACAACTTTATTGTTGTTGGATGAGCTTTAAAATACAAACAAACAAAAAAACATAAAAGAAGATCATTTTTACTCCACAAGTCTAAAAACATGAACATGTCCACAAATCTATTATTAACAAAGACACAAAACACTTTGATATTCAACATAATACACAGATCTCATTTTCCAGAAACACAAAATTAGATAAATTAACCTCAAAACTGTTTTGACTAAATCTCACAAATGCTAATAATATTCCAAAAAAAATACAAAATTAAGAAGAGCCTATAGTGATTCATTAAATGTGTTTGGAGTTTTTTTTTGTATCATCCTAGGGACAAAATAATTTTACCCAATCTTACCATAAATTACATAGGTTATTAAGACAACGAAAAGACAATCAAGATCAAGAACTGATAAAAAGTAAAGATAAACGATTACATAATATATATTATAACTAACTAGCTGACTTACCTGAGTTAAAAGTAACTATGCTAACTGCTAACCGTGTTTATTAATTTAGGCTATTTCCGCGATATGAGACACTGATATGGCAATTACACGAGACATAGGCTTATCTGTAATTTGTCCTGTATCTTTCAACATACCTTCTGATGTTAAAGGTCCCCTGAAGTGCCTTGAAACACACAGCGTTAAGGCCCGTTCACACCAAGCATGATAACGATAACGATAGCGATAAAGATATAGTTCTAAAAATCGTTCTCAGTATTAAAGAATAGCAGCGTCCACACCACAACTATAACGATAAAGGCACAGAGAAACGATATCCTTGGAATCACTTCCAGAATGATTTTTTTCCAGCTGATGAACGATAAAAACACTGACAGCCAATCAGAATCCATCCTGCTGTAATGTGCTCGAGAATTTAAAGCGGCAGACGCACGTGCGCTTAGAATAAACAGACGATATCGTTCGCTGGTGTGGACGCAAATATAGTTATCTTTATCGTTATCGTGCTTGGTGTGAACGGGGCTTTATTCTATGTGGTGAGTAATTTCAACTGAAACAGGAAGACAGGGCGGGACATATCGAGCAGCCCCACCCCTTTTTTAAAATAGCCAATAGCGTTTTGTTTATATCTGCTCGGGCCAGCGCAGTTGAGCTCAAGCCGCATTTGACAGCCACAGTCTACCCCCTAGATTCAATATGAAACTCTTAGTAAAACAAAATAGTCATCATAATTATGCTGAGGCTGTGTAGTTGTAAAAGTGTTTAATATATGCGGACTCGCGCATATGATCCGCTCCGTGTGATCGCGTTCTCATTTGCCCCAGCTGAAAGCATATTTATACTGTTTAAATCGTTCCCTATCACCTACATGCACTACATGTCATTAACCATACAGAAAATACTAACACCGTGATCAAGAAGTGACCGATCTCAGCTGCAGCTTCAGCGTTTATTTATAGTGTAGCGGGCGGGCGCTTCGGATTCTAGAGAGCATTTGATTGGTCAGAAGATTTGATGAGAAGCTGAAGTACGAGGTGACATCAAAAAAATTGTTGATCTGTTTTGGCTGAAGTGACGAACTGCAAGCTTTGAATGATTATATCTTCTAATTGCGAATTTTGTCACTGTTTTGGAGCACACTGCCTTAAAGATAACATATACTAACACCCAAAAAAAACTTTAATTTTGATTTCACGGGGACTTTAATTCATATATTTCGTGCTTTTCTCAGCAGTAAAGATGGAAAGACGATTGGTTTAGGCTTCTCGCGCTCGCTATGGCGTTAACTGAATTTGCTGACATTTTATCAACAGTTTTTCCGTTGCTAAGAGAGTGACATCTAGAGGAGAAGACTGTTAATAATAGGATTTTCAGATTTAAAAAAACAAACAAACGTTTCTTCTAGTTTTTTTTCCTTTGGAACATAATGTTGTAACTGTTTGAATAACATTTTAAAGTGCATTTAGCATCATTTCTCAGCAGGTGGCAGCAGATGATCTTTTGTACACTAAAAACAACACCTTTGCGTTTGTTGACATCAAAAGGCTTCTGGAGAGACTACAGCTCCGTGCATTTTTATTTTTATTTTTTTATTAATATGGTGTTTTCTAATTGTATCAATTATATTCAATTATTTATTTATTTACAGGATGAAAATACAAAAACAAATGTTGCTTGGATGTGAGAAAATTCCTCAGAGAGAATTTGTAAACATTGTAAAATTTAAGTGAATGTGGCAAGTTACATTACAGTATTTAAATTACTACCTCTCTACTGTTTTTATAAGCTAGTGGTACATGTTCTAAACTTTTATTACAAATCACAAAACATATCATCATAAATAGCCTACACTTTTTTCAAATATTTTAGCATTTTCAATATAGATGTTACAGTATTGAAATGCATGTTAAATAATGTCAAAAGCAGCTAAATAAACAAAACTGAATCACAAGAGGGGGCTGCTGGTGCAGATGCACACATTACTGCACAGCGAAACACTGACATTTTCACACACACACACACACACACACACACACACTCACACACACACACACACAAATACATAACCTGACAGATGTAATGGAAATATGTGTCACGAGAAGTCACACGTATGTCTGTGACAGACACAGACTTTGTACAGATAAAGGTTCAGAAGGAAGTATAGCAACTCTTTTGCTTCCCTTGAGCCCAGCTGAACTGAACTGACTTGAGTGAGTCAGAATTTAGAGACTCTTCAGTTTAGTTAATCATAACACCTGCTGTGTTAACTAATTAATCACAATAATCCAAAAAGAAGTGGTGATATAAATAATATTAAAAATATAATAACTAACAAGTTTGTACAAAGATGCTTGTTACTGTGCTTTGCATTTATGTTTGACACAATGTAAAAAAAAAAATAAAAAAAAAAACCTAAACTTGTTAAAATTAAGTGGCTAATGATAGTATAGTCAATTGTATCAATATATATCATAGTATTGGTTGCATGTTATCCACCTTTTTCTTGTCGTAAAATCTATGGGTCTAGCTTCCGGTCTCAACCGTGTGCAGCTATTTTTAGCTGTACAAAACAGTTAGTTTTGCTGCCTGATATTGAAAATTTGTGTGTCTTATGATATTATTTTAATGTATTATCTTAATTATGAACACACTGGTTTGTAGTGCAAACAGTTTTACCATTTATTGCACATAGTTATTCTTCTCGTTATTTACCTATAGCAGCTAATGAACCGGAAGTCTCAACCATATGCTTACTTCCGCATTGAAGAAAAAGGTGGATAAGATAAATGTTGTTCCATATATGCATTTAACCCAGAAACTGTAAACATCAGATGGAAATGGAACATGAATCTGTTACATTGCACTTAAAGAAGAAAAACCCCAAACCCACAGAGGGGACTTTGCCTCTTCATTTCAGAAAACCACAATCTGAGTCTCACAAATGCACAAATCAGTCCACATATTTAAGAATTTCCACAAATGTTTAATTAATATAATTAAATTAACAAATATATATGTTGTTTTGTAAGCTACAATATAACACACAAATACATACAGGTTATTTGTGTATCTGTGTTATATTCATCTAATTTAATGCATTAATAAATGCCCTGTCATTTATCTAATAGAAAATATAATAGCTTTAGAAAATATAATAAAATAACATTAGCTCATCCAACAACAGAACTTGTATGTCTTTTTGTCTTTTGGACGCACCTTTTAATTTGGATCACAAGATAACCATAATTGTTGGAATTGTTGCATTTACAATGCTCAAGAGACTTACGAGAAGCATCTTCCCAGACAGCAACATAGTTTTGGACCAGATCCAGCCCACATCTGGCCCGTTTGAAATCCATGCGGGCCAGATGTGGGCCGGATTTGGGCCGACACTGCTTGCTGTCTGGGTTGTTTGTTTTTCTGACTCACTGATGCCCACGCAACCACTGACACACATTTCATTCACACATTCCACATCCAGACCACATTCACATGTCCATGTCTGCATTGCAAAAGCATTTTTTGAGCATGTAACCTTTCAAAACCAAGTGCAATGACTGACGATTGATTGAGGTCTTTTGATCTAACATGTAATACATGTTTAAAATGATGCAGATTTTTGTAGCTGAACTTATTACACATCTGCTTCAAAATAAACACACTCATTCCCTTCTCTTACACCACAAGAGCTTGTGATTAAACAAACAGAAAACTGATTTACCAATGGATTATCTGTGAAGATTATCTTGTGAAGTGAAAAGCTGTGTGTTTATAAGAAACAAATCCATTAAGACATTTCTTCAAACCATTGCTTCCGGCTAAAATACAAGTCTGCCACCAATAATATTGCTTTCTTCAGTGAAAATTTGTCCTGTCTGAATCAGAAGAGAAATATGCACAGATCAAGCACCATTTACAAGCAAAAATAAAAACAAAAAAACAAAACAAAACAAAACAAAACAAAAAAAACGGGAAAGAAAGAAGAAGTAGTCCAAAACAGTTCTAAACAAATACGTTGATGGGTTTTGATTTGAGAGCACAACAAGGGAATACATTTTTATTATGGATTATGGACTCTCATTATGGATATTTTGGCCAGAAGCATCAGTTTAAAGTTAAAACAGGAAAAGAGGATGGAAACTAATCTTGAACCTTTTAAGCATCTTTATGTATATGCAGCCTTGACCTATATGAGTTTCCTGTTTTTGGAGGTTACCCCTTCTGAAAAGCTATAAAATGAGCACTGAAACAGGCACATTATTTCATTCAGCTTCTGACCAAAGATGAATCTGCAAATTTCAGTTTTTCTTCTGTTCGTTCTTTTCACGGCAGGTACAGATTGCTTTTTATAAAGTTATTGGGTACAAATACAGATTATTGGAAGTTTCACTTTCTCTCTGCCTCTATTTTTATTACTAAAGGACACTCTTTCTACTGTTATGAGTGTTGGACCGATTCTTGTACAGAAGAAAAGGTGATATGTCCCTTTGGATATTACAAGTGCAGAAGTGCAACAATTGTAAAACAAATTGGTAAGTCCAACATAATACATTGAAATTTGCTGTTATATTTGACTGATGGAGAGACTTCTATAATTTACTGGTGCTGCGACAATGGAAATAGACCACTACACATTTTCCTGGTGGAATCTACTGATATGTTCCGATATTTAATTTTTAAAAATTTTTAAAGTTTAAATTGAGAAAATCATCAATTTAGTCTTTTCTCTAATTTTTTTACTCTTGTTGCTTCTCCCACATTCAACACACACCAAGATGGCGCTGCTATGTTCGGCTGCCGTCCGGGCCGCTCCGCTAAGACTATGCTTTTATTTACTTTTTTACTTACTTTTGATTTCTATTTTTACACACATAACGTCGGCACTGATCACCTATGACAAAAGTGCACTCTTGGACATCGGAAACCGCCTCACTAACCTGGTTCAGGACACTTTATCACCGAATCCATCGTGGCCTCTTGAGATTCTTCGGAACGCGGAGAACAAAGGACACAGGAGACGGAACAAAAAACACCGTGGAAAAAGCGCTGGGATTCGGAACAGATTGAGGAAAAGGGCTCA
The DNA here is from genome assembly GCA_027422415.1 of Schizothorax lantsangensis. NCBI lineage: Eukaryota > Metazoa > Chordata > Actinopteri > Cypriniformes > Cyprinidae > Schizothorax > Schizothorax lantsangensis. The sequence continues at coordinate 47,042 of JAPDDO010000426.1, read as the reverse complement.
CAGTCCTCCTTTACCGAGCCTTTTGCTCGCTAATGTCCAATCCTTGGATAATAAGATGGACGATCTTAGAGCCAGGATTAGTTTCCAACGGGACATAAGGGACTGTAACATCATCTGTTTGACTGAAACATGGCTCACGCCCTCGGTTCCGGACACTGCTGTAACGCCGTCTGACAACTTCTCTGTTTTACGGATGGACAGAACAGCGGAGGCTGGTAAATCCAAGGGTGGTGGTGTGTGTTTCATGACTAACAAGAAATGGTGTGACCCCAGGAATATCTCCTCTCTCTCGCGATCCTGCTCGCCTCATCTGGAACATCTATCCATTATTTGCCGCCCATTCTATTTACCCCGCGAGTTCTCCGCGGTCATCGCTACTGCCGTTTACATCCCTCCACAGGCAGACACGAGCTTGGCTTTGTCTAAACTTCACGATGTGATCAGCGGCTACATTAACCAACATCCTGACGCTGCCTTTATCATCGCAGGGGATTTTAACAAAGCCAACCTCAGGCAGGTCATGCCGAACTTTCACCAGCATGTATCCTGTCCAACCAGAGGACCGAATACACTGGATCACTGCTACTCTCAGTTTAAGAACGCCTACAAGGCCCGCTCTCTACCTGCTTTTGGTAAGTCTGACCACGCCGCCATCTTCCTCACACCGGAATACAAACAAAGGCTCGCACAGGAACCCCCGGTGAAGAGGGAAGTGACGCGTTGGTCCTCCCACTCTGAAGCTATGCTGCAGTCGGCTCTTGATGACGTCGACTGGGACATGTTCAGGGCGAGCTCATCTGACGTCAGCGAGTTCACGGAGGTAGCAGTGAGCTTTGTAAACACACTTACCGAACAAGCTACAGAAACAATAACTGTAAGGACTTTCCCCAATCAGAAACCGTGGATGGACAGATCAATCCGTGAAGCGGTTAACAAACGCACTGCCGCATACAACGAGGCTCTTTTGTCTGGGAATATGCGCGAATATAAAGCTTCGTGTTATGCTCTCAGACGAGCTGTAAGTGCCGCCAAACATCGCTACAAAGAGAGAATTGAGTCTCATTTCCAGCTCAATGACTCGCGACGCATGTGGCAGGGACTAAGGACCATCTGTGCCTTTGGAAGCAAATCCTCCGCGCAGGTGAGAGCAGATCCGTCGCTGGCCGAAGAATTAAACACCTTCTACGGCCGCTTTGAAAGCAACGGAGGCATCGCGGCTCTGCCGAGCAGCGCGTCAGGAAGCAGCAGGCAGAGAAGCGAGAATCATGTGATCACCGTGACGGAGGACGAGGTTCGGAGGGCACTAAAGAGAGTGAACATCAGGAAAGCGGCTGGACCTGACGGGATCACAGGCCGGGTTCTGAGATCATGCGCTGATCAGCTTGCTGGTTTGTTCACTTCTATCTTCAATGAGTCCCTTGCTACCTCTGTAGTTCCCACCTCCTTTAAAAAATCCATCATCATCCCTGTGCCTAAGAACAGAAAACCCTCTTGCCTGAATGACTATCGTCCAGTGGCCCTCACATCTATAGTCATGAAGGTTTTTGAGAGACTTGTTAAGAGCCACATTAGCTCCTCCATCCCTGTTACTTTGGACCCTCTTCAGTTTGCCTATCGCTCCAATAGATCAACTGATGATGCCATCTCACACATACTCCACTCCTCCCTCACACACATTGACAGCAGCAATGGGAACTATGCAAGACTGCTATTCATAGACTATAGCTCAGCTTTTAACACCATAGTCCCCACCAAGCTGACTAATAAACTCACAGGCCTCGGCCTAAACACCTCACTCTGCGACTGGATCCAAGACTTCCTCACCGGCAGACCTCAAGTGGTGAAGGTAGGCCAGTTCACCTCAAACTCCATCACCCTGAACGTAGGAGCCCCGCAGGGCTGCGTTCTGAGTCCCCTGCTATACTCTCTCTACACACATGACTGTGTGTCCCCTCATAGATCCACATCTATTATCAAATTTGCTGATGATACTGTGGTTCTGGGCCTCATTTCCAACAATGATGAGACCGCATACTTGGATGAGGTGGAGAGACTAACATCATGGTGCCAGGACAACTGTCTCTCTCTGAACGTGAGCAAAACCAAAGAGCTGATTGTGGACTTCAGAAAGAGACACCTGCTGCCCTACACTCCTCTTATGATCAGTGGGACCCCTGTGGAGAGAGTAAGCAGCTTCAAGTACCTCGGCGTAAACATCTCCGAGGACCTGACTTGGACTACACACATCCAAACACAGGTCAAGAAAGCCAGGCAAAGACTGTACCATCTGCGACAGCTGAGAAAATTCAGGGTCTCACCAACAATCCTGAAAACTTTCTATGCAGGGACCATAGAAAGTGTTTTGTCTCAGTGCATCTCAGTGTGGTATGGAAACAGCTCCAGTCAAGACTGCAAAGCCTTGCAGAGAGTTGTGCGCTTAGCTGAGCGTATCTCTGGGTCGGCTCTCCCCTCTCTGCAGGACATCTACATCAAACGATGCAGAGGCAGAGCTGACAAAATCATCAAAGATTCAAATCACCCTGGAAACTGTCTTTTCACTAGGCTGCCATCTGGTAAGCGCTTCCGCTGCCTGATGGCAAAAACAGAGAGACTCAGGAGGAGTTTCTTCCCCACGGCCATCAGGCTCCTGAACTCAAAGTCAGCCTCTTAAAAACATCATCTGACTTACTTCAATCACTAATCACACACTCATTATTAATCTCTACCTCATAACTACCTCATAACTGTCAGTGTCATTTGCTCATTTGCACACTTGCACACTTGCACACAACACGTTCTGTATCTTGTAAATCGTATCTTATTTTTATATTTATTTTATTTTTTGTGATTGGCTGCTTCATGTCAACCATGTATAACCTGTTGCACATTCCTCTCTGTACAGTCATGCTCATATTAATATTTAATTCTACAGCCTACTGTCATGCACATTCTTTTACATTTTATATTTTATTCTTTATATCTTATTTTTCATTCATCTTATCTTATGTTTACTTCCCTTGTGTTGTTTTTTCAATATTTGCACTGTCCATGGAGCGGACCCGACTCTCATTTCACTGCTGGTTATACAGTCTCTGTATAGTCGTGTATGTGACAAATAAAACTTGAAAACTTGAAACTTGAAAACTTGAATAAATCTTCCATCTAAATATTGTGCAGTTGAACTGGTCTTTATCACTCTATCATTAATGTTTTTCTCAGGTGACATTAGTTCCAAAATGAAGATTAAAGATTCAGATTAAAAGATCAAAGTGGGTCCATTAATCTCGGCACTACAAAGATATCTTTTTCCTGCTGTGGCACTTACCTTTGTAATATCAAAGATGCTCCAGGTATTGAAATTTCCTGACCAAGTGCAAATGATTCTTTCAAGTCAACACTCATTTTACTTCCATATGACACTGAATCAGGGAGAAAAAAAATATATAGGGTGGGGCTTAATTTTCTATCAAGCACTGAAGCAGCTAAAGGAGTGTTGTTTCATTAGATGTTATATTTGTTGAAGGAATAAAATAAAACTTTTTCCCCTCCTTTAGATCCCAGAACTATGGTCACCAATGGAAATAAATGTTACCATTGTGATGAGAAGAGCTGCTTAAACATAATGAGCTGTTCAGGGAGTGAAGACCGCTGCATTACAATAACAGGTGAGAATCTGAAAAAGGAAGAAGAGTCTACATTTGTGCCTCTCCAACATTAACAGGCCTTATTTTTGAACACAGGCTTTTATGTTTAATACAGTTACATACAGTATACCAATAAACCAAATCAGAATAAATAAATCTTTTTTTTTTTCTTTTTTTTTATCAGGAACTTGGGGAGGCCGGCCAACGGTTGTAAAAGGCTGTATCTCTAAATCTATTTGTGATTCCACAACATATTCTAATGATGAAAGCATCTCATGCTGTGAGGGGAACCTGTGTAATGATGATAAGAGTGTCATCCAGAGCGTCACCCCAAGCTTCATCCACAGCTTCATGTATAACGGTGCTAAGACTGTCACTCAAAGCTATAAGTATAATGTTTCTAACAGTGTCCCCCAGAGCTTCATGTATAACGACGCTAAAAATGCCAAGAAGAGCTTCATGTATGACAATGCTAAGAGTGTTACCCAGAGTGCTAACAGTGCTAACAGTGTCACTCAGAGCTTCCTGTTCCTCTGCTGTTCTCTGCTCTCCTTCATCCTGCTGCACTGAATCCAGCAGCTCTTCACATTCTACAATCAGACACACTGTACTGAATATAGAGCTTGTATTTTTTCATACTATCATTACCTGAAATTATCACAGATATAAGTCCTCTATGGGATCGTTCTGCTATAAAGCAAAATTGAGACTGAGATTTCACTGATCTATAGATCTATCTGGGGAATACGTTTTGAGAAATGAACAATGCAAATAATAATAAAAAAATTTCAGTAATATGTTTATGATTGGCAAAAAGAGAAATAGCCAGAAATCATGAGTAATAATATTTCACAAATACTTTTTCTCTATAATTTTGTGTGGGACCCATTAATGCATCATGTTATATGAAGGTACTGGTATTGATCCAGATTTCATGATTCAATTCAATTTTTAAACTCTTTATTTGATTCTTGTCTTAATGCAGTTCATTTTGAATTGATTCATATAGACTCATTTGGAAAAATTACAGGTACATGTCATTTTTTCTTAAGGAAAAATACAGTATTCCTACATACAGTATTACAGTATTCGTGTCTTTTAAATGGTTCTACTATATGACTGTTTTTTTTCTTCACAAAACACTAACTAAAAACCACCACTTTCAGCACCAACACTTTTTTAAACACCTGTCTGTGATTATGAATTGCAAAACCAAGTGCAATAAAAGGTTAATTGAGGTCTTTTGATCTAATGTGTAATATGGTTAAAATCTTGAAGTTTAAGTGAAATGACTACACATAAAATACTAAATAAAATAAAAACACACACACATACATTCTCTGCTCTTACAACACCCAAAAACAGAGGAAGGTATGTACCTCATATTGTACTAAAAACAAACTACAGAAGATCTTCTAAGATAATTTAGAGCTTATAGTTAAACAAACAGAACATGTATTCATTGTTTGCTTAAAGCAATAATCGGCGTGTTTGTAAGAAACAAATCCGTCAGGATGTTTTTCATTTCAAACCATTGCTTCCGGCTTAAATATGAGCCTTCTATCCAGTGATAAAGTTTCAATCTCATCTCAATCACAGATCAAGCACTGTTTACAAGTAAACACAGTCCAGAAGAGTTTTAAACAAATAGGTCAGATGATTTTGATGTGAGAGGAAAACAGAGAATGGATGTAAGGAAGCGTTATTATGCATTACGGAGTCAACACAAAGACAAGGGACTTTGGTCAACATCACTACCCAGTGTAGGTTGCATATTAAAGGAATCATATGATGCTATTTTTAAAGATCATTATTTTGTGTATTTGGTGCAGAATATGTTGACATACTTTAATGTTCAAAAAACACATTATTTTTCAAATACTGTACATTATTGTAGTTCCTCTATGCCCCGCCTCTCTCAAACGCTTCGTTTTCTACAAAGCCCCTCCTTCCGACAAGCACAGACTGCTCTGATTGGCTAGCTGACCCAGAGCATTGTGACTGGCCGAACACCACAAGCACGTGTCGGAAACGTAACTCCCCTTTTTATAATCATGAGCTTCAGCTTTCAAAGTAAATATAAAGACAGTTAAACTAAAGTCTGTCCGGTCCAAAGATTAAACGCACAGTTAAATCTCTTTTGTCAAGCCCTTCATACCTTGCTGAAATAAAGCAGCCTTGACCTTTATCAGTTTCCTGTTTTTGGAGGTTAGTAGGCTACTAGTTTAATGCTAGTCTAGCTGGTGCATCAGAAAAGCACTGCAGTTCACCATCTGCTGAAAGCTTATGTGTTCAAATCTAAAACATAAATTAATATGATGTTACTGGTTTAAAATTTTGTGGTTAAGGGATAGTTCACCCAAAATCTACAAATCTAAAAACTACAATTTTCTTGTGACCAATTAGGCTATATCTTTTCTTATTAATTGTTAACAGGTCAGCTTAAATACATCCCTTAAAAAAAGTTATTTATCAAACTTGCGAGATTAAGTTCCTTTGAACAATAAAGTCTTTGTTTTATTATGTTATTGACTTCAAACTGTCATTTCCTCATAAAGACTCTCCCTTTCTCTGAAAATAATAAAATGAGCACTGAAACAGGTGCAAAGTCAATTGTGTTTGCAATGTTAGGTACAGATACAAATAACAGATTTTAACCCTTGCTGACTCTTTTTTATTATTAAAGGACACTCTCATTAGTGTGATGGATTTATGAATGGAAAAACTGGTGTTATGTTCCACTGGATTTTCAAGGGTAATAGAAATTGGTAAGACCAATATGATAGATTGAATTCACTGAAATTCACAGAACTGCTACTAATTATCCTGGCAACAAAAATCACAGATTCGATTTTGACTATTTAATTAGCTTTCTCTCAGAATGTTACAGTAACAATACAAGTTGCATAAAAAAATGATTGAAATGAGAATCGAATTGAATTAGAATAATGCTATTTTTTTCTTTTCTCTTTTGATTTGCAGCTGTGAGATGATACATTATCAGAAAGACTAATTTTTTAAACTCTCACTGCTTCTTTCTAATGTAACATTTATAAATAATGTTTCCATCAAAACAATGCACACTTAAACTGGTATTTCCTATATTGTTCATATATTTTTAGGTAACATTAGTATTGAAATGAAAGAAAAAAAAAAGTTCTGTTGGCTGTAGAAGTGGGTCCCTGAACTTTGGTGATGTGAAGTCGTCTTTCTGCTGTGGCACGCACTTTTGTAATGCCCAAGATGCTCCAGGTATTGAACTATACAGTGATCATGTGGAAATGACATGTTCATTGTATCTTCTTTAAAGTCAACACCCATTTTCCATATGACATTCAGTCAAGAAAAACAAATGTAGAGTGGGACCTGGGTAATATTTTTCCTCCTGCAGATCCCAGCTCACTTGTCCCCAATGGAAAGACATGTTGCGCTTGTTATGGGGAGAGAAGCTCAAACACAGTGAGCTGTTCCAACCCAGTCTCATATAAAAACGTACCCTGACTACGTTGGTCCAAAGTACAAAACGTAGAGGGGTTACAATAACGGCCCTTGAATTGTATGACTGTTACGTTTTTTTTGCCTATTCTTTTCCTATTGTTTTACGTCCAAGTCACGTGACTTTCAAGATTCCGGCCGTGAGAACAAAAAACATGGCGGACATTTGTCTCATTTTTTGTGAAAAAATCAATATTTTGAGTTAGTTTCTGCATAAAAATAAGTTTTGATTACATTTCTAGCGAGAAATATATATTTTATTTTCATAATATTCACTCAGTGAATGTACACAATCACTCGCTTGCTCGTTGTTGTGAAGATTTTTCAGATCTCGCCAGAATAATGTGAAACTGCAACGTTTTGGTTGCTATGGACGCTGCTATCGGTGGATGGATGGATGGATGATTTCGCTCCGTCTGACGGATCAAACCCTCGCCCACTATATGCGTTGCGTCTGAGGTTGATTTGCTGATCAACACATTAATCCATGGCAGCGGGAGAAACTAATGTTGACAAAGTGACGAGTTACGAAGAAGTACTTTTAGCTTGGAATCAATGTTAGTCCAAGAATATGGACTGGCGTGTTATTTTTGGTATTACTCCCCGATCACGATATTTCACTAAATATCCAGGCAGTGTTCCACTGAAGACGTTTCTTATGACATATTCAGTGCTGCCACCACGTGTGTGGTCTTAGTAATAACTTATTTCTGGTGTATGATCAAGTTTTTCTCTGCATGGAGGTTAATTAATTGTATTTATATTATTTGAAGTATGCAATATCTATCTATCTATCTATCTATCTATCTATCTGTGAAGGAGAGAGATGATCTGTCAAGTTTTTGCAAACAGCATGTGTTCTCTGGTTTGCTACAAAGTGGGAGTCTTTCAGGCTTTTGAATTTTTTTTAATATACTGTAAACAACATACACATAGCTTATGGAACAAAACAATGGGATTGAACATTTCCTTAATTCATGGTGTTCTCCTCCGTCACCCACTGTGGCGGCCAAGTTTTCTCACTATAATAAAAAGAGATTGTTATTAATTTAGGTCTTTACATCAGCCATGAATTAAATTCAAAACAAACATGACAAGGTTAAGGGCAATGAGGAACAGCAAGCCACCCCTTCATTCAGTAGGTTTATAAACTTACAGTAACCTGATAACAGTAAATACCTGCCTATGGTAATATTTTGGTTAAGGTTTGAATATGCATTACCTACGGTGTAGCCGTTTATTTGAAATCATATACCTCTGCTCTGAAGGTATCCATTGTAAAAGACCTCTGCAATTTGCTGCACAATAATAATCTTGAAAATTTGGTCATGAAAGACCTCCCAAGTCTTTGGACTTTTGTAAATGCCTTTAACCAATGTGTCAGGGTTCTGTCACTTCAGTCTAGTGTTATTCATGGTTTTGTGGCAGAGCCCTGACGCTCCCTTCATGTCCTGTGTTTATGTGAGTGCGCGGCTTCGAGTGTGCTCGAGCCGCGCGCTCTCTTGTCTGCGTGCCTTGTTTTGTGTTGGAGCGTGGTGTTCGGATCCCGGCACTCATGTCTTGAGTTTCGGTTTCGTGTCGGGGTTCGGACACTCGCGCTCCATGTTCTGTCTCACTGTGTGAGCGTGCGGCTCGAGTTCGCTCGGCCGCGCGCTCTCTTGTCCGCGTGTGTTGTGTGTGTGTGGTGTTGCACGCAGTCCGTGTTTTTATCAGCTGCGTGCATTCATGTTATGTCTTGTGCTGTGTGGCACGCAGCTCGTGTTTTTCATTGGCTGCGTGCTTTTATGTTGTCATGTCTTGTGTGAACACGCGGTTTATGAGTGTTCTCATTAGCTGCGTGTTCATGTCCTGTTTTGCACATGGCTGGTGATTTGTTTTGCTGGCCATGTGCTTGTGTTTTCGTTTTGTGTGAGCACATGGCTTTTGTCTTAGTTTTCTGTGTGCCATGTGCTCTCATGTCAATTGTCTTGACCCCACCCATCTTGTTACCTGATTATTGGTTAATTTGCCCCACCTGTGTTTTCCTCATTACCCTCCTCATTTGCTCCCTTTATAATCTCCTTGTGTTTGCAGTCCCGTGCCAGTTCGTCATCGATGTTCCTTCACCTGTATCCTGTCGTGTCCTGTCTGCCTTGTCGAGTCCTGTCCTGCCTTGCCAAGCCTCTGTCTTGTTTTTCCCCTACGGGGTAGTTTTTGTTGTTTTGTTTGTTTTTTTTGATTATTAAAAAGAACCCATTCCTCTGCACAACTGAGTCCTCGCCTCATCCCTTAACCCCAACCCTGACACAATGTGTGTTACTTTATCATCCCAATGTCAACATCTAATTAAAATTCAATGTGAAGAAAAAGGAAATCCTTGCTCAGAATAAATTGGTGATTATGTCCAACATATGTCTCTCAATTATGGCAGTCAGGTTTATCTGCCTTAAAGGTCCCATGGCATGGATTATTTCATTATTTTATAATGTTTCCTGGGGTACCCTTATAATGTTAGTATGTTTTTTTAGTTCAAAAATTGTCATAATTTAGAAATAAAAGTCATTTTTCCTAGCCTGATTTTAGCCTCTGATTTGAACGCTCTGTTTGAAGGGGCGTGTCTGCTGTGAGACCTCATTGTAAACGCCCACTCCTGTGAATGGCTGACATGCTTGCATATGAAATAGCGAGCATTAGATGTGGAACTCTCTCGAAGAGTGCCCAAGGACACTTTAACACACTGAGCCACAGCCGCCCACAAATACAAGCCTAGGCTATTACTTTAAGTTTTGAAGTACTAAGAATTAGGCTATTCCAATCAAAACTATGATAAATTGTACATACCAGAGTGAACAGGGCTCCCATTCCACCAACTTCATTTGGATCCCCTGAAAAAACATCAAAGTTAGGGGGTTAAGTGGTTTCCAGATGGGGTGCTGCAATTCCACTGAGTACATCTAAGACTTTTAATTATTGTAAAGCTAACCTTCTGCTTTTTGCAGCGGATCACCCTCTTCACTGGGTAGTAAGGTTCCCCTTCTAGGATCCCATGGTTACATTCTGAAAGACCAAAAAAAGTACATGAGTTTGACCTCATACATCTTCATCAATGAATTAAAAAACAGGCAACACATGATATATTTATGACTTAAGTATATCTGGCTAAGACAAAAGAATCACTGTATTTGAAGTCTGATTTGAAATGGTGAAATGTAAATCTAGGAAAGCTTAATAACCTTTGGGTGATTTTTTCCCCCTCAGTTTCTTCCTTGTAGACATGTCTGAGGCTGCAGAATTCTTCTGCTTCTTTTTATTGTTTGCAGCCATATCTGTTGAGATTAAGGAAATGTATCTGTGAAGAGCTGTTATTACAATGAATACTGGTCTAAATACCTTTATTCCAATAACAAATATATAATATCACATTACAATTGGAAAGATATAGATTGTAATCTTTTGCAGGGCACTCATTGAAATACATGGAAATTGTTTAACCATATGCTGTATGGTCACTTCTTCGCTCTACCAAGGGTTATAGACTACAAGATGTACACACAGGTGACCAATTGAAGGAAAAGCCTGGAAGATGAGGGGAAAAACAATGAATGTAGATCCTCCTACACATATTACCTTTATCCTATAACCTCAATATTGATGGGAGATGTGTCTTCCAGACTGATAATGCTTCAATTCACAGAGCACAGTGTCTCACAGAATGATTTACTAAGTATGAAGATTTTGTCAATCTGATTCAATGGGTTTTACAAACCCCATTTTCAATGAAGCTGGGTCAACTGTAAAACGAAAATAAAAACATAATACAACGATTTGCAAATCATTTTCAACCTATATTAAATTGAATACTCTACAAAGACAAGCTGAAAAAAATTATTGTTTTTTAGCTAATATTAACTCATTTTGAATTTGAGGCCTGCAACATACTCCTAAAAACCTGGGACAGGATCAGGACTGGGAATGTTTGGAACATTCCACAGGTGAACAGGTTCATTGAAAACACGTGAGTGTCATGATTAAAAGGGGCATCCCGGAATTCATTCACAAGCAAGTCATCCTTGGTTGTGAATGACTGAGCCTTCTGGGGATGCTATGTGATGGTGGGAATCACTACTGTAAAGGATATTAACGTGGGCTCAGGAACACCTTGGAAAACAATTGTCAGTTAACACAGTTTGTCGCTACTACAATTGCTATGAGTGCGGTCCACATTTGAAATAGTTTTTGGAAATCATGGACGTCGTGTTCCTTGGGATAAAGAGGAAAAGGACCACCCAGATTGTTATCAGCGCTAAATTCAAAAGCCATGGGGGTGTGTTAGTGTCCATTGCATACCCATGCCCCATGACATTCAAAATGAGTGAATCTTTGCAAACAAACAATAAAGCTTTTCAGTTTGAACATTAAATATCTTGTCTTCGTTGTATATTCATTGAATATAGGAACTTCACTAGAACAGGGGTTTGTATGATCATCAGAGGCCTAATTTATAAGTGTATAAACACATATAAACAAACTGAGAAATAAGAAACTGATTACGATGACAGAAATCCACGCTCACCACAGAATATGAAAGCTTGCTAAGTTACACCATATTTTGAGTTGATTATCATTTATTATTTCATGGCTTGGTTAAATTCTAATGTAGAATGCGGTCTGTTATTTCTTGATAACAGACCACTGCTAAGTATAACACACCGTTGCCATGAAAAACAGAGCGTTGCCATGGACACGGTGTTCTTTAATGGAAGCAATACAATCATTTTAAAATCAATAAACTCCTTTTTAAATCCATATTTTGTGTCAAATTATTGATTTATTTGGTAGGTAGCCATGTAATAAGCGGGATAATGTATAGCGAGGCGGTTGTTATAGCGAATACAACCCCTTCAGGCTGATTCAAGTCCCGATCAGCCTGTCGTGGTTGTATTCGCTATAACAACCGCCTCGCTATACATTATCCCTTACTTAACAGAAACCAGCATAGGACGGGAATTGTTACAGCCATGTATTTTGATGTGTGTGTGTGCACATACTGAGCTTGTCCATATACACAGTAGACTGAAGTGAATTCTATACAGCTAAAAATGAGGCACCAAAGACCTGCAGCAGACTTTGGATGTGCAACATTGCTCTCCATCATCATCAGTCCTACTAGATAGCTGTTCTGGTGGCACATTGTGGCCGATACCACCTCAGTAATTCACTTGCCAAAAGTTTGTTTTTGTTTCAGCATCTGTCAATCATCCTGTCAGAATTTTGAAACGTTATATTTCCCTTTAGTAATTTTTGAAAGGCAAGTTATCCAGACCTACATATAACAGTAGTTACTGGTATAACACCTCAGAAGTCACCTCACACTAATCAGTCACTTGTTTTTTTTTTCAAATTTAAATACATTTCCTTATTTAGAGTATTATTTCAGTTTAAGAAGGAGAGACAGATTAAATGTTTAACATGGTTATCATGTATACCATGATTAAACAACATATGAAAAAGAAACACGACTAGCAATTGAATCATGATTTATATGCTATTTGAAAATATCAGCAGAACTTACCACGTTTCTGCTGAGGTGGTTCTGTGATGGGTAGGATGGGAGGACTGGTGGTTAGCTGGATGGTGGGCTGGATGGGAGGAGGGCTGGTGGTGGGCTGGATGGTGGACTGGATGGGAGGAGGACTGGTGGTGGACTGGATGGGAGGAGGACTGGTGGTGGGCTGGATGGTGGACTGGATGGGAGGAGGACTGGTGGTGGACTGGATGGGAGGAGGACTGGTGGTGGACTGGATGGGAGGAGGACTGGTGGTGGACTGGATGGGAGGAGGACTGGTGGTGGGCTGGATGGGAGGAGGACTGGTGGTGGGCTGGATGGTGGACTGGATGGGAGGAGGGCTGGTGGTGGGCTGGATGGGAGGAGGGCTGGTGGTGGGCTGGATGGTGGACTGGATGGGAGGAGGACTGGTGGTGGGCTGCTGGTTAGTACAACCTAAATGGTACAAAAAGAGGAAATTATTCACCTCCTGTAATAAGAACAAATGTCCCCTTTTTTTCTAGCAGGGACTGTGCTCCATAAGTAAACGTCCAGTACATTTGTATTTTGTATTCTTCTGTCTATAAATGCTGCCCTATGGACTATATGCTCTCTTTAGAACTGAGGCGAGGCTGATTTTGTACTCTGGTGCAAATTGTAGGATCTCATTATCTCATGTGAAGTGGAGATATGTGTTTATAGTTTTTTGAAGTTTAATTGAGAAATGCCTCTTGCTGTTGACTCTTTTGCTATGTATGGCAGACAATCAGTGAGCTATGTGGATCACTGACTAGTAAAAGAAACTAGGTCTGCAAACAACGGTTATTTTCATAATCTGTCGACTATTTTTTTTTTCAATGATTCGATTAGTTGTTTGGTCCATAAACCATCAGACAATTTAAAAAAATGCTGACCAGTGTTTCCCAAAGTCAAAGATGATCAAAGATCAAGTCAAATATATATATATATATTTATATATTCATTCATATGTAAGACTCTGAAAGCAGAGGATTTTTTTATTAAACAATTATCAAAATTGTTGGTGATTAATTGTATAATTGATTAATAATCTCAAATATCAATTTATTTTCGCAGCTCTAAAAGAAACACCTATTGGATAAAACAAAGACCAAATTTGATGAAGCAACAGATGAATAGCTATTTTTGGCCCACTGTGGTTTGCCCTGTGACAGTGGTACCAAGAAAATCCCCAACTGTAATTGCTGTGTCACATTTATTTTTATGTTGACTGTGGAGTAAGATTTTAAATAATCACACACACTTACCATTAATTAACAGTTCATAGAGAGCCTTCATCCTGTCAAGGCATTTTTCAGAATGGTCTGACAGCTGCCATTTTGGCTGGAGGACTTGTGCGGACCAGGTTTTCTGCTTCTTTGTTTTCTTTCCAATGAAGACTATGGCCTTGTACCCCAATGTGTTTAACTTTTCGACCTGAAAATAAAGATATATATTATGTAATATATACAGAAATATAAGCAATTATAAATGTCTTAAACATTGTGGGCTAAAGATGTTAAACACATACCAAGACAGATGCCTCATCAATAACATGAGAGGTGGTTTGGTTTTTGTTTTGGTTTTTTAACCACGTCTCCTTTCTGTCCTCAAATTTCTGAAGTTTTTTTGCCAGTCTTTGCTTTCTTGGCTGTACCGACTGGCAATATTTGCAGGTCTTGGTGGCCACACCAATAGCTGCTTTGCAGCCCACACAGGTTGTTATTGTTGACCCTCTTGGCATCTTAAAACTAGAATATAAAACAATCAACATTTAATAACGAAAGAGACAAAGGAACTGCCTTATTTAAGTGTTACATTACAAATGTTTGTAATTTGGCCTATTTCAGCATTATCAGTAGGCTAGTGTCAGATATCAACACTTCATGTGTGTTTCATATTTTCAAACGCGATACAGCACGAGATACCGTTAATATCGATGTAGTTTATTTTGCATTTACATAAATAAATTTAATTTATGTAAATAAATTACTATACATTTCTGCCCTTGAGCCGCCAATTCGTTTTAATGACCTGTGTGTCAGCTGTTGCAGTGCATTGTGGGATTTGTAGTATGAGTGAGCGGTGGGAGTGCGATTTACCGCGGGCCATTAATAATAGATGTATGAAATTATACGGCCACGGAAAAAATATCGATATATGACTTTTAGTCCATATCGCACAGCCCTACTACAGATTCTATGCAACAATTACCCATACTCCATAGTTTCATATAGCTCCAAGTTGATTTCTGTTTTCATCTAACGTTAGGTATTGTATTGTATTTGTGTGTGTGTGTGTGTGTGTGTATGATTTTACCACTTGTCTTACTGTAGCTCCTATCTCATTTTGATTCTGCTGCAGTGACATGTGAATTTGGAATCAATAAAGTTTTCAACTTATCATATCATTCTGACCTCGATTAGCACATTGCCGCCAACTGCAGCTAACGTTAAATGCGGTGGCTAATATAACGTTAATGCTGGATAAATCCCTATGTCATTGCACACATCCCTATGAATTCATGGTGATAAATAATTAACGAATGATTGCGTAGACAGCGCTAACTAACTTTATTATTTAGGTTCCGTTAGCATATGTTGATATCCCTATGTATTCATTACCTACCTTTTAGGATGTACAGTATGAATGGTGAGTGACGGAGAGAGTGGACACCCCCTCACTCACGTGTCAATCAATCACCTCTCGCAGCTACGTTGCCCACACGTGAAAACGTGATGTCACTTTTGTGACTCTGTTACATTTAACCCTTGTATTGTGTTCGGGTCTGTTGGACCCGTTTTCATTTTTTGTCAAAAAAGAAAAATGATACGATTAATTATTTGTTCAAACTCAGACACTTTGGCCTTGGCTCATTTTCTGTGAAGAATATATATTTATTTAATCATTTAGCTGACGCTTTTGTCCAAAGCTTACAGATAAATACAATATTTACAATAGAAAATATATCTGAACACATTTTCATTGATCACACACTGTACACCACATTTATATTACACACAGGATGTTCGGGTCCACTGGACTAATAAAAGACCCGGGTCTAATAAAAGTGTGGAAATTGTATGTCCTGTGTACCTTTACTCTGTCCCCCTCCTGTCAGGGCCTGCTGTTAGTGTGTCTGTGTGTGTGTGTGTGTATATGGTTTATGAGGACACAAATGTGCATAATGACATGGGTATTACAACGAAAACATGGTTTATGAGGACATCTGTGTCCTCATAAACCAAACGGCTTTAAAAAAAAAACATACTAATTGTGTTTTTTTTTTTTTTAAAATTGAAAAGTTTTCTGTGATTGGTAGGTTTAGGGTTAGGCTTAGTGTATGGGGATAGATACAGTTTGTACATTAGAAAAACCATTACACCTATGGAGAGTCCCCGTAAACCATATATCCAAGTGAGTGTGTGTGTGTGTGTGTGTGTGTGTGTGTGTGTGTGTGTGTGTGTGTGTGTGGCAAGCCGTTTTGATTTTTTTTTTTCATTCTCAGGATATGAATTCTTGATATCAACAATTCAATTTCCACTAGTAACAATGTTAATTCTTTATATCAACAATTACATTATCACTAGTTAAAATGCTAACTCTTGATATCTGTAATTGTATTTTCACTAAATGTCACCATAGGCTGCCATTCAAATGTAATTGTTGATATCAAGAATTGATTTCTTACTAGTTGAAATTCTGATTTCACATATCAGAAATACAATTCTTACTAGTAAAAACCTTTATTTTTGATATCAGTAATCCCCTGGTTACTAGTACAGACGTCTATTCTTGATATCAACAATTTAATTGTCACTAGTGGCAATGTTCATTTCTGATATCATGAATGTGATTGTTACTAGTAAGAAAGCCATTTTAAATATCAGAAATTATATTGATATCAGAAATGCATTTTCAGATATCAGAAATAACAAATGTAGCATGTTGAAATACATTTACTGATATCAAGAATTAACATTTAAACTAGTAACAACTAAATTCTTGATATCAAGAATTAACATTTTAACTAGTGAAAATTTAAATACGGCTTGCCTATTGCCATTCCCAGGATATAAATTATTGATATCAAAAATTAACATTGTTACTAGTAGAAATCTAATTCCTGATATCAAGATTAAACATTTAAACTAGTGAAAATTGAATTGTTGATATCAGGAATTCATATCCTGAGAATGAAAAAAAGTCAAAACGGCTTGCCTAGTGTGTGCGTGTGTGTGTGTGCATGAGTGTGTGCGTGCGTGTGATAGAGAGAGATTGTGTGTAAGTGTGAGAGAGTTATATACTAGTCAACCATGCCATCCAATAAAGCACTGCACACACTTTTTGTTGTCTACTTAAATCTAACTATAACATTAGATGCATTGTGTAGCCTATTTGCTGTGGCAGATATAAATGATTTGCATGACTGTGTTAGGTCATCCTGGCATAAAACCCTCTAAAATCATAAAGATAAAAAAATTGTCAAACAATCCTCATTTTGATCATTATTTACACACACACACTTGAAGCCCTCAAAGTGCTCTCTGAACCAGAGCCTGTTAGGGCACATTTCCAAAATGTGAAAAAAATAAAACTTTGTCTTAACTAAATACATCACTGGAAAGGTCTTGACCTGGAGAGTAACATATATCAATCTGAAGGTTCTATATTATTCCTGCTTTGAGATATTGACCTTTGAACCTTAACCACAGGGCATATTTGAAGGCTTATAATTATGGGACAAAAAGGGTTATATACATGAGACCAACTGTTATAGAAAGGTGTTGACATGGGTTATAAGTTCAGCATAGTCACCAAGGAGTGTGGTGGGGGGGATGGGGGGGCTATGGTGTAAAAATACAAATTCCCCATTGAACAAGACGATATTTAAAGTCTGATGCCAAAAATGTGTTTGACATCCCCTCAACCCCCTGGAATGCCACCAATTAAGTATTTACAACTTCCAATTTTAGGGAAAACCCTGGGTTTTAATAAAAACTACAACTCCCTAGACCCCTCTTCAGTACTTGTGTAGACATCAGCACCCCAGTTGTAGTTCCTCCGTTTTAGGGTCGTGCTAGGGTTGTGAAAACATATATCTACTCAAAATAGCAAATATCACAAACTATCTAATGAATAATTATACTGCATGTATATGATCTATGCTAAGAAAATACAAAAATGTTTGTTTAATGACGATAGTTTAACTAAAATATGAGACCAGTGCGCCAACTGCTCTGCTCACGTGACGCAAAGCGGACTGTCCTCATCTCCATAGTAACGGCCACGGCCAATGTTGCTACTTCCGCTATCAAAAATGTAAAAAAAAACACACATTTATTTTTCATAACTGAAGGCGTGATTATTAAAACCGTCATATTTTACGTCAATCTACTGTAGTGCTGCGTTATAAAACACAAATATATTTAAGACAAGAGATATTTAATTTTCCACTTAATGTCCGCCGTTTTTGTTTTCCCGACAGGGACCTCGAGAGTCACATAATTGAGACACAAAATAAAACATTTAAAAAATGTAACAATCACACAGTTTGCGAAAGAATTGACATTTCCCCTCCGACACTATCTTTTTAACATCAGGCTTGACAGCTGTTATGTCTGCCTTAAGCGCCTGCAGTCCTAGCCTGGATGACGTCAATCAGTTCGCTGTGATTGGCCGCCTCGTCCAGCGGCAATCACCTTCCCCACGTGAGCAGTTGACAGCCTCATAAATATGAAGCCTAAAATATAAATTTCGCCCTAGTGGCTTTCTATCGTACAGGTAATAAGTTAACACTGACAAAGGCTAAATAATATATAATAATATAATTAATATAATAATATATGTCTATTAATATATTACTTATAGGATACAATATTCATTTTAATTTTACAAGAGCGTCTGGCCCTGATAGTGTCTGCCGAGAAATGTTTTGGCCGTCGGACAAGTGTAGTTGATGACCACTGCCTTAGAATATAGGCCTAATACTACAGACTTACTTGAAAGGAACAACTCACACAATGGGATAAAACAGTAAACTGACTTAAATGAAAACTATTCATGAATCAAACAAAAGAGACATGACTATAGTTGAAACAACAGTTCACTTTACTGGGTGAAATTAATAAAGTAGGCTTTCTAGAGCTAAGAGACTATGCCCTGTTCAAAATAAAGACTATATTTCTTCAGATAGATAGGGGTGTGTGTGTGTGTGTGCGTGTGCGCACGTGTGTGAGACTGTGTGAACGAGAGAGTGAGAGTGTGTGTGAGTGAGTGTGTGTATGTGTGTGTGTGTGTGTGAGAGTGTGTGTGTGTGTGCGTGTGCGAGTGAGTGAGAGAGTGAAAGTATTAATATACTAACATGTGGAAACATAAGCTGGAATAGCACACTGTTGGAGAGAGTAACAATACAATAGGTTATGTAAACTACAGTAGGTACAATATATACAAACAAGCACAAACAAGTTATTACAGCACTGACGTTTGGGTTCAACACAATGTGACGACATCTTCTTTGAGTCATACACATCATCTCTCTAATAACTACTCTCCCAGTTCCTCATCAGTTGAGGAAGTATTCTCTGAGTCTTCCTCTTCAGAAAAGTCATCTAAGGGCAATGTTTGCAGTCCAAGAATACTTTTGTATGTTGTGCGTGCTGTAGCCAGTTGTGCTTCAACTTCACACAATCTTCTCTTCAGCACACAGAGTAGTCCCTCACGTCCTTTCTCCATTAAGCCCTCTGTACTGCCTGAGAATGTGACATTAAAATATAAAGAAATGAGCCAATGGTTACCAGAGAAGCAAATTGAAGAAAAAGTCTAACTATTTATTGTCTTTACATTTCCCATTGGTGTCTCCAGTGAGCTGAAAGGTAAACTCTTCAATCAGTCCAGCAACACTCCTCATGTACTCCATGTGCTGCTTGACTTCGCGAACCACAATAAATTCTTCTTCTTTCAGTCTAGCCAGCAGCATTACCTTGTCAAAAACATTTTTTTTCCGCTCCATATCACCATGACCTGCAATACATTACATCAAAGTGTTATCTTATAACCTCCTATAAAAATATTGGGACAGAAGATATTTTGCATGCTGTACTACTACAATAGAGAAATAAACCCTGACAGGATGAGATAGAACATCAGCGCTTCGCGAAGGGGTTCGATCACATCCATTTACAAATTACTGCATTCTTTTTTTTGCATATTGCCCAGTGTCTTAAATTTTTTTTTTACATCGGATTCCATATTTACATCAAGATGTGTGCATCAAACAATTTATATTCAGTGCATTTCAGAGGAAGTACTTACATTCCCATGGCCAGGAGTAGTTGTCCACAGCCAGGAGTTCATTGGGAGGAGGCAGTTTTTCAACTTCCCCAACAGTAGCATTGTGGTCATTGATGGCAACTTCCAAGGCTTTCTTCTCAACAGCAATCTTTCTTCTCAGTTGATGCCTTCGCTTGTTCCCACCTACAATGAGAAACACAAAATGAGTGTGCATTCACACGATGACTACACAAAAGCACCATACAGAATAAGACTTCCCAATATGTGTGTATGTGTTATGATTATTGTGACAGATGTTGTGTGATCATTTTTGCATCACAAGTTTCATAATCATTTGAAAAATTGTGAAAAAACTTGGGACATTTTTTTCAGAATCTATTTTAAACAATCATATTTTTTTTTTAAATAGAGGACAAAATTGGTAGGTCAGGACATCTCTGCACTATGCAGAAATATTTGGATATTGCACTCAACCTTATTATGATTTTGACAATTTTTCAGTATGCTGCCCTGACCTTTTAGTAAACCTACTTCAAAAGATGTTTTTTTTTATTTTTAAATAAAAGGCTTTGCTATTTTTACTATGTATAAATCAGTAGTGAATTCATTTTTTCACAAATCTGCATTACTAGCGGCCTTTACATTACTGTGACTGCAGTTGTATCTGATCAAATGCGCATTCTTATTCTTTAGCTTGGGTTAAACTAATTAATTTTACTTTGTTGGAACAGCAGCTACGCTAATGATGTCTCTATTTGTTTCTCTGTTTTGCCACACAGCTCAAGTCTGGATCCAGAACACCTGAGAAGAGATGATACCAACCCCTCAGAGGACCTCAGATAATGCTAACCCTGAAACAACATTCAGAACTAACAAATATTGCTACTTACTATGAAATCACATTATAATTGCTGTTAATAGTGTTCATCGTCTGGTTGACTATGTCTTGTATTAATTTTTCTGAAAATTCCTGTCATATGCACATAAACTGACAGTCACCACTTATAAGCTACAGTACTACTAAATATTGTAGAAACTTAATTTTCTGTAAAGTTGCTTTGCAATGATTTGTATCGTAAAAAGCACTATACAAATAAACTTGAATTGAATTGAATTTTCTGCTCTCACCAGACTGACGATACAGCTGAAATTTTCGCTGTTTGATACCCAAATATAGCCCCTCGATGGTCCTCTGCAGGTCATTTTGGATTGTTGCTCCTTTGGACGACAACAAACAAATGAATTAATGCCAATTTCAGTTTACAATCAGACTCTTTTCAGATCCCCTGTACAAGAGCAGAGCCAATGATTCTTAAAATATCCCATCAAATAATTTTTTCAAAGTACCTGAGGTCCACTGCTGAACATCAGACACCCACTGCTGGACTGTGTCTTGCTGTAGAGATAACTCAGCTGTGAGTTTCTCCAGGTCCTTTGTTGCCTCTGCAATCCTTTGTACAGTCTGTCCGAAAGAAATATCAGTGTTAACAAATGCTGAGACACAATTTAAAAACAAAAATGTTATTATACATATTTTCCTAGTTAGTACCTTGATGTATCTTTTGGCCAGTGTCCGGTCAAGGTTTTCTGCCTTTCGCTTGTTCCAGCCACTTGCCTGGATTGTTAGCATGTCTGTGCGAACTTGACACACAATGTATGTGCATTAATTTAGGTTCACAGTGAGGTCCACAGATCAGATACTAAATTTATCATTCTCTAATATTGTCACATAAACCTGGAAATAATCATACACTTAATTAACATGTCAGAAGTTAAATTATTATAAAGAGAATCCTGATCAGTGTAAAAGTGCTGACTAGACAGTTGTTTTCTAAGGGAGCACCTATGCATGGACCGCTAAAATGCAAAGGCTGAGCATCAACCCCTTGGTCTCAATTTGGACACAACAATACATGAAAAATGCTTACCGGCTTTTGACATGTACTTGGAACATATGGCTGCTCGAGAGAGGAAGCTGTTAACCTGTTCAACCTCCTCTCCGATTGTTGTTCCAGCTCCTTCTTGATTGCGTCCCCCCCATTTTAACTGTAATGAATGTTATAATTTGGAAAACAACAAGTAGGGGCAGAGGACAGACAATTACAATGTGTGGTGCAAATGGTAAGAAATACATCTAATTGTCATTATTACCTCACACATCCATGAATGCGCTTTTGCATGCATGATGGAGAGAAATGGGTGCATGTTCAGCAAGTCCTCCAACTCTGGACAGTGGTCCACAACTTTCTGCAGATATGGCCAATATTTGCAGACCACATCAGAGCAGAAAAACTGGACGGTCTGTGAAGCTAGCTGTTTCTGGAGATATAATGGGTATGCAAATATTTCTCCACGGAACATATTCAGTCCCTTCAGCAAAACCCCATGACGGCAGACAGCAACTTCAACACCTTCCTCGTCTAGTTTGCTTGCAGACTTGTTGGCGGACTCTCGTGCTGCGGTCCACTGACCCGCACCACATCTCCCTTTCCCTGGATTCTTAAACAGATGAGGGCAAATACAGACATTTACACAGTTACATTTTACAAAATAAGCTGTAAATCATGGTATTATGGCATTTGATGCAAACCAAATAATGTTTAAATTTTGGGGAGAAAACTGGCAAGCATTCATAAAAATTTTAAATTGTGCTGTTACACATGAAGAAATATAAATTTAGCTTACATGTCCAGTTGTTCCATGGATGTAATCAACAAAGGAGGACACCTCAGCATCATTGGCCAAAAAGACTCCATCAAAAAACCCATCAGGTCTTGAAAGAAATATATAGATGTGGGTTAAATTTACTGTATAAAAGTAATTTGTGGCTCACTAGCATTTCATTGTACATGAATATTACACACCCTGGTTGGCTTTTGAAACGATATAATTTGCGGTTCCCATCCACTGCAACTGCCAACATGGAGGGTGTGCATGCAGGACACTGAAAATGCTGGACCTGAGACAGCTTGTCAACCTCAAATTTGGCATAGGCCCATTCGAGGAAGGCCCTCTGCATTGTGTCCCCACATATCTTACCACTCTTAGAGCAAAAGTGAAAAAACAAAACAAAACAGTAAGTACCGGTAACTGTTTCGAAGGTTGGCTTTAGACCGTGGTTATGACGAAGAAAGGGCTCTGTCAAGAAATATGTGCTGACACTTTGGGGATTGTAAGAACAAGTCCTAACAATGAATCCGTTATTTAAAAGGTGATCCAAACAAGATAACTTAAATGACGAGTCCACTCACTCGCCCGAAGAGTTTTGTACGACACTCAAGCATGCTGACAAAAGCTTGTCTCGACATCCCTGGGGCAGTGATTTTTAGATCCTCATACGTGGTGAACAAGTCCACCAAGTACAAGGTCTCAAAATTGACAGTGGCTGGCCAGTAACCACTTTCAACCAGATCACTTATGGTCACTGGCAAGGTTTTTCCACAGGAGCAGTTTACTGATGGAAGGAAGAGGTTGTATCTTCCTGAAATTTCAGAGAAAAACAATTATCTCTTGTTCACAAGAAACAAAAAACACAATATGAAGAAATAATAAAAACAAATGTTACCATTCATTCCAATTAAAATAACTGGCTTTCCCTTGGAAAAGCTTGTTTGCCCAGTGGAGCAGTCGCAGCAGGGAGGAACGATTGGTAACATGCAATCTAAAAAGCAGAATTAGTTTACATATAAGAGTAAATGAAACCAAAAACTCAACAGAGAGGGTGTTGTTTCTATCAAACAAAACTTCATCCAGCATGTTTGTTGGAGTAAACCAGGGTTTGTGTAAAATAGGGCTGCACGATTAATCGCATGTGATTGTCATGCGTGTCTCGTCAGTAAAGCTGGTTCTGTGATTAGCAGTAAATGTCCATCACCTGCTTTCAAATGGAGCAGCATTTAATACACAGAGTCGTAGTTCGCTGACAAGCTACGCAATATCGCGTTCATAACCGAATGTGATTCATCTGCGATTATGACGCGGTATTGCGTAGCTTGTCAGCGAACTACGGCTCTGTGTAGTAAGTGCCGCTCCATTTGTAAGCAGGTGATGGACATTTACTGCTAATCACAGAACCAGCTTTACTGACGAGACACGCATGACAATCACATGCGATTAATCGTGCAGCCCTAGTGTAAAATGTAAAACAGCCTATATAACCTGAGACTTAAAAACTACCTTTTTCATGATATGAGAATTTCCCTCCCTCGTGCTGCTGAACAAAAGTGGATGGCGGCAGGTGTCTGAAGAACCCCTCCACAATGGATGCTCTGTTATGAAGCACCAGGGCCTCATGTGTGGAAAGGTCACAGGCTGTGCAGTAGAGTGATCGCGGTAAACAGTCCCTACACATCACTACTGCAGCCTTGTGTCCACAATGATGGCAAACCCCCTCCTTGGGCTTCTCAGATGACAACATATTGTTCACCATAAAGGGCCTCATTACTGTCCAATTCTCCAGAGAGGTAGTTTGCCTGTTCCTCCAGTCTGAGGGGAAAGGTTGTTCAGCACCACTTCCCAAGAGGTCTCGGACATCTTGAATGAGGGAGTCTGAAAATGAAGAAGGCAATGGTAAATCTGGGCAGTTACCACATAACAAATGAGGAAACAAGTATTAAGGGAAAAAAACAAAATTTTCGATGATCACAGTGTCTTCAGTTGTGCTGGTAGATGGAGCACAGGACACACTTTTAACGCTTGCTGAAAATATAAATATCCATTTAGAACTTGCTTAATGAATAATGAATGCAACTAATGATGAAAAAACAAACAAAAAACCAACCAGAAGCTGAATCTCGCTTTCGTTTCTCCCCAGCTCTACATCTTTTTGGCAGAGGTTGACCATCTTTGTCCTCATCAAGCCAAACACACAGCTTTGTGGATTGTTTTGACCCTCCTTTAGTTTGTCCATGCTGATCCACCTAAATAAACAATTGAGCCACAGAATAAACCACCACCCACCAAGGTTATCGCCACCTATAAACATCTCATTATAAAACCAATGTTATAATATTACATTGTAAAAATTCAGTCTAACAGTTGTGGTCCTGTACTGTACTGACAGATCTAGAAAACCCGTTCTACATTAAAAAATAGAAAAGAAAGTGAAACATTTTGACAGAATATTGAATTAAACTCTCACTGGCTCTAACGTGTGAACTCAGCTCAGCACTATAAATATTTATTTATTTATTTTAAAAGACATTGAACCAGGTACTGTATAGTTGCACTTTGTTTGGAGTGTTGCAGTTTTGATACTTCTTCCCTGCTATACCTCAGAGTCTATTATGGTCTTAGACCTTGTAATTAGCATGTAATCAGTGTGCTTTTTCCACCACTGAGATAATGTTATTTACCTTGCACTCATCCAGGAACGCATCAACCAGGAATATGGCATCTTGGGGGTCAAGGTGATTCATTTTCAGCTTGGTCAAGTTATTTTTCCACGCTTCCTTTTCCTCCTTGTTTACCTTTTCCTGCTTCTTTTCCCTCGTTTCTTCTTTTTCTTCTACTTCTTCTTCTTCGTGGGGCCTTGACGTGTCAACACCCAACACCCATCAATGAGATCGCAACACACAGGAAGTTAAATGCACGGAGGTTCCGGTAGATGTCAAAATTAAAAACAGCGGACTGATCATAACTCACTTTGTCAACATTAGTTTCTCCCGCTGCCATGGATTAATGTGTTGATCAGCAAATCAACCTCAGACGCAACGCATATAGTGGGCGAGGGTTTGATCCGTCAGACGGAGCGAAATCATCCATCCATCCATCCACCGATAGCAGCGTCCATAGCAACCAAAACGTTGCAGTTTCACATTATTCTGGCGAGATCTGAAAAATCTTCAAAACAACGAGCAAGCGAGTGATTGTGTACATTCACTGAGTGAATATTATGAAAATAAAATATATATTTCTCGCTAGAAATGTAATCAAAACTTATTTTTATGCAGAAACTAACTCAAAATATTGATTTTTTCACAAAAAATGAGACAAATGTCCGCCATGTTTTTTGTTCTCACGGCCGGAATCTTGAAAGTCACGTGACTTGGACGTAAAACAATAGGAAAAGAATAGGCAAAAAAAACGTAACAGTCATACAATTCAAGGGCCGTTATTGTAACCCCTCTACGTTTTGTACTTTGGACCAACGTAGTCAGGGTACGTTTTTATATGAGACTGGGTTGGCTGTTCAGGGAGTGAAGACCGCTGTGTTACAGCAACAGGTGAAAATCTGGAAAAGGAAGATTAAAAGCATAATTTGTGCAGTTCACATATACCAATAACCAACTCTTATCATCTCTAAAGCTTTCTTTTACTTATTTTCTTTAATCAGTAACTTTAGAAGGGCATTCGTCGGTTGTAAAAGGCTGTGTCTCTAAATCTGTTTGTGATGTCCCAGCATCTACTTTTGTTAAGGGCATCTCATCTAATGTTGTTCAGGGAACCCGTGTAACGGTGTTCAGAGCGTCACTCAGAGCTTCCTGTTCCTCTGCTGTTCTCTGCTCTCCTTCATCCTGCTGCACTGAATCCAGCAGCTCTTCACATTCTACAATCAGACACACTGTACTGAATATAGAGCTTGTATTTTTTGTATCATCATTTCATTATTCAAATGACAAAAAAAAAACTCATCTGTTTGGTTTAATGTTGTAACTGTTGCATAAATAAAGTTTAAAACAGCAGGTGACAGCAGATGATCTTTTGTAGACCTAGACCTTTGCACTTGCTGACATCAAACAATATTCCAAATATTCTTTTATTTCAGAATTGTGTTGTATTAATGTGCTGTTCCTCTATTAATACTAAGATTTTTAATGTTTTTCAAATAAGCTTTTTATGCTTATCAAAGCTGTATCTATTTGATCAAAAATACAGAAAATTTTAATTTCCATTTTAATATACTTTGAAATATAATTTATTAATGTGAAGCAAAGCTGAATTTTCAGCATCATTACTCTAGTGTCAGTGTCACATGATCCTTCAGAAATCATTCTAATATGCTGATTTATAATCAGTGTTGGAAACAGTTGTGTTGCTTAACATTTTTTGGGACCTTGTTGTCAGGGATCCATCACAGTCACAGCCACCTCCGTCATCTCAGTCACCAGCTCCGACACACACCAGATCCCTGTCATCAGTTTACTGATCACCCGCACCTGCAGCCACTAATCATCTCTCCTATAAATACACGCTCCACTCAGACTCTAATCGTCTGGTCTACCGTTCACTACCCTCAAACATTTCCCAGACCCAGTGTGCACTTACCTGTATATACTTACCTTTTCAGACTCCTGATGATCTTCTAGCGATTCTCCAACGAAGTTACTCCGTTGTTCCTTGTTCCTGCTCTCCTCTGATCCTGCAACGACAATCTCCTATCATTATACAGCTAAGACTCTCTGGACTCATTCTATCATCAAGATTCTCACCTGCCATTTGCTCCTCTCAACTTGCTCCCCTTTTCAGTCAATAAATCCTCCTGTTAATTCACTTACAGGTGAATCTCAATAAATTAGAATGTCGTGGAAAAGTTCATTTATTTCAGTAATTCAACTCAAATTGTGAAACTCGTGTATTAAATAAATTCAATGCACACAGACTGAAGTAGTTTAAGTCTTTGGTTCTTTTAATTGTGATGATTTAGGCTCACATTTAACACAAACCCACCAATTCACTATCTCAACAAATTAGAATACTTCATAAGACCAATAAAAAGAACATGTTTCGTGACTTGTTGGCCTTCTGGAAAGTATGTTCATTTACTGTATATGTACTCAATACTTGGTAGGGGCTCCTTTTGCTTTAAAAGTACTTTGGGGTCAATATGACCCCAATCAACTTCTCCTTAGTTAAAAAAAAATGGTTCCCTTCATCTCAGTGGAATAAGATTTTGTGACTTTTCTACATGATCTATCTATATTCATATAAAAAAAAACTGGGCTTGATTCGGTCGTTCTGAAGGTATGTAATTTTTTTTTTTTTTTACAAATGTGTCTTTTGGGGTCAATATGAATGGGAAATGCAAAAAAATACTTTTTTTTTTTTTTTATTTGTCAAAAAAAATATCAATAAATCTGGAAATTTCCACACAGAAAGGAAGGCCTGGTACTAGAGCACAAATGCAATGTAGAAAAGACATGCTCACTCACACACACACACACACACACACACACACACACACAGATATGACTGACACAGAGAGCATTTTTTATAGAATTTGGTAAAAAAAAATCAGCCACAGATGCAGAACAAAGATGTAAAGGGTTGGGACCTAATGCACGCACACTCACACACACACACACAAAGACACACACACACATTCATGCACAATGCATGCACGCAGGGGCGCCGCTACGGATTCTGGGCCCCCTGGACAGCATATTCACTCGGGCCCTCCTGCATTCCGGGGGGGGGGGGGGTATATATATTATAGAAGTCGCAATTGCGTTCCCGAGCCAGTCTTTTTTCCCCCTTCTCCCAAATCAGATTATACTGTTTCAGCTATTAAAATCGTTCAGTTTTGTATGTAATGGCAAAGTGATAATAATTTCGTTTTGGTTTTTTATAAAGTTAATTTAGAAAAACGTTTGGAGCATTTTTTTTGTTCGATAAATACGTTTTTTCTTCCTTAAAGTAACGACCAAGCGGCCAGCGGCAGACAGTGAGCTGATCATAGACATGTTTGATCAATGTAGCCTTCTCAAATCATCACGACTTGCCTAAAATAAAATCTATAGATATACTAAAACAGTTCAAGCATATAACAATGTTTTAACGTTAAACCTAGATAAATGTGCGCTGCATCCTAGTTTGTGCGGAGAGTGACATGGAGGCACCAGTCCAATCAATTGCATTTTTTTCAATTGAAACAACTTGCAGTAATTTTTGCTCATAAAAGCAAGAGTAATACATCATTCGGAGCTGTAAAGGGTCTACTTTACAAAGCTTTTTATAAAATATCAGGGCTCTAGACTCATTCTTCCCACTTTCTCAGTTGGTCGCACAAGCACATCATTTGGTAGCAAAATCTTTTTTTTTTTTTTTTTTTTTTTGATACAACATTTGATTAATCAATGCATGCTGGTGAAGTTTTATCATAGTTTATAGTTATATGGTAACGAAAGTGTTCAACATTCAACCCGTTCTTTTTCATCAGTATTATTTGTGATTTATATTTTGTGACAGGAATTCCTTTTTTTGCTTTCACTTTCATGATCTTGGTGTCACGCTTTACAAGAAAAGATAATGGTCTGTTTTGCTTATATCTATACACCTTTCACTTTTTAAGACTAAAACAATAGATGGATTCATTGTTATTCTTAATTAAAAAGCACAACAACAATAAAACAGTACTTTACAATGACAAACTAGCTTACATAATTATTTATTAATTAACAAAAACGAATAAGACGAGGCATAGGACACATCACATGCTGTATAATATCGACTAATACATAACAGAATGTTTAGCAAACACTGAGGAATCAATAAAAAAAATAAGGAAAGCCTCCATAGCCAACAGCAAAGATAAGCTTTTCAAAATGAAAACAAAAAGTCAAACTAAACTGTCTGTTGCTGACAGGACTTGCATGTTTTCTCTACAAGAATACCAACATGTTCACCTTCTCTGTTTTAAGAAGCGGTCTTTTACTTTAGTTTGAAAACCAAATCCTCCGCTGCGCTCACCTTCGCGCTCGTGCTGACATACACACTGCTTCTGCACTGCTCTGCTCTGCCTCGCGCGCGGTGTGTGACACAAAGTGCGACCACTTCAAATTTATACTCGCACACTCTCAAAAAAATGGTTGCAGTCTAGAGCCCTGAATATATAAAATTATTTTATAAAATAAAGAAAACAATGATGTGCTGTCTCGTCTTGAACAGGAGCACTTCACAAAAATGAACCGAAAGGCAGCGAATACATGACTCACAGACATGATAAATATATCTATAGAAAGCTTTAAATGACTACTTAACGAAATAAATCAAATCGAAAACAAAAACTCTTTCATTATAATCCGTGAAGATGCACTTCTCTCTAAAGGCGAGTCTAATGAGGGGATGGTGAGTCAGGATCATCATCTGATTCTTCATCTTTACAACACTGACACAGAAAACACTAGTTTATTAGTAAATAATTCAAATATCTCCTTACTATTTCCCCCTGACACATTCATGGTAATTACTTTTGCTGGGGTTTATGGCAAGCTTTATTGCGTGTATTTGAAGCAGAACTCTTCAGCTGCGCTGATGGCTCTCTGCTGCTGCTGGACACTAAACACCGTCGAGCCGCTCTTGACAGTCACTGCAGCACGGTCTCGTGTTGTTTCCACCAGCGCGGCAATTTTTTTCATCACTAATTGATGGATGTCTAAAATATAAACATAATGAGAAGCCTAAAAGTCTGAATTATGACGTGAAAATTGGCCCGATCGAAGCCCGGTCGGGGTCGGGCTGAAATGGAGGGCTCTAGCGTTCCCCTCGGTAGAAATCACGTTTCTCCCTCGGGGGGGGGGGGCCTCCCATCGTGGGCCCTTAGAATCGTCCTAACTTTCCCCCCCCTTACGGCGCCCCTGCATGGACGCACACACACACACCTAATTCATGCACATGCATGCACACACACACACACACACACCTAATTACAACTACAATCTGGCTCTTAAGTCTTGTCCTTTAGGTGTGTCTTATGTTGCATTTTTCTGTCAAATTTCTGTGGCATTTTGTAAAAACAGACATTTCAAAATGCATCAAAAACTACAAACAAATTCTACTATTTGAAATAATATTTATTTTTAATGTCTTTTCTAATGTTTATATATACATAAATTCACAAAATGTATCACTAAAGTAGTGATATGAGCAGTTGGCCACATCCAGTCAAATTAATGGCTCTCTATGGCCCTCTGCTGGTCAAAATGATTTCTTTCCTAAACTGCAATCCTTGCAGGTTTATCTCTAACCAGCAGATGGCAGAATTCAACACCTAACATCTAGATCAATATCCAGAAACCACTTAAATCAAATTTAGATCATCATTTATGTGATTTTTTCATAAAAATGTGATATTTTACACGCAAGCTAATGGTGTGGTTGAGGAATTTTGTGGTAAACAGGTACAAAAGTACTTCATATCTCCCAAAACACAGCATTAATGTATAGATGGGAAGTAAACAAAAAAAATTATATATTATTTGTATCATTAAAAATGTATATATTTTTTACAATTATTCTATCAATTCCTGGGGTCATATTGACCCCAAAGGTCCTTAGTGTAAACAGGAAAATCAGTGCTTATAAGGGTTAATTACTGCCTCAATTCGGCGTGGCATGGAGGTGATCAGTTTGTGGCACTGCTGAGGTGGTATGGAAGCCCAGGTTTCTTTAACAGTGGCCTTCAGGTCATCTGCATTGTTGGGTCTGGTGTCTCTCATCTTCCGCTTGACAATACCCCATATATTCTCTATGGGGTTCAGGTCAGGTGAATTTGCTGGCCAATCAAGCACAGTAACACCATGGTCATTGAACCAGCTTTTGGTACCTTTGGCAGTGTGGGCAGGTGCTAAGTCCTGCTGGAAAATGAAATAAGCATCTTCATAAAGCTTGTCAGCAGAAGGAAGCATGAAGTGCTCTAAAATTTCCTGGTAGATGGCTGCGTTGACTGTGGACTTCAGAAAACACAGTGGACCAACACCAGCAGATGACATGGCAGCCCAAATCATCACTGACTGTGGAAACTTCACACTGGACTTCAAGCAACATGGATTCTGTGCCTCTCCACTCTTCCTCCAGACTCTGGGACCTTGTTTCCAAATGAAATGCAAAATTTACTTTCATCTGAAAAGAGGACTTTGGACCACTGAGTTCTTTTTCTCCACAGCCCAGGTAAGACGCTTCTGACGTTGTCTCTGGTTCAGAAGTGGCTTGGTAGACCTTTTCCTGAAGACGTCTGAGCGTGGTGACTCTTGATGCACTGACTCCAGCTTCAGTCCACTCCTTGTGAAGCTCTCTCAAGTGTTTGAATCAGCTTTGCTTGACTGTATTCTCAAGCTTGCGGTCATCCCTGTTGCTTGTGCACCTTTTCCTACCCAAATTCTTCCTTCCAGTCAACTTTTCATTTAATATGCTTTGATACAGCACTCTGTAAACAGCCACACCTTTCAGTAATGACCCTCTGTGACTTACCCTCTTTGTGGAGGGCGTCAATGTTCGTCTTCTGGATCATTGCCAAGTCAGCAGTCTTCTCCATTATTGTGGTTTCAAAGAACAAGAGATACCCAGAATTTATACTGTAGGGATGGTCATTAATTGAAACTCAAATGTAAACATTCTAATATTTTGAGATACTGATTTTTGACTTTCATGAGCTGTAAGCTCTAATCATCAAAATTAAAACAAAAAACTTTTGAAATGTTTTACTTTACATGCAATGAATCTAAAATATATGAAAGTTTCACTTTTTGAAATAACTTACAAGAAAAAATGAACTTTCACGACATTCTAATTTATTGAGATGCACCTGTACCTGCTGTGTCTTGCCCCGTTTGTGATGCTTGTGATTTTTATTTTTTTTCAGGATTAAATTAAAAAGTAAAAATAAAAAAAAAAAGACTTTAAAGGTTTAAAAGAACAGTGCTTATTCAAAATATATATTGTTACAATATACAATAGTTTGGGGTCTTTTTTTTTCTTTTTTTTTTTAAAGAAATTAATACTTTTTTTTTGTTAAATGGAAAAAATTGATAGTAAAGACTTAGGGTTAGAAAAGGCTTCTATTTTGAATAAATACTGTTCTTTTTTTAAACTTTTTATTCATCAAAGAAAAAAGTATCACAGGTTCCAAAAAAAATATGAAGCAGCACAACAGTTTCAACACCGATAATAAATCAGCATATTAGAATGATTTCTGAAGGATCATGTGACACTGAAGACTGGCGTAATGACTGAAGAAAATTCAGTGCTGCATTGCAGAAATAAATTAT
This sequence comes from Schizothorax lantsangensis, assembly GCA_027422415.1. NCBI lineage: Eukaryota > Metazoa > Chordata > Actinopteri > Cypriniformes > Cyprinidae > Schizothorax > Schizothorax lantsangensis. The sequence continues at coordinate 14,085 of JAPDDO010000426.1, read as the reverse complement.
AGTATTTTAAAAAGGGAAAGCAATATTAGAAATTACAAAATTTTCTGTATATTTGATCAAATAAATAGTCTTCAAAAAAAAGTCTAACATGTAATTTTATTTTAAATGTTGCAGAATTATCCAACTGATTATCACTTAAAATACATTTTATAAAAACAACAAAAAATTGTACCTTCAACAGCTTGTCACTGGGGCAGTACCTTTGTACCTTACCCCTATAAGGTGTGTGTTAGTACCTTAGAGTAATACAATTTACCCTTAAGGTACTACTATGAATCTTACAGTGGTAAATAAGGTACAAATAAGGTACCCTCATTTTGAGGGTACTGCCCCAGTGACAAGCTGTTGTACCCCTAAAGGTACAATTTTTGCACATTTTATTCTGAGAGTGTCGGTTGGTAGATGAGATACAGATCTTATAAAATATTTATGAGCTTATGCAACAGAAACCCGATTCACTGTTTGTGTGGGATTTATGATTTCAGAGAAAAGGAAACCTTTGGTTCTGGTGGAACAGGATGTATTATGTCCCACCCAGTGTGTGGGTGCAGGTGATTCTAAGGAACTGCTCCTATTGTAATCCTTCAGAGCAGGGCTGGGCAACTTTGGTCCTGGAGGGCCATTGTGTTTGATGGAGGACTCCCAAACTCTGTAAGACAGTGGCCCTCCAGGACCGAAGTTGCCCAGCCCTGCTTTAGAGGATAGTTCATTGTAACAATATTGTGTGTATATATATATGTATATGTGTATATGTATGTATGTAACGGGTCCCCGCTCGCCTTGCTCTGAGCGGGTCTTGAACCCTCGATCTCCTGCATGGGAGGCGCCTCCTAACAAGGAGGCTAAATGGCTGCAGCCACTAGCATCAGTCGCTAGTGCGTCTCTTTGAGATCAGGGGAGTGAGGTTTACCTGCACAGCACCTACTCGCTGGCCTCCGTTACACTCAGCCCCCTAAACCTCACTCCCATCCGGGTCACAGCACCATGGTAATGGGTCCCCGCTCGCCTTGCTCCGAGCGGGTCTCGAACCCAGATCTCCGGTGTGGGAGGAACACACACGCACACACACAGACTCATGCATGCACGCATGTAAAATCTCCTTCTTCACTAATGATACCTCCTTGCTTGTAAAAGCTGAGGAAGCAATTCCTCTCAACAGAAAAATCATAATATGTGCAGATATAGTATGTGAATTACTATTCTTACAAATGCATTTGCATTACCATGAGGCAACATGGTACCATAAGAATGTTGGGGCCCAAACAACACTGAACCCATCTTCTTTTGTGTTCCACAGAAGATAAATCAAACAGGTTTGGAAAAAACCGAGCAACTGATGACAGAATATTCATTTTGCGGTGAACTATCCCTTTTAAGATGGTTGGTTTAAGTAGACCAATACATTCCTTGTAATTCCTTAAACCTTCCTTTATAATTAACCGGCAAGTAAATTATGTAAGCTGAAGTTTCATTTTCTATAATGTCTACTTCTGTTAAACTTTCATTTCCTCATAAAGACCATCCCCTTTTAAAAGCTATAAAATGAGCGCTGTAACAGACGTTATTTCATTCACCTCCTGATCAAAGATGGATCTGCAAATCTCTGTTTTTCTTCTGTTTGTTCTTTTCACTGCAGGTACAAAGACAAATAGTGTTTGTATTGATATTGAGTGCAAATATAGATTATTGATATCTCTCTTTGTTTTGAAGGACACTCTCTCAGCTGTTATGAGTGTATGGGTCTGATGGGTTCTTGTTCAGATCAAAAGGTAATAACATGTCCCAGTGGATCTTCCAAGTGCATGAGTTCAACAACAGTGGCACAAGCTGGTAAGTCCAATATGATTGATTGAAATTCACTCTTAACTAATGGAGATGATAAAGGGTTTGTTTATTTATTTTTTATTTTTTTACTGTTGCTGCTTCACTGGAAATGTAACTTCTCACAGAACTGCTGATTTCCTCACAGAATGTATGATTGTAATCACAGAATATTCTATTTAGATTTATACTATTTAATTTGAGATTATACTAACATTATAATTTGTATTAAAATTGAATCAATATTTCAAATAAGAAATTTTAAATTTTGACATTTATAAATATATTTTCTGTCAAAATAATGTTGAACTGGTCTTGAACCATTCATGTTTTTAGGTGACGACAGTGGTAAAGTGAAGATTAAAGATTGTGCTGCTGACTGTGTAAGTGGATCCATGAACATCGGCATTGCAAAGACATCTTTAGTGTGCTGTGACACAGACCGGTGTAACGTCCTAGATGCTCCAGGTATTGTGCTTTACTGAACAAATGCAAATGACTATCTTTAGGGTCAACACTATATATTTATTTCTTCAAAGGACATTCAATCAGTAAATACAATACAGAGTGTGGCTTGTCAGTTGTGAACTGATTGAGTGGTGCAGCTAACAGAGTGCTATTTCATTAGATGTTATATTTTGTAAAGTAAATAAAATAATGCATTTGTTTTGTCCTGTAGATCCCTCTAATGTCCCCAATGGAAAGAAATGTTACTCTTGTGATGAGAAGAGCTGCTCAAACATATTGAGCTGTTCAGGGAGTGAAGACCGCTGTTTCAAAGCAACAGGTGAGAATCTGAAAAGAAAAAAGTTATTTTATCTCTCTTATGAGCATTTGATAAAGATCACAAATACCAATTTCCAGCTTGGATTAACCTTTGTTTTCTTTCTTTTCTTCAGAGAGTTTTGGAGGCCAGTCAACAGTAGTAAAAGGCTGTGTCTCTAAATCTATCTGTGATGCTGAAACATCAGTTAGAGGTGTTCAGAGTGCCTCATGCTGTGAGGGGAACCTGTGTAACAGTGCTGAGAGCGTCACTCAGAGCTTTCTGTTCCTCTGCTGTTCTCTGTTCTCCTTCATCCTGCTGCACTGAATCCAGCAGCTCTTCACATTCTACAATCAGACACACTGCACTGAATATAGAGCTTGTATTTTCTCTGTACAATGCATCTTTTGTGTCCTGATATGATTTTTTTTTGCTGTGACATTGACATTTTTTTAAATAAAATACTACATTACCTTTTTTTCTGCACTAATATGTAATATAGCTAGCTTGTCATGCTGTAAAAAATGTCTGAAATATTAATTACAGAAATAAAAATGTATGAGCATCATTTATAGAACAAACAAGTATGATAATTATTTAATAATGCAAACAAGAGTTTTTTTTTTCCTTTTTTTAGTACTAACGATATTTGGATTCACACTATTAGGAATCTAGTTCAGTTATAGTTCATGAAAGCAATAAGAGGAAAATTAAGCTATGTTGAGAAATAATATTTCACACTTTTGTCAATTTTTGTAACTAGCATGAAAGGTCAAAAGTATAACTGTGATACATCATGATCCACATTTCACAATTCGACTTCACAACTAATGGTATCCTCTTTTTCTTTTTAAAATGTGTAAATACAGACTGATAAGAAATAAATCAAACCTGCTTTAAAACCCAGCAACACAACTGTAACTGTATAACTTTACAACAGCAACACTGCTTTAACAAAAAGCAAAACAGCAAGATTTATTTGACATCAAACAAAAATTCAAAAATGCTCTCTAATTGCTCTCGCGGTACTTTGATATACAACAGTCTGTGCAGTGCTGCTTCAAGTTAGGAGACTCACAACAGTTCTTCTGTGGCTTTATAGGTAATATTTTCATTTACACAATTTTGCAAAATCAGACAATATTGTGTCTAATATATAGCTACCACAATAACTTCTTATTCAATTGTTGTAAATGAATAACACATTTGCAACTGGTCAGTGTTAAAAAAATGCTGGGAAATCACTTCACGTAACCCTACAAGAGTGATTAATGATAGGCTGTCTAAAACAAAAAGTCACATTTTAGAGAAGAAAAAAATCTCCCACTGACTTTCAAAGCTGCTAGCCTACATAGTAACGACTTTCTACTTTGAGGACCTTGATAGAAATGAAGTGGAGTGAAAAGTACGATATTTGTCTTTCAAATGTAGTGAAGTTAAAGTCAAAAGTTTCCAGAAAAAAAGAATACTCAAGTAAAGTACAGTTAATTAAAAGGTGTACTTAAGTACTGTAATCAAGCAAATGTGCTTTGTTACTGTTCAACTCAAATGCCAATGCCTGTATAAGGCAAGGTTCAAAAAGAAATGATTGACTGAGTCAGTGTGGAGGAACTTGACTTGTCTGCAGAATCCCAGCTGAACACCTCTGGTGTGAATTTAAATGCAGACCTTGAGCCAAAAACTCATCTCCAAACACCAATGACTTGTACATATGGGTTCAGTCATTTTAGACACTTCCAAAACTGTTGCAACAGAGATGGAAATACAATTGTTAAATATATGAATAATGTTTCTGTGTTGTCACAGTTTTGGAAGTCCCAATACCTTTGTCCATATAGTGTATGTACAGGCCATTGGTGTTTGCTGATGAGTTTTTGGCTCAAGGTCTGCTTTTTTGTCTGATGCTGTTCAAACATAAGTTTATGAACTGTCAGGCCATAAAACTTAAGTTCACGAAGCTCAGGAGCATACCACGGTGAGGACCTCTTAAAAGAAACAACACGTTTCTTTAAGGGTTCAAACTCATCTAAATGGATGAAAGTGCAGCATTATATTGATCAATTGAGACCACAACTGGTAAGTCACCAATAGTATGAGTAAGAGTGTCCAGGTCAATATCTCTGATTTTCCTAAAACAGATTACATGCTGTTTTATAGTCTGCAGTGAAGTCGGAAGGAGACTGAAAGTTAAGAAGTTTATGATCGCTTATGCAAACATCAGTGTACTCAAGCTGATCAATGGACACCCCTGTGGTACAAACCAAATCTAGTGTGTGACCATGTTTATGTGTCGGAAAAATAACATGCTGAGTCAGATTAAAACACAGGGTTTCCATAAAACACACAGCGTTTATATGTCAATGTCAATGTCAATTTTATTTATATAGCACTATTAAACACAACCAAGGGTTGACCAATGTGCTGCACAATAAAAACATTTCAATAAGACAGTATAATAACTAAATAAATATATAGTGTACGCATAGTTTATATAGTGTTAATATAGTGTACATTTGACCTTTCATGCTAGTTACACACACAAAATATATTGAAATAGTGAAAAATAATTGGAAAAGTATTTGTGAAATATTACTTCTCATCATATCTAAATTTTTCCCTTATTGCTTTCATGACCTATAATTGAACATGATTCCTGATAGTGCTATTATCCAACATATTGAGCTATTATTAGTTTTATAATCCATGTATTGTTAAAACTAAAAAAGAAATAAAAAATGATTATCATGTTTCTTCTCTCCCAAGGTTTTTATTTCTGTAATATATTTTTTTTTACAGCATGAGAAGACATATTAAATATAACCGCAGAAACAAAACAGCATTTTATTTTAAAGAAACGTCACATCAGAATGTCACAGCAAACAAATCATGTCAGGACACAAAAGATGCTCTATATAAGCTCTATATTCAGTAGAGTGTGTCTGATTGTAGAATGTGAAGAGCTGCTGGATTCAGTGCAGCAGCATGAAGGAGAACAGAGAACAGCAGAGGAACAGGAAGCTCTGAGTGACGCTCTCAGCACTGTTACACAGGTTCCCCTCACAGCATGAGGCACTCTGAACATCACTAACTGATACTGCAGCATCACAGATAGATTTAGAGATACAGCCTTTTATAACCAGTGACTGGCCTCCAAAACTCTCTGATGAAAATAAAGAAAACACAGATTAGTCTAAGCTGGAAATTGGTATTTGTGATCTGTATCAAATGATCAAACATAAGTGATATAAAAGAACAACTTTTTCCTTTTCCAGATTCTCACCTGTTGCTTTAAAGCAGCGGTCTTCACTCCCTGAACAGCTCAATATGTTTAAGCAGGTTTTCTCATCACAAGAGTAACATGTCTTTCCATTGGGGTCAATGGAGGGATCTACAGGACAAAAACATGTATTGATTTATTTTCCATAAAAAATACTGTATAACATGTACTGAAATCAGAATTTTGAATGCAGGTGCTGAGGGAGTGCTAGATCAATGACAGGGAGAGCTGGGCAATTAATAGTAAATATGACCAAAACAGGTTGTTATTATTCTTATTTTTTAAATGAATAATAAAATCACTATATAGGTGCATTTCAAATGTTTATGAGGAATGTGAGAGTATTATTGTGCTTAGCCTACTGTATGACATGGGGGCGCGCACGCAATGTTTTAATTATTTTTTTTTTCCTGCGGAAAGAGCTTATACTCCCGTCATTTTTGGATGTGCTTTCTGTCGTCTCTGTGAATGGAGCGCGTCACAACAATGAACCAGCTCACAGACATAAGAAATAAATCTGCAGAAAGCTTGAAAACCAATTAAAATAAAAAAACTAATCTTCTCTGATTATGTAGTCCATATAGGTGCATTTCTCTATTAAAGGCACGTCCACTGTGGAGATGGCGAGTCTGAGAAAGCACTAGTTTATTAATTAATAATTAAAATGTCTTCTTTTTCCCCTTTGCATTCATAATCATTACTTTAGCCGGTGCTTTGCGGCAAGCTTTGTGCATGTGCGGAATAATACGCCTAAATGCCTATGGCATCTATCCTTAAAGGATGGTTTAGTAGGTTAAACGTGCGGCTAGTTGACTAGAAAAATCTTTAGTCGGGGGCAGGCCTTGGCACAAGAAACCGATCCATTTTTAAAATAAAATGCTGACATTAAGTGCACTGCAAATCACGTTGTATTGCACTGCAGTATTTATGCATGTGTAATGAGTCAAATGTTTTTATTTTATTTCATTATTATGGGGGTGCTATGGTTTTTCTTGGGGGCGCTGGAGCACCTGCTAGCGCCGCCCATGCTCAGACCCTAACCAGGCCCGTGTCTGACAGCTTAACAGAATTACCAGCCAGAGTCCGACCCCAGCCCGTCTTTTTTCCCCCCTCTCACAAATCAGATTATATTGTTTCAGCTATTAAAATAGTTCAGTTTTGTATGTAATGGCAACGTGATTATATTTCGTTTCGTTTTTTTAATTAAGTTAATTTAGAAAAACGTTTGGAGCATTTTTTTTGTTCGATAAATAAGTTTTTTCTTCCTTAAAGTAACGACCAAGCGGCCAGCGGCAGACAGTGAGCTGATCATAGCCATGTTTGATCAATGTAGCCTTCTCAAATCATCACGACTTGCCTAAAATAAAATCTAGGCCTATAGATATACTAAAACAGTTCAAGCATATAAGTTTGTGCGGAGAGTGGAAGCTAAAGTGCAGGACATGGAAGCACCAGTGCAATCAATTGCATTTTTTCAATGGAAACAACTTATGCCTAATTTTTGCTCATAAAAGTAAGAGTAATACATCATTCGTAACTGTAAAGGGTCTACTTTTATTTGTGTGCACTCACAATATCAACAAAACTTTTTATAAAATATATAAAATAATTTTATAAAATAAAGAAAACAATGATGCGCCGTCTCGTCTTGAACAGGAGCGCTAAACAAAAATTAACCGAAAGTCAACGAATACATGCCTCACAGACATGATAAATATATATATATATAAAGCTTTAAATTACTACTTAACGAAATAAATCAAATCGAAAACAAAAACTCTTTCATTATAATCCGTGAAGATGCACTTCTCTCTAAAGGCGCGTCTAATGAGGAGATGGCGAGTCAGGTTCTTCATCTTCATCTTTGCAACACTGACTCAGAAAACATTAGTTTATTAGTAAATAATTAAAATATCTCCTTACTATTGAAATAAAAGTCTTTGTTACACTCTGCTCCATTCAGTCAATTCACAGCTGACGAGCCACACCCTGTATTGTATTTCCTGATGGAATGTCCTTTGGAAGTAAAGTGAGCATTTGGTTATTTGCAAGTTATTTGCATTTGGTCAGTAAAGCACACAATACCTGGAGCATCTTGGAAGTTACACTGGTCTGCGTCACAGCACACTGAAGACAATGTTCCAGTGCCAAAGTTCATCGACCCACTTGCACAGTCAGCAGCACAGTCTTTAACCTTGATGTCACCTAAATACACGAATGATTGAGAGAAAACCAGTTCAATGGCACATTTTTATGGAAAATATATTTGTACTGTAAATATGTCAAAATGTTGCATTTTCTCATTTCAAATATTGACTCAGATATTGAAGTTATATTGTTAGCATAACAATCTGAGAGAAACTAATTAAATAGTAGTAATCGAAATGGAATATTCTGTGATTTCATTGGTAAATTCTGTGAGGAAATTAGTTCTATGAGAAGTTACATTTCCAGTGAAGCAGCACTAGCAGCACCATCATCTCCATCAGTCAAATATAAAAGTTCTGTCAGGACCACTATCATCAAATGAATGAATGACAGTTAGCATTCAGTTTGGTTTGGTGGTATGGTTCTGTTCTGGGCAAGAACTCCCTGCGCATCCATGCAGCATGGATGAGAGCAGGGAGAGCAGCGATAACCCCCCGGGGTAAACAGAACAGAACAAACATAAATGTATTGCAGATATCATTAATGTTCAATCTGATTCAAAGGGGGATCAGAAGGCCAAATCCTGACTGAACAAGAGGAGGAGTTGGGGATGGAGGAGGGTAATTAGCTATCGAGCAACGCGAAAGCTGGTGATAATACTGAAGGACCTTATATATGGGTGCTGTGATAGATTTCGCATCCCTATAGGTAGACGTGGATCAGCTGAGAGTTAGGTGATGTGAGCTTGATTAACGTGACCTGCCAGAACTAACGCTATACACTTGACTGAAAATCAATCCATCATATTGGACTTACCAACTTGTGTCACTGTTGTTAAACTCAAGCACTCAGAAAATCCACTGGGACATGTTGTTGCATTTTGAGTAACATTTGTACCTGCAGTGAAAAGGATGAACAGAAGAAAAACAGAGATTTGCAGATCGATCTTTGATCAGGAGGTGAATGAAATGGCGTGCCTGTTACAGCGCTCATTTTATAGCTTTTAAAAGGGGATGGTCTTTATGAGAAAATGACAGTTTAACAGAAGTAGACATTACTAGAAATGTCAACTTTAGCTTACATAATTTACTTGCCAGTTAATTATAAAGGGAGGTTTAATTGTATATGTAACATGTATGTCTTTTTTGAACGATTTAGGTATTACCTACATTTCGGTGGCGAATGTCATTGAAAAACTAGGCCAATTTTAGTTTCTATGATCTTTTCACTTAAATATATGGTATTGTTATCATATATAAATATATGCTATTGTTACAATGAGCAACGAAGTCAAAATAAGGGAACAAAACAAGAAAAAGGAAGAAAAAAAACAATAGAATGAAATAAAGCAGAGGAAATATATGAAAAAAAGTAAGAAGCAACAATTGAATGAAACAAAGCAGTGGAAATATGTTAAGGTGCAAAGAAGGTTCCTCAAAAAATGGCATAGATGTACTATAAGGAGGGTGGGCTGAGTTGGGCTACCCCCTTTAGGTTTCATTTTGGTTTAGGAACTTGTGCATAATTTCAATATGTTCAAGAGGAACTAATGGAGTTTTTGGATCATCACCTCTCCTTATGGGGATTAAAGCATAATTAAGTGATTTTCTTGCAGCTCCATGTTTAAACTGCTTAGAGATGGTGGATATGACCATAATCTTTATCACAATGTGAGTCATTTTCAACTACATGCTAATTCTCTCTGTTATTTTAACTTAGGACAACAGATCGATTTTCATTATTGAAATAATTTGTTCATTATAATAATAATTCATCAATTCCTTTCATTCTGCCCAAATACAGTAGCAGCACATGGGATAATAACAAACAATTGCACAATAATAAAGAGGGATTTAAAAAACTTCCATGGTCCCGGATCAACAAAACCCATCCACGAGGTGTAGAAAGAGGGAGAAGATTACTTTAATATCATATCTGTGAAAATAAACATTTCTGAAACAGTGAGACCAAAGGCTGTGTTGAGACTCTTTACCAGTTACCAGAAGACTCGACATTTTAAAAAAGTCTTAACTTTGACAAAAACTTTGATCAGGTCTAAATACTGTATATATATATGAAGAGTTCAGATGCAAAAGCCTCTAAGTGCCGTTTTAAATGTTCTTCTAAAATGAGCATTTTTATCAGACTCCTATGTGGTAGGTTCAGTAATTTCACTTTCATTGCAATGAATACGTTCTTTTCATTGCCATTTAAGTGAAATAACTGAACATAAACATATGGAGCCTGATAAAAGTGCTCATTGAAATTCATGTCATAACCATTCATGTCATAAAAATGCTAAAACAGGTTAACCCTTAACCCTTAACCTTAACAGGCTAACCCTTAGTCTAAGATGGAAATTGGTAAATGTGATCTTTATCTAAATCTTAAACATAAGAGAAATAAAATAACTTTTCCTTCTCCAAATTATCACGTTCCTTTAAAGCAGTGGTCTTCACTCCTGAACAGCTCAGTATGTTTAAGCAGCTCTTCTCATCACAAGAGTAACACGTCTTTCCATTGGGGACAATAGGGGGATCTACAGGGGAAAAAATATATATATTTTCTGTACAAAATATAAACATGTAATGAAATAACACTCTGTTAGCTGCTCCATTCAATCAGTTCACAACTGAAAAGCGGCACCCTGTATTTTATTTCCTGTTTGAATGTCTTTTGGGAAGTAAAATGAGTTATTTGCATATGGTCACTAAAGCACAATACCTGGAGCATCTTGGATGTTACACCAGGCTGTGTTACAGCACACTGAAGATTCCACTGAAATGCCGAAGTTCATGGATCCACTTCGACTGTCAACAGCACAATGTTTAAACTTCAATTTAGTACTATTGTCACCTAAAATGTGAACGATTAAGGAAAGACCAGCTCAGCTGAGACATGGTTTTAATATATAATTTTCTGTGATTACATTTGTAAATTCTGTGAGGAAATCAGTAGTTCTATGAGAAGTTACATTTCCAGTGAAGCAGCAACACCAGCATCTCAATCAGTCAAATATAACAGAGACTTACAAACTTTTGTCACTCTTATTAAACTCATGCACTTAGAAGATCCACTGGGACATTTTATTATGCTTTGACTTGCACAAGAAACTGTCAAACCCATACACTCATAACAGCTGAGAGTGTCCTTTCCTAATAAAAGAGAGAGTGAAAATGAGATGTCATTAATCTGTATTTGTGCTCAATAACATTACAAGCTATTTGCCTTGGTTCCTGCAGCAGTAAGAATGAACACAGGGCCGGATTTACGCATAGGCACGTGCCAATGCTCGCTCGTCCAGGGGGCCCAAACACAATGAAGAGATATATAATAATTTTTTGTTAGCCTTACTATGGGCTATCTACAACAGTAAATGAACCAAAACCCCAGAATACATTGAACAAATAAATATAACAAACAATTGGGTAAAAAATGAAAAACTATTTCCATGTTTTCCACCTTTTTTAATGTATGGAAATCAAGCTTTCTCCCGTTCTCTCTCTCAGCTACACACAGACACGCACTCGCACACACATGTGGACAGAAACTTGTTGTCAGAACTGCCCCACGAATTTATCAATGAAATAGTTTCGCAGCTGAAAAGCTACATGACATTTCTCAGTAGCGAGGTTCTTGAAGCAATTCAACTTAAAGATTCGCTATTAATAGGGGCGCTGCTGCTGAACACTGCTGAGAGATGCACAGACGCAGGCGCTTAATCCTTCTCTCTCTCTCTCTCTCTCTCTCTCTCAATTCAATTCAATATGTGCTTTATTGGCATGACAATTATTACAATGTATTGCCAAAGGATAGTGTTTACATTGAATCTAGATATATATGCAACAAAAACATGCATGTATATACATTTAAAAAGTAGAACAAATCAACATTTTAGAATTCTATGAAAAATTTAAAATTCAGTGTTGTGCGTGTGTGTTTGTGGGCGCATCACTGATTTGTTGACAGGCTCCCTCTTTTTGTGACAGGCGTCAATGTATCTTGCTGCTAGTAAGATACAATCTTGTTTTTTACCTAATAAATACTGAAGTTGTGTTTCTTGTTTAACATTTGAAGTCAGGCCAAAGTGTTTCAAATTTGGGATAAAAATGTATTTCTAATGTGTTGATAGTTAGTGCAGCTGGTGAGGAAGTGTTGCTCTGTCTCCACTTCTCCATGGGTACAGTATGGACAGATGCGGCTCTCTCTGGGCAGCCAGTGCTGTCGATATCTGCCATCTCTATAGTCAGAGTATGACCGCTCAGTCTGTACCTCGTCATTTGTCTTCTTAATTTACAGTCTTTCACTGTACTCAGATATTCTGCAGTTGTGTAATCTCTATTTAGGGCCAAATAACATTCAAGTTTACTTTGTTTTTCTGTTGTTTCATTCCAATAGGTTAGATCATTTTCTTTTATTGTTTTTATAATTTGGTTGGGCCGAATTTTGTGGATGAATATTTCAGTGTCCTGATGCTGGATGTTGTTAGTCATGTTAGTTTTTTTTTGCAGCTTCAGGACCATCTGAATCAGGGGACTTTTTTCAGGATTCCCTTCATGGTTTTTAAGGGCTTAAAAGGTCTCTCTCCCTCTCTCATAACTAGGCTACATTAGACTGCATTAATAACTGCGTTAGCCTGCATATCAATGGCTCAAGCCTTGGTTATTAGCTCTAAAATTACGTTTTGGAATGCAACGGAAGGTTTGGGATGAGGTGCGTAACAAATTAGTTCAACACACAAGTTTTCAGGATGGAAACATGACAAATGTCTTAAAATAAATCATCTGTACAATGTCTTGAGGTGTGGTTGTGACTCCAGGCCGTTAAAATTATTAGAGAAATAATGCACTCCCGAAGTGTGTTAATGTGGCCACTCTCCATTCTCCACTCCATTCTCAAACAAATTAAGAACTACTTTCGATCTTTATTGACTGAACGCAAGCGCTTATTGCGATAGAAAACACAGTTTCCACTGACTACGAAATATTTTTGTTTGCTGGGGTGGTAATTATTAAATAGGGAAGGGGGGGCACCAAAAATGTGTTTTGCTATGTCACGATAAGAGTTAAATCTGGCCCTGAATGAACAGAAGTAAAATTGATATTTGCAGATCCATCTTTGATCAGCAGGTGAATGAAATAAAGCACCTGTTTCAGTGTTAATTTGTAGCTTATCAAAGGGGAGGGTCTTTTTGAGAACATGACAGTTTAACAGAAGTAGTCATTACTAGAAACAGAAACAGACAGCTTACATAATTTACATGGCAGTTAATGAAAAAGGGAAATTAAATTAAGAATGACAAAGAATTTAAGTCTGCTTAAACCAATCTTCTTAAAGGGATAGTTCACCCCAAAATAAAAATTCTGTCATCACTTGCTCATCTTCATGTCATTCCAAACCTGACTGACTAACAGTACTTTCTTCTGTGGAACACAAAAGAAGATATTTTTTGTGTGTGTGTTTTGTCTGTATAGATGAAACCAATGGGTTCAATAATGTTCGGTCCCCAATATGTCTCTTTGTGTTCTGAAGTAAGTAAATTGTTTATAAATGCTTTACTTTAATTTATTTTATTTACATATTTTTTGAGAAAAAAATGAAATAAGACATGAGACAGAAAACGCATACATGCACGCAAAAACAAGCAACAACAACAACAACAAAAAATAAAACAAAACATGAACTAAATAAATACACTCTTAAAAAACAATTAAAAATGTAGCTGGTAACTCACAGTGGACTTTCCTCGTCAATAGGCTTATATTTTTACACTTTTCTTATTCTCGCTAATTCAAGTTTTTATATGAATGAACCTCTGAAGGGAACCGATTGTCTTCAGAAAAGTTTCGATGACATTTTCATTTTACTTGATAAAGTATAATTTATGAGCTGAGCGCAGCTTTGTTTACAGCCCTTACTGAGGAAACTGATATATTTCTATGTTCCAAAAGCACCTCCTACAGGCAAAGAATGAATGTGCATTTTCAATAATCCAGTCTTGAATGCAAAAACAAATGCTAAAATCCACCCACATAAACCTGTTTTTAAATAAATATTAATACGTGTAAAATACTTA
>JAPDDO010000256.1:0-135197 GCA_027422415.1 Schizothorax lantsangensis | reverse complement strand
GTATGTATTTGGGAGAAGACGGCCCGAGGCCATAATCAGATGCATCAGTCCGAGATGATTGTTGATCTGGGTTGTAAAGGGCCAAAGCAGGACTATTAACAAGTAACTCTTTGACCGAAGCGAAGCCGATCTGTTGCTTCTTCCGACCAGGAGAACTCCACGTCCTCCGCAAACAGCACGTAATGGCTCAACCACAGAGCAAAGTTCTGAATGAATTTACTGTACCAAGACAGCAGACCAAGGAACGAGCGTAGCTTCACGGCATCCTGTAGGAGCCGGAGCCTGTAAAATTGCAGACAGTGTTGCTCGTCCGGCTTCACACCCTCGCTGTAACTGTGTGGCCTAGAACTGTAAGCTGGTCTGGCTGAAATGGCATTTTGATGCATTAATTTTTAGTCCAGTATCCTGCAAACATTGCAGAACGGCTTTCAGAGAGTGTTCGTGCTCCTCAGCAGTGTGTCCCCAGATTATAATATCATCCAAATAGTTTGCCACATTGGTAGGTCTTGCAATATCATGGCATCATTTTCTGGAACGCCGACGAGCCGAGGCCAATCCGTACGGAACCCGACAAAAACGGAACAACCCGTCGTGCGTAATGAAAGCAGTTAGATCACTACTATCAGGGTGCAACATGACCTGATGATATGCACTTTGAAGATCGATGGTCGAGAATAATGTAGCCCCATTAAGTAGTGAAAAACAACTCGTCCATATGTGGCAATGGTAGCTGTCGGTCACGATGGCTTTATTGGGTTCTCTAAGATCGACACACAACCGGATACCACCCGTTTTCTTTTGCGTGACAACGATCGGGAAACCCAGGGAGACGCATCAATTTTTTCAATAACCCCTTCTTTGAGAAGGTGATCCAACTCTTCGGAAACAGCAGAGCGCACAGACAGGGTAAGCGTCACAGTTTTTGACGGACCGGAGCAACATTTCCAAAGAGCTTAACTTTGTGAATGAACCCTTTTGCGCATCCCAGTGCGTTATAACAGTGTCAACAATATAACAATAACCACTTAATATGGCTTAATTTATTAAGACAGTCCTATTAAAATGTCAAATTCAATACACAGTTTAATAATATAATCATGAATCGTGCTGTTCTCTCCCTCCAAGCGACAGGAGAAACGCCCTTCCCCATCTTACAATGAGTCATTAATGTACTTACTCGTGCTGTAGGCAAACTAGGGGGAAAGAGAGTTTGGACAAACTTTGGGCAAACAGCGCAAGCATATTTGTGTCTCTCGTTGAGGCCTTCCAGCTCCAGTCTTAATTGTCCCATCGCAGTTCATGCCTTGGGCGGTTTTAGGCTGAGCTCTCTCGACAAGCAATGACTCAGACATGCCACAGTTCCCAGACTTTGTTTATGATGGCATTCAGAGCTCCCATCGTCAGAGTGGTGAGTCAGTCCGATCGGCAATTGACCCTCGCAAAGATTCGCTCCTCCTTTGTTACTGTTGCTACGTACGAAAAGACATGCCGCTCTCACACTACACATCATGTTCTCACACAGTAAAAACACATTGTAGAGCAAAGAGGAAACTGACAATGCACTGACAGACAAGACAATCAGGTTACTTTTGGTATGAAGCAAAATCTCAGCTTTCAAATTTTGTCAAATTTTGAGCAGCATGGGACTACTATGCACCTTCAAAAGAGTGTATGTGGCGAGGGGGCGAGGTAGAGTGGAGTCTGCAGCGGGAGTCTGGAGTCTGATAAGGAGGCCAAGTGAATGATGACTAACACCTTTCTTTAATTCCAGTGATTGGTGGGGAGATGGATATAGCTGCCCGCTCACCTGGGAAGGGGAGAGCGATTTTGGAACACAGAAGGCTGGGCTGAGAGACTGTGTACGGCAGGGAGCCTCACATGAATTTGTGTTGAACTTTATTTTGGTTAAAAAACCTAATAAAAAGCCTTGTTCACTCCTGACCCCTGACTTCTTCGTCTTGCTTTAACATGAGCCGGATTAAGTCAAGTCAAGTCAAGTCACCTTTATTTATATAGCGCTTTTAACAATACAAATTGTGACAAAGCAACTGCACAATATCAAAATGGGAAAATAGTGTCAATAATGTAAAATGACAAGATTAAACACTCAATTTTCAGTTAAAGGCATTTCATTATTGAATTCAGTGATGGCATCGTCCAGCTCAGTTCAGTTCAACATGTGGATTACAGGGATTGCAAGGATTACAGTGTACTATTGCCCCCATCAGCAGACAACTTTTCTGGGCATAGACTTAGATTATTGCACAATGCGGGCATGAAAGGGAACATCTCGGTTACGTATGTAGCCTTGGTTCCCTGAATAGAGGAAAGAGACACTGCGCTGCCGGCCTTTCCCATTCCTCAGATGGCACTTAATAAGAAATCGGATGAAATAGCGTTTATAGTTTACGCTTATAGTTTCTATAGCATACTTCGTATCCTTCGGGGTGGTGCTAGTTCTACTGGCCAAAATAATTGTGTGATGGTATAAGGGCTTCAGACATTCGTCACACCGAAGGTGTTCACATAGCGATGGCTACATAACGTCCCATTCCCCTACTCAGGGAACCAAGGTTACATACTTAACCAAGACATTATCAGTTACTCTTTATTAGATTTATCTGTTCACATGATGATTTAGTGTCAGTAGTTTTCTGTGAAATTCACTATCATCTCGATCCTGCTGTGACACCAGACTCAAAGATAAACATTTCATGAGTGTGTTACTATATAATCATCAGTCAGACTCTCATTTCATCATCTTCATTTTTTGAAAGATAAAATTTTGGAAATAATTAAATTAAAAAATTATTTCCAAAATTATGGAAATATTATTATGGAAATAAGCAGGGGCGGACTTAGTGATTTGGGTGCCTAAGCAAATTTCAGGTACGGGGCCCCAACACAATAACTATGTTTCTCATTTACCCCTAACCCTTATCTTGCTCGCTAGCTCTCTCTTATTATAGCTATAACTATACTTATTATAGCTATAACTATAGTGAACACTGCTCACCCCTGGTGGAATTTATGATTAATAAGTGCCGGCCGTTCTATCTACCGAGGGAATATACAGCCATACTGCTCGTTGCTGTATACATCCCTCCCAGCTCTAACAACAATAACAGGAGTGAGGCACTGAATGATCTGTACCAGCACATCAGTGGGCAGCAGACAGCCCACCCAGATGCTTTTCTCATCTTGGCTGGAGACTTAAATCACGCAGACTTAAAGAGTGTGTTCCCAAAAATTCAACAGCACGTTGACTTTCCAACAAGGGGAAAAAATACGCTGGACTTTGTTTACACCACCCAGAGAGGAGCATACAAGGCTCTCCCCCCTCCCCCACCTCGGAGCCTCAGACCACATCACTGTCATGCTAATGCCTGCACACAGACCGCTCGTTAAAGTCATCAAACCAATACACAAGCAGATACAAGTGTGGCCGAAGGGTCGTCAGAGGCATTTTCAAGACTGTTTTGACACCACTGACTGGATATGTTTAAACAGGCTGCCACATAACAACACCACCACAGACCTCCAAGAGTACTCAGAGACTGTCACTGCCTACATCACCAAGTGTATTTATGATGTAACGGTCACAAAGACTATCACTGTCCGGGCCAACCAGAAGCCGTGGCTGACAGGGGAGGTCTACAGACTTCTGAAGGCTCGAAATGCTGCCTTTAGAGCTGGAGATGAGGAGGGCCTAAGGACAGCTAGGGCCAAACTATCCCGCGGCATCAGAGAGGCCAAGAGACAGTACTCCAGGAGGATAGCCCACCGTTTCAGTGACAGCAGAGACACTCGGAGCCTGTGGCAGGGGATTCAGACCATTACGGACTACAACCCCCACCACAGACCTGTGACAGCACCATCCCCCTGCTGAACGAGCTGAAAGCCTTCTTTGCTCGCTTTGAGGCACAAAACAGCACCACTGCACAGAAGACCTCCACCTCCTCCAGGCGACCAGATATGACGCTGTCCCCGCACAGCGTGAGGAGATCCCTCAGCAGGATCAATGCACGCAAAGCTCCGGGTCTTACAACATTCCTGGGGTGTACTGAGAGACTGTGCAGTGGAACTCACTGATGTCTTCACAGACATTTTCAACATCTCACTAAGTCAGGCTGTTGTCCCACAAGCAACAAAGCTACCACTATCATTCCAGTCCCGAAGAAGTCATCTCCATCCTGCTTCAATGACTACCGTCCAGTAGCACTCACTCCATATTCTCATGAAGTGCTTTGAACGGTTAGTCATGCAGCACATCAAGTCTGTCCTCCCCCCCTCCCTGGACCCCCCATGCCACCATTTCCAATCGCTCGACCGATGATGCCATCGCCACTGCCCCTCCACCCAGCCCTCACACACCTAGACAAAACGGACACGTATGTCAGATTGCTGTTCATAGACTTCAGTTCAGCATTCAACACAATCATTCCCTCAACAGATCATCCATAAACTGGTCCAGCTGGGGCTCAATACGTCGCTGTGCAACTGGCTGTTGGACTTTCTGACCGGGAGACCTCAGGCAGTACGGGTCGGAAGTAACACATCAAGCACCATCACACTGAACAAAGGGGCCCCCAAGGATGTGTGCTGAGCCCCCTCCTCTTCACTCTGCTGACCCACGACTGCACACCGTCACACAACTCCAACCGCTTCATTAAATTTGCGGATGACACGACTGTGGTGGGTCTCATCAGCAACAGAGATGAGACAAACTACAGGAGCGAGGTGAGCCGCCTGGCCGGGTGGTGGTGCAGTGCAACACAATCTCTCTCTGAATGTGGAGAAGACGAAGGAGATTGTCGTTGACTTCAGGAGAGTGCACACTCAGCATGCTCCTCTGACCATCAATGGTGCGACCGTGGAGAGAGTGAGCAGCACCAAGTTCCTGGGTGTACACATCACAGAGGACCTCTCCTGGACCAACAACACTGCAGCACTAGCCAAGAAAGCACAACAGCGTCTCTACTTCCTCCGCAAACTAAGAAGAGCAGAGCCCGGCCCCCATCATGTGCACCTTCTACAGAGGCACCATCGAGAGCATTCTGACTAGCTGCATCACTGTGTGGTATGGCGCCTGCAACGCGTCCTGCCGCAAGTCCCTTCAACGGATAGTGAGAGCAGCTGAGAAGATCGTTGGTGTCTCTCTCCCCTCCCTCCAGGACATTTACAACACCTGTCTCACCCGCAAAGCCCTCAGCATTGCAGGTGATCCCACCCACCCGACACACAACTTCTTCAGTCTGCTTCCATCAGGGAGGAGACTGAGGAGTCTCCAAGCTAGGACAAACAGACTGAGAGACAGCTTCATCCACCATGCTGTCAGGAAGCTGAACTCCCTCCGTCCTTGCCCCCCTCCCCTCTCTTACCCCACGAATCACTGAACTCGGACCCCCACCCCACCACCACCACCCACACTCACTCACACACACACACACACTCACACTCACACTGAGACAAGCACCGGTCACTTGTACAGCATTGGACTGACCTCATTCATTCAACTACCTCGTCTGGCAGTCTGAATAAAAAAGACTGCTCCTTGTCACTTTAAATAGTCTTATAAGCTCTTTGCACTACACCATCTATATTCTGCACTGTTTGTTTGTTTGTTTATCTCAATCTGCCATGTGCCCTATGCCACTTTATCCATTCTTTATTTAATGTTTTATTTTATTTTTTTCCTACATGTCCTTATTGTATATTTGCAATAGTTGCATTTTTGTGTGTGTGTGTGTGTGTGTGTGTGTGTATTGATTTGTACTTATCTGTATTTCTGCGTTCTACTGTTTGTGTTTAGTGTTATCTGTATGCACCAGGGAGTAAGAGAGTAACGCAATTTCAATTCTCTGTATGTATGTACGGTACATGTGGCAGAATTGACAATAAAGCTGACTTTGACTTTGACTTTTGACTTGAACTATTATTTATTATAACTATTACCCCTTCATAACTTAAGTAGCCTAAATAGTCAACCTGATGCTATTCTAAAGCCATATTAAGCTACCTTATTTTTTTCGGATCACAAAAGAAGACATTATATAAATAAATGCTTGCACTTGTCCATTTAATGAATTGTAAACTTCTTCAATCTTTTTTACAAAAAGGATTAAAATGTCATAAAAATTATCTCATGCAACTCGTTCCGTATTCCAAGTTTTCTTAAGGCATACCATAGGGTTTGCAGAGAAATGTAATCTAATTAAGCGAAAATCTCCAGTCATTGCATTTGTGCATTTCTACGCGTTTTTAGTTTACAGTTCATTTGCATTTCGCGCTGGCGCGCCTAGGAAAATCACACAAGAGAGTAATTTTGAAACATCAAGACAAATAAAATTATGACTTGAAACACAATAATTTCTTTACTGAGGTGAATATATCTGTTCTGATACAGTCAAAACAGCTTAGAATGCAAGCAAAGAGCACTCCGTCTATAATCACTAAAAGCTGTCACTCACTTCATCGCGTTCCGTTAATAAGCTCTCTGCGCAATGAATCTCTTATTTACATCTTATCTACACATTGTTATAATGAGAGGATTCACAAGCTTGCAGAACTCCGCACCTGACAAAAACTCGCCGTTTTGAGTGGTGACGAGTGAACATTTGGCGCTCTCCATAACACAAATACATACTGGTGCATTTGCCAAGTATGTTTCGTGAATATCAGACGGGGCCCCCTGATTCCCCAGGGCCCTAAGCGGCCGCTTACCTGGCCTATTGGTTAAGTCCGCCCCTGGAAATAAGACAAATATGCAAGCTACCACAAATAATCAATGTTTACTTGATTTTGCCTTAAATTCTGCAATCACATAATCGTAAAATCCTGGAGTGGCTGTAATTCAGCGTATTTATACTTGTCTTAAGGGTCCTAGTGAGGTTTCAATGTCTCTATTTGCTGTAAAGTAATAAATAATGGTCAATCTAATCATAGCCTTTGAGCTGCTTTTCCTGAGCAAATCTACTCAACCCTACAATGAGACTCCATTGATGTGCTTGAGCTGTTAGATGGACATTTATGTTCTTAACAGATGTTTCATCATCCAAACCATCTCCTAGAACAGTGGTTCTCAAACCTGTCCTGGAGTACCCCCAGCCCTGCACATTTTGTATGTCTCCCTCATCTATCACACCTGATTCAACTCATCAGCTCAATAGTGGAGACTGCAAGACCTGAAGTGGGTGCATCAGATATAGGGAGACATACAAAATGTGCAGTGCTGGGGGTACTTCATGGAGAGGTGGAGAGGTTCTTCATGGAGAATCACTGTCCTAGAAAGTTCACATATAGAGTAAGTGGCAAATAATAGAAACTTTAGCTCTAATGTGATATAGACAGTTTCATCGGGCGCACGCGCCTGGCCCGAAGTTAACTTCCGGTCTGTGTTTGTTTTTGGTCTGGCTAGTGGCACCGACTACAAACGCAGTTAAAGTGATGAGTAGACTGAAGTTGGGCTCATGTTGTTGTGCTGTGGGATGTGTTTCCCATACATTTACATTTAGTCTTTTAGCAGACACTTTTATCCAAAGCGACTTACAAATAAGGACAATGAAAGCAATCAAAATCAACAAAAGAGCAATATACAAGTGCTGTGACAAGTCTCAGCTAGCCTAACGCAATACACGGAGCAAGGTTTTTTTAAATTATATAATAAATAAAAAAGAAAACAGATAGAATAGAAAAGGAATAGAGCAAGCTAGTTTTAGAGGCCTTTTTTGCTTTTTTTAATTGTATAATAAATAAAAGAAAACAAATAGATAGAATACAAAAATAGATAAGCTAGTGTAAGTTTTTTTTAAGAAAACAAGCAGTTAGTAAATGAATAGAGTGCAAGTCTAAAAGGAGCAATTTTTTTTTTTTTTAAGAATAGAATTAGAATAGAGAGTGCTAGAGTTATAGGGTCAAGTAAAGATTGAAGAGATGTGTTTTTAGCCAATTCTTGAAGATAGCTAAGGACTCAGCTGCTCAGATTGAGTTGGGCAGGTCATTCCACCAGGAGGGAACATTTAATGTAAAAGTCTGTGAAAGTGATTTTGTGTCTCTTTGGGATGACACAATAATGTGCTTTTCACTTGCAGAACGCAAGCTTCTAGAGGGAACATAAGTCTGAAGTAATGAATTTAGGTAAAGGGGTGCAGAGCCAGTGGTGGTTTTGTAGGCAAACATTAATGCCTTGAATTTTATGCGAGCAGCTATTGGTAGCCAGTGCAAATTGATAAACAGAGGTGTGATGTGCATTTTTTTTCAGCTCATTAAAAATTAATCTTGCTGCCGCATTCTGGATTAATTGTAAAGATTTGATAGAACTGGCTGGAAGACCTGCCAAGAGTGCATTGCAATAGTCCAGCCTGGACAGAACAAGAGCTTGAACAAGGAGTTGTGAAGCATGTTCCGAAAGAAAGGGCCTGATCTTCTTGATGTTGAATAAAGCAAATCTGCAGGACTGGGCAGTTTTAGCAATGTGGTCTGAGAAAGTCAGCTGATCATCAATCATAACTCCAAGGTTTCTGCCTGTTTTTGAAGGAGTTATGGTTGATGTGCCTAACTGGATGGTGAAATTGTGATGAAATAATGGATTTTATGGAACCACAAGCAGCTCTGTCTTGGCAAGGTTGAGTTAAAGGTGATGGTCCTTCATCCAGCAAGAAATGACTGTTAGACAAGCTGAGATATGAGCAGCTATTGTCGGATCATCAGGATGGAATGAGAGGTAGAGTTGAGTGTCATCAGCATAGCAGTGATTTGAAAAGCCATGTTTCTGAATGACAGAACCTAGTGATGCCATGTAGACAGAGAAGAAAAGTGGTCCAAGAACTGAGCCCTGAGGCACTCCAGTAGCTAGATGTTACGACTTGGACACCTCACCTCTCCAAGATACCTTGAAAGACCTATCTGAGAGGTAAGACTCAAACCACTGGGGTGCAGTTCCTGAGATGCCATTTGCCAATAGGGTTGACAGGAGGATCTGGTGGTTAACCATGTCAAAAGCTGTGGACAGAAGAAGGCATGGAAGACGAGGGGCAGACAGTGTCTAAACAAGTGGTAAGAGTGGAGCAGAAAGTATCAGTAGCACTTTTAGCATCAAGAATGATAACCATTTAGGGGGAGGAAGTGAAGATGAAATCGTAGCAGATAGCCGGGAGGGTGAGAGTGAGCGTAGGTTACGTCAAAAGATGACATGTGAAGGGGTATGTGTTGTGTCAGGGACCATGTTGAGGTTAAGAGTGAGGAGGAAGTGATCCGAGGTGTGCAGTGGAGTAACCAGCACATGATCAGTGGAGCAGTGTCGTGTGTAAATAAGGTCCAGTTGGTTGCCTGATTTGTGAGTAGCCGTAGTTAACACTCTCTTGAGATCAAAAGAGGCAAGCAGAGTGTGGAAGTCTGCAGCCTGAGGTTTATCTAGGTGGATGTTGAAGTCTCCAAGCATAACTAGGGGAGTACCATCCTCAGGAAAGGTTGAGAGCAGCACATCTAAATCATCCAAGAATTTACCTTGTTGTCCTGGGGGTCGATAAACAACTACAAAATGGACTTTAAAAGGGTGGGTAATAGTGACTGAATGTGATTCAAAGGAGCAGTTAATACCCAGAGAAGGCAAAGGAATATATTATCAATCATTAGAGATAAGCAGACCAGTACCTACACCTCTTCCAGTCAGACAGGGAGTGTGGGAAAATTAGAAATTATTGGAGAGTGCTGCAGGTGTAGCAGTGTCCTCTGGTTTGATCCAGGTCTCTGTCAGGGCCATGAGGTTTAGCTTTGAATGACCAGTAATAGATGTAATGAAATCTGCTTTGTTTACTGCAGACTGACAATTCCAGAGACCAATAGAAATAGAAAGTAGTGTGTTAGCAGACATAGTTGTTAGGATTGTGCTGCCTATAGTGTGTAATGTGTGGTTTGCGAGTGGTAGTAATAATAGGGATATGGAAAAACATAGTAAGAACTGGTCATAAAAACAAACAGAAGTGAAGCAAGGTGTAGAAAAAAGGATGAATCAAAGGCAATACTTATGTCCCTTGCTGGTGTCCCTGCATGGTGGAGTCGCACGGTCTTTACACTCTTCGGTCTTCACATGACGGCTGCTGCGACCGCTGCCACTGCCGCGGTATACTAACCTTTTTTATACCTGTCTAACAAAACTGAAATTGAATTCAGCTGGACACTTTACTGTTTATCACAACAAAGGGCCAAGCAAGCGCATGACACTGACAAGGTATGCGATACAGTTCGAGACCAAACCCATACATTTATTTATTTGTGGCGACCCGCCACAATATCAAAACTGACCACCTCAAATAGATTTTCCAAAAGGCTTTGACTTCATTGAATAAACAAGAGCACTGCACGTTTCAAAATCGAAAACGTGGCGTGGGTGTTTTTATATCACTGTATTTCTGAAGGAAACCGACTGTTTCGAAAATTTTCGATGTCATTTTCATTTAATCTTGCCTGTAATGCCTGATAAAGCAGCATTTGTGAGCTCAGCGCTGCTTTGTGTACAGTCGCTACCAGGGAAACCTCTATCTCTCCCGCTCTAAAAGCGCCTCCTGCTGGCAGAGAATGAATTAGCATTTTCAATAAGCCCATCTGAATTATGCGAGCAAACATATTTTGCTTGTTATCAGAAATAATCTACTCTAGAGGGACTTTGCTGTTGTTATTAATTCTTTGTGAAAGTCTACCGGAAGTTAAGTTTGGGCCACAAAAGCGTGCATGCGCAGTAGCGTTTGCTTATGTTGTTGCCGTTGAAACCATCTATAATGATCTGATGTTTGTGCAGGTTATTGGGTGAAGTGTGGAGCTAATGAGTTGTGATTTCTGTTTTCTGTAGAGTTTCCAGTCTCTCTCAGCACCTCCTGAATCTACAGACGTAAATGACAATCCCTTCAGATCTCTCATGTCTTCTGATGGTCTGAGAAAATCTGTCCGTCAGCTGAGAGACAAACTGGATGATTTCTGCAAAGAGGAGCTGAAGAGGATCTCAGACAGAGGTAAAGTCCTGGAGATTCATCTGATCTCAGAAACGGGTCCATCATCATTTCATATCATGCAGACCATCATATTAGAAATGTCTTAGGAATGGATGCAGGATCATGAGAATCACACTGTTCATGTCTGTTGATTTCCACAGTCACAATCACCAACATTGTTTTCTGGACCAGGAACGACTTCCTACAATGTAAGTCAGTAAGAAAACAAGCAGAAAAACTCACTGAGTGTGTTCATGTTCTTCTGTAGAAGGTGGAAGAAGAGTTTTATAACTGATGATGTAAATGATGATTTGCACAGGATATCTGGTCATCTGTACTGAGACACTGATGATACACTGAACATGAAGAGTTCAGCTACATGAAAAGATCAAACAGATTCGTAATTCTTGATGCTGATGTGTTTTATCTCCATTAAATTCCCATCAGCTCACTCTGGATCCAAACACAGCATATAAACTCGTCTGTCTGACTGAGAGCAACAGAGTGATTACTAACACTAACACAGATCAGTCGTATCCTGATCATCCAGACAGATTTGATGGTTATGCTCAGGTTTTGTGTAGAGAGAGTGTGTGTGGACACTTTTACTGGGAGATGGAGTGGGACTGGATGTGTACGTATATCAGTGTCATATAAGAGCATCAGCAGGAAGGGACTGGGTAACGAGTGTGTGTTTGGATCTAATGATCAGTCCTGGAGTTTGTTCTGCTCTCCCTCCAGATACTCATTCAGACACAATAACATACAGACTGATCTCTCTGTGAAGTCCATCAGCAGTAGAATAGGAGTATATGTGGATCACAGTGCAGGAACTCTGTCCTTCTACAGCATCTCTGACACAATGAGCCTCATCCACACAGTCCAGACCACATTCACTCAGCCGCTCTGTCCTGGGTTTAGTGTTTTTTTATGGATCATCAGTGAAACTGTGTTGATGAATCAGAATAGACTGACGAGAGATTCTACCCATAATGCTTTGAGCTGTGTGATAAATCAGTAACAGTGAGATGCTATAGAGTCTCTTCTTTTCTCTTCATGACATTAATACTGCAGCTGAACTTCTGCCAGCGAAATAACATGAATCAGAATAAATGTGTGTAATAAATCCTCATATAGACAGTAAGATCAGTGTGAGTGTGAGTCCTGCTGAGTGACCATGTATTTCTGTACTTTTCTCCACCTCTATTTGTGTTGATGGAAATCACTAATTTAGTTATTATTATTAATAATAATAATAATAATAATTAATATTTATATATTTTTTATCAATAATTTTTAATTATTTCTGTGTTATTTCTGTTCTCTGACTGATATAAATAAATCTTCTACTCACTTGACGAACAAAGGTGATGGGTTTTATTCCTCCTCTGTGCAGATCTCCAGAAGACAAATCAAGCACCTCATTATAGTTTCTTCTCTCACCCTAAAATAAGTTGACATAAAAATCAGACGAGTCACAAAAGGAATTAATGTTAGGTATGTTTTGAAACATGGCTGCTGGTTTGAGCTGGTTTAAGCTGGTCATGTGCTGGTCCTAAGCTGGTCCTGAGCAGGAGCTAGTTGCTTAGAACCAGCACATGACCAGCTTAAACCAGCTCAAGCCAGCATCCATGCTTCAAAACATACCTAACCAGCATATTCTGGTTGTTTAAACAGGGTGGGTAACCATAAAATCAGACTATTGCTTAAAAAATAAGATTCAGAATAAGAAGTTCAGTTCATCGATGATTCAGTGATTCTCAGCTGGTTTTACTTCAGGACCCAGATTTTGAATTGGTTATCTAATTCCAATATGATACAAGTAAAAAATCAACATAAGTTAATATAGGGCTGGGCGATAATTCGATAACGATAATTATCGCGATATAATTTTCCTGGATAAAACAATATGAAGAGTTCGATAAATGTTTGATATAATGTTTATGCGCCAAAAGCGGAACGAAACAGCGCGCCTCATTTGAATCACGCCACACGGACCGTTTATCCGCTCGGATCAAAGTTCAAAGTGCCGCGCAGCGCGAGCTCACTAGAGCAGATGCACTCGGTCACGCGAGCACTAAACAGCGCTGTGAGATCCAGTGTGAAGCGCTTGAATTCAGTGATGAACACAAATGACTCTGTGATTTAAACTAGTTTAAAGCCGAAACACACTGCAGGAGAAACACTGCAGGTGTGCAACGAGACAGTAAGAAGGCTTTTCAATCTACACATCGCCATCATTTACCATGGATTTACTGTAGTAACATTCACTGCACCATGGTATTGTGGCTGAAATGTGGGATATTCACACTGAATTTTATTACAGGAGTAATGGTATATAATTATGGTATGTATTTGTGATTAAGCTATAGCATGTGTGCATTTATACTGAATGTTTTTAGACTACTGTTTTTCATACAAATAGGCTACATAAAAACCATAGTTATATTTTTACCATGGTATTGAGGTGCTATATGTGTGGTTTTAACTCATGTTTATCATGATTTAAATGTATGCTACTATGTGAGACCAATGCTTAATAAAAAATAAAAAAACTTGATCAGAATAAATTTATCCATATAAAACTGAGGTTGCTACAATTATTACAGAGGTTACTGATTTTGATAATGAACAAAATTTAACCTCTGCATCCTAACTCAAGCTACTATCAACTGTGCATTTCTAAGAGACAAAAAAAGTTATATTATTAATATTATCAGGCAACCCAAACCTGTTTCTTGATTTGAAACAATATCACTCATTAGAACATGCAGAAACTAAGAATTTATATATTTTTTTATTTAGATATTTATTTTGTTAAGGAAAATGTATTAGTTTTTCACTTTAGAGCAAAAATCTGGCTTTAAACTTGAAAGAAATAAAGATTTGACATTTATCGTGATAATTATCGATATCGACTGATATGAAAAAAATTATCGTGATAATTTTTTTGGCCATATCGCCCAGCCCTAAGTTAATATAATATTTAAGTAAACTTAATAAAAAGGCAACAGCTTTTCCACAAATAAGGGCATGCCACCAATCTATCCATATTGCCAAAAGTAAGATGAATTTGGTCCCACTTTATATTTGGTGGCCTTAACTACTATGTACTTACATTTAAATTAATAATTTGATACAATGCACTTATTGTGTACTTACATGTTTTTACATTGTACTTATATTTTTAAAAATACCCATATGTAATTACATTTATAATTACACCATTGACCCATCCCTTACACCTATCCCCACCATTAAACCTACCCATACCACCAAACCTGTCCCTAACCTTACCCATATCCCACCTCAATATCAGCAGAAGTGTTTTGCAATGCAATATGAAAACAATAAGTACATTGTACTTATTTTTTGACGTAAGTACATAGTAGTTAAGGCCACCTTATATAAAGTGTGACCATGAATTTATACCAAAATGCCATATTAATGCTATAAAAGAATAAAAGATGAGAGACTATTATCAAAGTAATACCCCACCTGTTGTATTTCAGCTGTGATCTGTGCCGCGCATCTCGATAAAACATCATTCCCAGAGAGAAAAGAGTTCTTCACCAGTGGGCTTATCTCTTTTAGGAAGGACATTGTT
Organism: Schizothorax lantsangensis; assembly: GCA_027422415.1. NCBI lineage: Eukaryota > Metazoa > Chordata > Actinopteri > Cypriniformes > Cyprinidae > Schizothorax > Schizothorax lantsangensis. The sequence continues at coordinate 120,605 of JAPDDO010000256.1, read as the reverse complement.
GTTAATCAGCGTTATGATCTTGAATTGTGAGTATTTTCTTTGTTGTCTAATTCACTTGGTTAGTTGTCTTTCCTGATCTGATGGACCAATTGAAATCAAGATCTTTACAGTTAACTGAATGTTCAAAACCAGTCCTTATCACGTGTTTAGTTATTAAACCTGAATCTTTGGTCCTTACAGGAGCAAAGTCCCAAGAGTGGGTCGGGCTCCTTGAGACATTAACAAAGACATTTATTGAAAAAAATAGATGACTATTTCCTGCTCAATTTCTCACCACAGGAGAGGAAAGAAAATCATCTACAAAATTTACATCACATTTGGAATCATGACTCAAATAAGCATTTTTGCTTATTTATCCAGTAGAGCATTTGTGAGGTCAAGAATTGATGATTGATGAGAAGGTCTGGTTTATTCCAGTTCATCCCAAAGCTGTTGGATGGGGTTATGGTCAGGGCTCTGTGTTCATCCACAACAGACTCATCCAGCCACGTCTTTATGAACCTTGCTTTGTGCACTGAGGCACAGTCATGCTGGACTAGAAGAGAGCCTTCCTCAAACTGATCCCACAAAGCTGGAAGCAAGCATTGTCCAAAATGTCTTGGTATGCTGAGTGTCGCTAGTTAGATCTTCTTGCTTTTTCCTAAAACAGAAACAGAATAAACATCAGCACACAGAGTGTTCCAGCACAGTGAACAGGTGCAGGTGTAGTTGTGAGTGAAATCACCAGTTGAACGCTGCTGTGATTCGGAGGATTGGGTCGATCTGTGCTGCAGATTTCACAGCCGGGTCTCGTATACTTATTTATGAATGTACAGGAAGGACAGGACCAGCCTGACTAAAGAGAGAGGTGAAAAAACAACTATTCATTATACAATCCAACAATCTGTTTTTGTTACGGACATTAAACTGGAAGACAGATCTATATTAGGGGATAAACATTTATACAAATATACCCTGTAATATTTGTGTTTTTATGCAATCTTTTCTATGATCTCTTTTTTTTTCCCGAAGGTTTCATAATATTTTAAGCTGTCTGTGGGAGTGTGTGGTTCATGATTATGTGGATGCAGGCCAATTATTTACAATCCGTCTGCATTTGCTAGTTTCCAGAAATGGACAATGTGAATGTAATTATTACCTGTGTGTTACTCAATTTCAGTTTGGATCCGCCAAGTTGCTACATCTCAAAATTAATGATGTCACTGACACTGGGTTTCTGTGGGCCACACCCACTGCTGCTTATTGATCAATCAGAAACACACACTGAAGCTAGCCGTGATAATGACAGTAAAAACAGCAGGAAGACGTAGAACATTCACACACTACCATTCAGAAGTTTGAGTCAGTATAATTGATACTTTTGCTCAGCAAGGATGCATTAAAGTGATCAAAAGTGACAATAAAGTAATTTATAATGTTAAAAAATATTTCTATTTTCAATAAATGCTGTTCTTTTGAACTTTACATTCATCAGAGAATCCTGAAAAATAAAATGTATCATGGTTTCCACAAAAATATTGGTCAGCACAACTGTTTTCAACATTGAAAACTGTCACAAAGCGCTGTGTATAACAAAAACAGGAGTATTCAAGTGCTGTGCCAAACAGAGGAATTAAGTTTATTTAAAACTTCGGATGATAAACATCAAAAAACACAAAGTTCCAGGTAAAAAGGAGAATAGAGTGAAATTGGGGCTTCTAGTGCCCACACCAACTGCACAGTAGGCTGCGAGGAGTTCAGTCTCATGCTCCCAATCCGGTCACGCTATCCAGTGGATTAGTTAATCCTTGCCTGAGGATCCTGGACACAGTGCAAAAGGATTAGAAGAGAGGACATCTCCACACGCAAGGTAAGAGCAAACATAACACAAATGACATACCAACACAGAGAGATGACAAAAATGGGAATAAATAAGAAAGGAGAAATTAGTAACAGGTGCGGGGCTAATGGAGCAGACAGCGCCGCGAGTTAGCGCTGATTGCTCCCCCACGTGCAGCAGACGATGACAGGACCAAAACAAACCACCACGTGTAGCTGACAGAGACAGAACACGGGTGAACAGCAGAAATAAGTTGGTAAGAGGTGCCGACCATGACAGAATCCCTCCCCTCAGGGATGCCTCCTGGCATCTCCGGAAGAGTCACCATGACCAAGTGGTGCCAGTGAATATACAAGAGTCAGAAATTGAGATTGTCACGTCATATAAGTATCTGGGTGTATATTTCAATAACAAGCTGGATTGGTCTGACAATACAGTACAGGTTTATAAGAAGGGTCAGAGTCGCATTCATTTATTAAGGCGACTGAGATCCTTTGGAGTGTGTCAGGCACTGTTGAAGACCTTTTATGATTCTGTGGTATCATCTGTGATCTTGTATGCTGTCACCTGCTGGGGAGGGGGATTGTTAGAGAAGGAGAAGAATAAACTCAATAAGCTGATAAAAAAGGCAGGTTCTGTGGTGGGTTGCGTGTTGCCCACTTTTGATGTGATTGCACAGGATAGAATGACTGATAAATTGGTCAGTATAATGAAACAAGATTGTCATCCTCTTCATGGAACAGTTCAAGCATGTGTGAGTACTTTTAGCTCAAGATTAATTCAGCCCCGATGCCATAAGGAACGATATAAAAAGTCATTTTTTACCAACAGCCATTAGGTTATATAATCAATGTCATATTAGATGACTGATGTATTATTTTACATTGTATTTGTATAACATGGTGTAGAGTGTACTATGATGCCTGAAACTAGGGGGGCTGTATGAAATACCGTATTGTGCAGTATCTTCTCTTTTATCTATTTCTTGTGGTGAGCTGCTGTGACATGTGAATTTCCCTTTGGGATTAATAAAGTTAATCAAATCAAATGACGCCAATGGAATTGGTCTATGAGAGCGCGATCCAGTATGTCACAAGCCGGAATCCAGCATCTCTCCTCCAGACCATAACCCGGCCAGTCTACCAGATATTGGTGACCCCTACCCCTCCACCTCACATCAAGGAGCTGTTGTACAGTGTAGACGGGCAACCCCTCGATGAGTCTGGGAGGTCTGGGGTTGGAGAGGGGAGCAAATAACGGGCTTGATTCGAGACACTTTAGTCATGACATACGGTCCAATGAATTTAGGTTCCAGTTTACATGCGGGCAGCTTGAGAGGGACGTCTTGGGTAGACAACCAAACATTCTGACTGCATATGTAAAGTGGGGGCTAATAAAATAAACGCATGCACGGATGGAACAATGGCGTCGGATTCTTGTGAGGGAAATAAAGGGGGCTGGTAGCCAAAACAGCACTGGAAGGGTGACAATCCCATAGACGAGACCGGGAAGGAGTTATGTGCATACTTGACCATGGCTAATTTGGAACTCCAAGTCAATGGTTCTGTTGATGCCAAGCAACGCAGGACCCTCTCTAAGTCCTGATTGGCCCGCTTGGACTGACTGTTAGTCTGCGGATGGTAAATGGATGGGATGGGAAGTCTGGCCTAATGGTTAGAGAGTTGGACTCGTAACCCAAAGGTCGCGGGTTCGAGTCTCAGGTCCGGCAGGGATTGTAGGTGGGGGGAGTGAATTTACAGTGCTCTCTCCACCCTCAATACCACGACTTAGGTGCCCTTGAGCAAGGCACCGAACCCCCAACTGCTCCCCGGGTGCCGCAGCATAAATGGCTGCCCACTGCTCCGGGTGTGTGTTCACTGCTGTGAGTGTGCACTTTGGATGGGTAAATGCAGAGCACAAATTCCGAGTATGGGTAACCATACTTAGCCATATGTCACGTCACAAAAAAACAAAAACAAATGGAGTATGGGCTCGCTGTCGGGTGTGTCTAGATGTAAACCACGTACACCGGGAGGCCATGAATGCGGAAGACGTGATCAAAGACAGTGACCACTGTCTCCCTCGCTGAAGGTAGTTTTGGGAGGGGAATGAAATGAACCGCCATTGAGAACCTGTTTATCATAGTGAGGACCATGGTATTGCCACTAGAAGGGGGTAGGCCTGTGACAAAGTCCATGGCAATGAGGGACCAGGGTCTCGAAGGGATAGGCAGAAGTCGGAGAAGCCCTACTGGGGGTCGATTAGAGCTCTTACCCACCGCGCACACCAGGCAAGCCAATATGAACTCCCGAGCGTCCCGCGCCACTGACGGCCACCAGAACCACTGCTTCAGAGATGTTCAGATTCTTTACCTTGGAGTCCGAGTCAAGTCTGAAGTCTTTATCGCTGGAGTCTGAGTCAAGTCTCGAGTCTTTGGTCACGAGTCCGAGTCGAGTCTCAAGTCATTTAATGGCTTGCTAAAAAAATCCCATTCAGAATCCTCATGTATTGAAATCTTCATATTTACGAAGCTGTTTTATAGGCTATAGACAAAATATATGATCTATGATCTGCTTTGTTAAAAAAAAGAGGTGTTAAGATGTAAGGTTAATATACATCCAGCCTGTTACTTTTTAATGTATGTTAATATACATCCAGCCCTATCCATTTCCATGTTCAAAACTGTTTTTATGTAATCAAATTCTATAATAAGAGTCCGATCTACCATGACACATAAGAAAATGTTTGACACATATATTACAAAACCATACAAATAAATAATTTCTTTATGATATAATTCAGGGGTATTCAATTAAAGTTCCAAGAGGTGTGGCCTCTATATTTTCTTCCAAGCAAAGGTCCAGACAAAACAAATTATTATTATTATTTTTTTTACATGTATTGTATTTAGATACATGAGAGGCCATGTGACAAAAAAATAAAATAAAATAAATAAATAAATAAAATACTGTTTCTGTTCAGGGTTTTCCTCCTGAAATCTATACTATTTAAATATTTTACTTAAAAGCAGTATCTAGCCTACTAAAAACAGTGTAGCTATAATCAAAACGTTCTCATCTTGAGCAGAAAGATAACTAACAGTCTCAAAGTTTAAGTTCTATCCTAGCCATCTAACAACAATTTCCACAATTATAATTAGGCCTACTTTTTTATTTTCTTTATGTTCTTCAGAACATTTAAAAGATCAGAAACGTCTTGTCACATCTGGTTTGAATAGTCAGAGTCATAGGTTATAGATAGATAAATAGTAAGAAAAATAACTATATTTGCAGCATTGCTTTTTTCTGCTGTGTTTTAGTGAAAGTAATCTATAATTTTGCAGCTCACCTGTTTCTGTTGTTGTTAAAATAACCACGTCATCCGCAGCTCTTGAACATGGTGCCGGCGCGCATCCGGAGAGAGAGAGAGAAAGCGCACGGAGCTAAAAGGGCTTGAATAAAGCGTGTTTGGCTTTAGATAAAAATACTAGACGATATAGCGCTGAGAGATATTTACCATAAACGACCCTGAGCACATGTTATGTGATCCGCTCCACTGTTTTGACGCGCTGCTCACTTAAAATGGTGCTGCTGTAACGGCGCGCGGTCCAGATGGATGCCGAGGTGTGGATGCGGTCTGCCTTTTGAAAATCAGTTGCAGTATATAAGTATTGAGGATAAAAGACTCGAGTTGCTTTTAAAATATTTAAAATATATTCACAAGTCCTTTTTCTCGAGTCGAGTCAAGTCTGGAGTCATTTCAGGTCGAGTCTGAGTCAAGTCTGAAGTCTATAAAATTGTGACTCGAGTGCGACTCGAGTCCGAGTCACTAACTCGAGTGCCCATCTCTGCACTGCTTAATCAGCGCATGTGTCCGAGCCGCTCCTGGGTGGCAAGCTAGTCCAGAAGAATGGCCCCACTGAAGGATGCTGGTTCGAACCGACTTAGGTACAAATAACAGACCCTCTAGGCATCTCGCAGGGATAGTGACGCCGTCTAATGCCTCACGGACACTGGACTCCACCTCCCAGGTGACCTCCACAACCACCCGGTTGGGTGGCACAATGGGCACCAGAGAAGAGGATTCGGTCTCAGCTTTGAAGATCCGCGAGAGCACGTCAGGTTTGCCATTCTTACTCCCCGGTCGATGGGAGATGTTGAAGTTAAAACGCCCGAAGAATAAAGCCCAGCGGGCCTGTCGAGAATTTATTCTTTTGGCGGAATGTATGTACTCGAGATTCCTGTGGTCATTCCAAACCAGAAAAGGAACCCCCGCACCCTCCAGCCAGTCAAGTCAAGTCAAGTTCAAGTTCAAGTTGAGCTTTATTGTCATTCCGCTACATGTGGGGACATACAGTGGAACGAAATGTCATGCCTCACAGGACCACAATGCTACATAAATACAGACATGCAACCATGAAGTAAAACAGTATAAACCTATACACAACTAACCTACTGACAGATTTTGACTATAAGTATACTATATATAAATGTTTACCCTATACAAACTAAAAATAAAAAATAAACAATAAAATATAAAGAATAAAAAAGAAACATTGTGAGTCAAGAGAAACATTGTGAGTCAGTGACGTCACTCCTCCAAAGCCAACTTGACAGCCAGTAACTCCTTATTCCCGATATCGTAATTCCGTTCCGAGGGGGTAAGACAATAAGAGAAAAAGGCGCATAGGTGTATCTTGGCGTCAGAATGTGATCTTTGAGACAAAATAGCCCCCACTCCCACCTCTGACGCATCCACCTCCACTACGAATTGGCGAGACGGGTCTGGGTTTTCAAAATGGGGGCCGAAATAAAGGACCCAGCGCGACCTGAGCGCCATGCGGAAATCAACCCGAGTGGCGAGTTCGACCAACCCATCGAGTAAGGGGGGGCAGCTCCAGGGAGTAGATCTCATCCTTGACATGCTCAGCCAGTCCATGGAGGAAGCGATCCCACAATGCCTTGCTGTTCCAGCCGCTAGGCGCGGCAAGTGTGTGGAACTCGATGGCGGTCTGGTTCCCTGTCGCAGTAGCGAGAGTGCTCGTACAGCCTCATTACCCTGAGCTGATCGGTCAAAGACCTTCTGTAGCTCCTGGGAGAAGTCGGTGTAGGAACTGCAGCACTCATGTTTGTTGTCCCACATCGCCATGCCCCACTCTCTCGCGATTCCAGCCAGGTGCATTATCACAAACGCTACCTTGGATTCCTCAGTGGGGAAACAGGAAGGCTGTAATGAGAAAGTCAGGGAGCACTGTGACAAGAATGAATGGCATGATGTGGGTTCGGATCGGCGCGGTGTAGATGCCTCCTCCGTATCCGGTGCCGTGGCGGCGGGAACCATAGATGGATCGATCTGAATCTGGTCGAGTCGTTGGGAAATAACGGTGAGTTGTTGTGATAGGCTAGTCAAGGCCTGATGAGACGCCTGTATCTCCTCCTTTTGGCATCCTAGGAGGATCCCCTGCTGAGTGAGAGCATGGTGGAGCTCTAGTTCTCAAGCTGAGTCCATGATTGGTCGGTATGTTCTGTCACAAATCGCTGTGTATAACAAAAACAGGAGTACTCAAGTGCTGTGCCAAACAGAGGAATTAAGTTTATTTAAAACTTCGGATGATAAACATCTAAAAACAGAAAACACAAAGTTCCAGGTGAAAAGGAAAATAGAGTGAAATCGGGGCTCCTAGTGCCCACACCAACTGGACAGTAAAAGTGTCTGCTGAATGACTAAATGTAAATGTAGATTTCAGAAGGATCATGTGACACGGAAGACTGGAGTAATGATGCTGAAAATTCAGCTTTTTTATCACAGCAGTAAATTACAGTTTAACAGATATTTACTAGTGCTGTCAAACGATTAATCGCGATTAATCACATCTAAAATAAAAGTTTTTGTTTGCATAATATATGTGTGTGTTCTGTGTATATTTATTATGTATATATAAATATACACACATATAAGTATATATTTTGAAAATATTTACATGTCTATATTTACATGTCTATATTCATATATTTTATATTATATATAAATATATTTAATATATAAATATAAATGTTATAATATTTCACTGTTTTTACTGGATTTTTGATCAAATAAATGCAGCCTTGGTGAACATTTAAAAAGCTTACCAACTCCAAACATTTGAAGCCTGTCCTCTATGTGGCTCCTGGACTATTGGTGCAGATTTAATGAGAGACAGAGTCTGGCTTGTATATGACACTGTGAGTGACACAATGACCTGTGCAGTTTGTCACTAATACACCAGGAAATACACTTAAATAATTCCATAATGATGCAAATAATCACAGGAAGTGCTTTTAATACAAAGTTTCAGACATTGTTCAGATTAGTAGAACAGGGAGGGATTAAGGAACAGTTAAAGCAATATTTTTTTTTATTTTTTTTTTGGTACTATGACTACTACTACTAGGATGCAGTCAAATGTTGATGCAAGAGATAAGTTTTCAGCTGTCCCTTAAATATTGTCAAGGATTCAGCATTCTGGATTGTGCTGGGAGGATCATTCCACCAGTATTCTACTTTACTTAAGTATTCTATTACAAAAACCTCAAAAGTTTAAAATGTCATTACTGCAGAGTTATCATGATCTTCACTTTAGAATACTGTTCCAAATAATTGGTAATCCCTTCTAAAGGATTTGATAACACACTTGAGTCATTACTAGTGGGTTACCATGACCTTCACTTTAGAATTAATGATAATACTCTACACATACTTATTAATTTAGAATGAATGATACATACCAATACACAGATAGGTTCATATTGATTATGAACCTTTATACAGTAGTTCTTAGTAGTTCTGTGGGAGGTATGAAAAAAATAGTAGTGATTAGCTAATAGTGAACTACCACATTGAACTAAGCACTATTAATTACTAATTCATTAATCAGAGATTCTTGTTACTTAATTTTAGTTACTAAAGTCTTAATTTTGTGTTACTCATTTGTTCCTGTGTGATTATTCATTAATGATGGAACAGTTTTGTAAAGTGTTGCTGGTTTATGAGTCTGAAGAAAAGTTTTTGAAAGTCAGTGTTTGAGCGCGCACACGCACGTCCGGTTTTGTGGGAGAGCAAAGGAAATCTGCGTGCGAGCGGGGAGATTCACCTCGCGCATTATATTAATCTACTTTCGCGCTACAAAAATGCGCTCTCGACATTTGCCAGTAAAATAAGGCCATACATATTCACTTATATTCACATTTTATGCAGAACAGTGTTGTGATTGTTAACTTGCATATTAACAAGAAAAAAAAAATCTAAATTTGACATAAATAATTGTCAGGAAGCTTTAAAATAAAAAAAAAATAAAAAAGTAGCTTTCTGAGGTAGGGGGGCCTGCCGTAATGCTGTAGCCCAGGGGCCTCTGGTTAGCTTAAGGCGCCCCTGCCTGCACCACTCACCGGTCTCGAGTCCCCACGGAGGAGCTCCGGAAGGATAAAAGGAGGAGCGACGACAGTGCAAGATGAGAGAGGACCGGGCCTGGACTTTAATTTGTGTTTTGTGTGCGGCAGTCGTCCGTGGGGGGCTGCCGCTTTACTTTTGTGTTTGTTTATTTTTATTAAACTTTTTTTGAATGTTCGCCGATTCCCGCCTCCTTCTTCCCATTCTACGAACTGTGTTACATTGGTGCCGAAACCCGGGAGGAAGGAGGGACATGCTGTCAGAGAGCCCTCGCTGCTGAGGGGGATTGCGGTGCTGAGGAGGTCGGGCAGCAGGAAGAAGCGGAGACCGCCAGTGGCTGCCCGAGGCGGTGGTGCTGGAGCAATGGAAGAGCAGGTGGGGCGGAAGGCTCGCTGCTGTGCTCCTGGGTCGAGGAGGGGTGGCTGTCGTCCAAGAGGAAGCAGAGGAGTCGGCGCCGTTCGCCAAGAGGCCCGAGCCTGCTGCCGTCCACCATGTCTGGGGAGGAGCAGGGAACGGGGGACTCGCTGCCGGTTGCCCTCGACTGGAGGAGCCATCGCCGTCCGCCAGGAGGCAGAGGAGCGTTAGGCCGCCCACCAAAGATGTCCAGTACCATCGCATGGCACCGCGAGTGAGAGCCTCTCAGCTGGTTGAGGACCAAGCAGCAGTGTGTCCGGGAACCGGGCCGAGAATTTTTATTTTTTTTCTCTTTTCCTCTCTCCCCTCTATTATCTCTGTCTCTCCTCATCCTTCCGTCTCCTTTTCTCTCGCCTCGTCTGTCCTTACCCCCAGGTACGCCACGGCCGCCGTGATCGGCTCCCCCCCAGAGAGGGGGAGGGTGGAGTAGAGCGCAGTCTCGGGAGTACCCCCCGGCCTGCGAGGGGCGATGGGGGATATGTGACGAGTGGGGCGGGGCCGAGAGCCGTGGGAACGGAGCGAGGCCGGTGGAGTTAATGATGATGAGAGACACCTGCACCACTCACTGGTCTCGAGTCCCAACGGAGGAGCTCCGGAAGGATAAAAGGAGGAGCGAAGACAGTGCAAAATGAGAGAGGACCGGGCCTGGACTTTAATTTGTGTTTTGTGTGCGGCAGTCGTCCGTGAGGGGCTGTCGCTTTACTTTTGTGTTTATTTATGTTATTAAAGTCTTTTGAATATTCGCCGGTTCCCGCCTCCTTCTTCCCGTTCTACGAACTGTTACACTGATAAAAACTACTTAATTACTGTAACGTGAGTATTTGTAATTCGCTACTTCACACCACTGAATATGAGACAGGAAAATTTTCTAAAAGAATTACAGATGAGCACATCACAACGTGAACAGACATCTGAGTGAGATGTAACGTTATGTGTGCTGTTATGTAGAATTCACTGTTGTCAACACTGCTTTACATGAATGTAAGTAATGTAAATAAACAATTCTACATGGAGTAACTAAATATAAGTTATCTATTTCATTAGTTCATTAGTATTGTCAGTAAATTGAGTATTGTGTCCATCGGGACAAGACCACAGGAACCAGATGAGTCCTTTGCACAATCTGACTCTGCTGCAGCCTAGATTTAAACTGCTGATTTTGTCTTGCCAGAGGAGAATGACACTATTTCAACACACTATTTCCCCGTCTAAATACTGTAAAACTGATGTAAAGCCACCCAGCTTTATACTGTATCAAGCTGATGTAAAGCTACTTTGACACAATTTGCATTGTTAAAAGCGCTATACAAATAATAGTGACTAATAGTGACTGTAGAAAGAAAACACTGTAAACTGTTCACTTGGATAACGTAACGTCATGTGACATTGGAGTGTGAGCTGAATTTCACGAGAATAGAGTTCGGGGTCAAACACAGACACACATAAGGGAGAAAAACCTTCCCGCAAAATGTTCCCCGCAGGGGAAGACAAGAATGTCTCCGATTAAACGGTTGAGGTGTTTTGTTGTTGGATGTAATAATGAACATAGCAGTCGTCATGGGCGTCGCTAGGCCATTTTTAGGGGGGCTTTAGCATGGTACGGTATGATGACGGCTCCCAGCTCCTCCAGAGCCAAAGTAAATGAAGCGTATGTGGGTACAGGTATGAGCACACCAGTCCAACACGAGTCCTCGCTACAAATCAGCAGCTTCAGCATAATCTACAGAGAAAATATTTACACTGTCTGGAATCAAGTGATATTTTATGCATTTGCTTAAAGTAAGGAAAAGCCTGATGATAAATTATTTTTGTTGACTAAACCATGAGAGCCATCTGTGACCCATACTTGATGAAGATGTTGGGTGAAGCCTGTGTTACACTTTCCATGTGTGTGAGTGCGTGAGGGTCAGCATGACGTAAACAGTCATCGGAGGGTGTATGCGGAGGCTCTGTGCAGACTACAGTAGGCTACAAAAGCACCAACTGCACATGCACAGGCTGTGTGAAGAATTCAGTTGCTATAGCCACACCTGTACAATCCGTTGATAAAACAATATAAAGACAGCCAGATGTGCAATAACTCTTTACATGTTTGTTTATACTGTTCAAGCCGATCTACTGCACATGTGTGGAACATGTCCACCGAGAGGACCACCAGCATACATTTTCAGTAGTATGTCCATGCTGTCCGCAGCTGTCCGTGTACTTGTCTGAACTAGATTATATCCCAAGGTTTATGGAAGGAACTCCACCATCTCTCCTGGTAATGAACTGAAACAATCAGTGTTTAATTTTGACTTGAATCTGTGTATGAACCTGAAGAGATACATTCTGGTGCAAATGTTACTTTTCTGATCACCTGAATAATTTATATTATCACATATTTTTTTACAGTGCAAGATGCTTGAATAAAAAGAGCATGGAATCACATTCTCTAAGGAGAATTTCTGCCCTTTGTTTAACATCTATTTGCAAACTGTCATCCTCCAAAAGGATTGGATAGATTAAGGCAACAAGAACCTAATTATAGGTCAACCGATACTGATTTTTTTTTATAACTGTCAGGAACTGTCAGACTTTTGTTCATTTAGTTTTCATTATCATGAACTTTTAGTTGGTTTTGTTTCATTTTCTTTGTTGTCTAATCTGGGCTGGGCTTGCTTGTTGGTTTTTGATACAAAAAAAATATTTTTGGCAAATGTAAAAAACATTTCACACGAAAAGTGAAATAAATAAGCTTCAGGATTAAAGGAAAAGTAAATTCCCATCTGTGCAGTAAGTTTGGGGTAGTCGTGGCCTAATGGATAGAGAGTCGGACTTGTCGGTGGGGGGAGTGAATAACCAGTGCTCTCTGCACCTTCAATACCACGACTGAGGTGAGACGCTTGAGCAAGGCACCGAACCCCCAAATGCTCCCTGGGTATGTGTGTGTGTGCACTTGGATGGGTTAAATGGGTTGCACTCACTCACTCACTCAATAAAGGGTGCAGCTCAAACAAACCTTACAGCTGTGTTGCCATTCTGGATTGCACGGAGAATAGGATGCAGGAGAATAAAGTTTAACACTCCCTTCAGCAATAAAAATAAATTAAACACAAATGTTATGTTTATCTGAAGCCAGTTTTGTTTTATTAGTATGGTTGAATAGGATCATCGAAGGTCAGCAGCAAAAATATTAGTTAATAAAATGGGATTAAATACATTAAGGATATTTCTGTTATTTGACATGTTTAATTATTGCAGATTTGCATAATATTCTGAGTTTGCATTTCACTGTGATTCAACTAGTCAAAAAAGTCTGTGTTTACTTTAATAACAGCCAGGTATGTCGAAACTTAACCTGCTTTACAGACTCGTGGACACACCTGTTTTACACACGTCACACAAACACAACCTATTTCAACTTATCAGTTCAGGGAAATAGAAACTGAAAGTGTGGTTGAACTGTTGTGTATTTGTGGCTCTGTATTCATGCAGTAAAATGGCAGAAGCCAGAATTTTGGTGGATGAGAATGAGTTCATGTGTGCAGTGTGTCTAGATCTCCTGAAGGATCCAGTGACCATCCAGTGTGGACACAGTTACTGTAAGAGCTGTATTACAGACTGCTGGAATCAGCAGGATCAGATGAGAGTCTACAGCTGCCCTCAGTGCAGAAAGACCTTCAGTCCAAGACCTGATTTAGCTAGAAACACCATCTTGGCTGAAATGCTGGAGAAACTGAAGGCGGCCAAACTTCAAAGTGCGGTTCCTGCTGGAGCTGGAGATGTGGAGTGTGACGTCTGTACTGGAAGAAAATACAAAGCTGTCAAGTCCTGTCAGGTGTGTCTGAACTCTTACTGTCAGAATCACCTCGAACAACATGAGAGTTTGTTTAAAGGAAAGAGACACAATCTGACTGAAGCCACTGGACGACTGCAGGAGATGATCTGCCAGAAACATGAGAAGCTCCTTGAGGTTTTCTGTCGCACTGACCAGAAATGTATATGTGTGCTATGCATGGATGAACATAAAAACCACGACACTGTATCAGCTGCAGCACAGTGGACAGAGAAACAGGTATTTAAAACTAGACACTGATAAAATATTGCTGACACTCGTTTCATATTTGTTTATATCGGCACCCATAATAACAGCATACAGCATTCACATTGTACACGATGGCAGAAATGAACAGCAGCTGCAAGAAGAGTTTCACTGCTGAGCCTGTTTGGTGAAAATGACTGCAAACATTTATCAACACAATTTTTCATAAAATAGACCTTGATTAAACAACATAAAAATGGTGTGAAATATTCATCCATTCTTTGACAAAATATACGCTTATATCTGTGAAAATCAGTCAAAATGCAGTGACAGACAACTTTCTATTCAGTAAATCTGATTGAATTCAGATGATTTCAGTCATTTATATCTTCACTCTGTTAATCTATTTTCTATCTGGAGCCGCAGTTTAATTACGCAGCAGTTTAATTACGCAGCAGAAACACTGTCAGTGTGAAACTCTACTGTTCAACTCTGTCTGTTTTACATTTATGATACTGTGAAACAGGCATTTTGCTTCATGTTAATTAATGTACAATGATTGTAACTGATCATCCCTTCTGGAGTTTTAATCTACAGCCGTTACTTTTCAGTTCAACTTTTACTGGATCTGTCATCTGTTGACATGATTATTTAGTGGCAAATGTTACACGGTGAAATGCCATATATGGTCTGTATCCTGTGGTGGTGATGTTGTTGTGTTGGTTCACGTGCAGGTCACGCTGACGCCTGTTAATAAAGTCACAGATTGATTCAGCTCATGCTTGTTTATCGCATCGAACACAAACAGAAGTGTCAGGAATAGGCATTAAATTTTGAACATGGCCTTGAACAGCATTCCCGCTCCCGAGGGCATGCGGATGTCCAGGGATATATATAAAAAATTGAATAATTTCAGAGTGGTATTCGAGGACTATGATCTAGCTACTGGGTTAATTGAGAAGCCCAAAGAGGCTAGAGCGGCAGTACTGCAGCGCTTAATGCGTAATGAATGTCGACATATCTACAGTCACAATATTGTGTTGAGCGAGGGACAAACTAAAGATCCGAAAGCCATACTCGATACCCTAGGAGACTATTTCAAGCCTGCGAAAAATGTGACCTATGAAAGGTATATGTTCGGGTGTTGCAAGCAGGAAGTGGAGGAGGCTATTGACAGTTTTCAGGGAACTCAAAGATGAAAGGATTCATGATAGACTTGTCCTGGGCATTGTTAATGAGAACACCAGGTGGCGCCTGTTGCTTGAACGTGAGCTGAATTTGTCACAGAGTGTGGAAATATGCTGTTTTGCAGAAACGACGGAACAATGTGTAAAAGCAATTGACATCACAATCAGTGACAGTGTGAACATCGCACGAGCATAAAGACTGAAACGCCAGAATGGCGAAATGAACAATGAGCAAATGCTCAGGACTGTGAATTGCAAGTATTGTGTGGGTCACAAAAAAGGCAGAGATCAGGTGCGTAAAGCCTGACAGAGAGCCAACAGGGCAGGCAGAGTTAATGTAATGATGGATGATGGCCAGGATGAGCAAGGACCCTACAGCGAGGGTTGGCTTTACACTGCTGAGGAATGCATTGACACAGTAAAGTCCCCAGGTCCAAGATGGTTCGTTAACCTGACACTTAATAAAAAAGCAGGCCTGTCAGCTAGACACGGGAGCAACTTGTAATGTTATGAGCCACATAATCAAAGAGAAATTGGATCCTGAAAGCCCCCTGCAGCCGAGTACACCAAGACTGAAATTGTATTCTGGTGCAACAATGCCTTTCCTGGGGAGATTTCACACAGAATGCACCGTAAAGGGCACCAAACACAAATTAGTCTTGTGTAGAGCCACTACTTTCGGGTGACACATCAGGACTCATGAAATTTACCATCCCGGAGGATCTTCACAAACTTGTTGCATGCTCAGACACGCCTCTCACAAAGCAACAGTTAGTTTGCCGGTTCAAGGATGTGTTTAATGACCCAGTTGAGTCTGTCCCAGGAGAGTTCCGATTTGTGCTTGACAGCAGCATGTCGCCAGTGCAGTGCGCATCACGGAACATTCTGGTGGCCTTGAAAGCCAGAGTAAAAGAACAGCTCGATAAGTACATGAGAGATGGACACATCACATCTGTCACTGAACCTACCCCATGGATCAGTGACAGATGTGATGTGTCCATCTGTCACTGATCCATGGGGTAGGTTCAGTGACAGATGTGATGTGTCCATGGATCAGCAACATGGTAGTCATAGCCAAGTCAGACAAAGTAAGGATATGTATAGATCCAAAACACCTGAATCAAGCACTACAAAGATCGCATTACCACATGCCAACACTCGAGGACATTCTGTATAATCTACCCAAAGCGTGTCTGTTCACGCAGGTGGACGTTCGTGATGCCTTTTTACACTGTAGACTGGACAATGAGAGCAGTTTAATGACAACTTTCTGGATGCCATGGGGTGGATGAGATGGTGTAAACTGCCTTTCGGCGTTTCGGTGGCACCTGAGATCTATCAACGCAAGCAACACGAGCTGTTGATGGGACTCCAAGGCATAGAGCCCATCACGGATGACATACTGGTTGTTGGCTGCGGTGACTCTGACGCAGAAGCCAAGTTAGATCACAACAAAAATCTCTGTGCACTAATGGAACGCTGCAGAGCTGCGAAACTCTGACTGAGCGAGAAAAGTTGCTATTGAAACTGAAAGCGGTGCACTTTCATGGGCACATATTATCAGCAGAAGGCTTACAGATCAATCCAGAAAAAACAAAAGCTGTTCTGGTAATGCCGACACCACAGGATGTGAAGGCTGCTCAACGCGTCATCGGATTTGTAACATATCTGGCCAAATTTCTCCCACGGCTCTAAGAGGTGTGTGAGCCGCTTCGCAGGCTGCTGGACAAAGGCGTTGCGTGGCACTGGCTTCCCAAACATGACGAGGCAGTTCAAGAAATCAAACGAATGATTACGGACACACCCGTTTTGAAGTACTACGACATTGACAAACCAGTGACAATACAAAGTGACGCCAGCAAGAACGGCCTGGGCTGCTGTCTGCTTCAGGAGGGACAACCTGTGGCATTTGCCTCTCAGGCACTCACTCGTACTGAACAAAATGGTAACACTTTAGAATAATGGTCCGTTGTTAACAAATAACTATGCAGGAAGAAATAGGTAGTACTACATTAACACTTAGCTTAATACTGTTAACTAATATGGAAGCAATATTAACTAAGCAGTAAGTAATAGCAAATACAGGACAAAAGTTGTTCCTTATTAGGTATGAAAACATCAAAGTAGGCACACCACAGCTCCAGAGATATAGAAATATTTAATTATATTCTCACCACAGGTGACATTTCGAGCTTAAACGCTCTTTATCCTTATTAGGTATTCAATAATTACTAAATAAAAATATTTGTGTGGCGGGAGAATGAGGGCAGGTGGGATTTTTATTTCAAATACAATGGGAAATGAACAAGATACCAGTCTCACCCCGACTACGCCACTATGGGAATTTCACCCAAAGAATTAAAATGAACCACCTTCAGAGGCATACACAGATTTGTATCACCAATTAGAGTCAGAGACAAGGGTAACAATACAAAAATCATCTCTTTATTGAAAAATCATGAATAAAAACAATGTTAAAATAAATGCTGAAACATCCGTTTCAGAATTTTGGCCACTCAGAGTTTTGGAACAAGTCAAGGGCCATGGACTAGAGCTTTCCAGTAGAGGCAGATAATCAGGCCACACTACCCGCAGGTGATTCACTGCACTCCACTGTGTACACACACACACACACACACACACACACACACACACACACACACATATATTAAGACAAGTCACAACACACAGTGAGGTGGTCACTGCACACTGTGAGGAAGATACCACCACCTAAAATAAAACCAGTCCTCTGCCCCTGGTGCTCAGGCCCTGCCAGAATACACATCAAATAAACAATCACTTTTGGAAGTGGGTTGGTTTACGAGCTCAATCAATCAGTCAAAAACAACCAAATAAATCGAAAGCAAAATCCAAAATAAACAATTCAAACTTCAAAAACAAAAAAGAGCAAGCAGAAACACTAAAACAAAGGAGAAAAATTAACAAAAAAAATGAAACAGGACAGCACTGCAGTCGTAAACGAATATGGAGCACCCCGACTGGAATGCAGTTACAGGCCATCACCAAACCTATAAACAAAGCGAGACTGTTACTCTGTTAGATTTGTTCTCTCCCACCCCAGTGTATACATGCAGAAACAAATACCTACCGATCATCGAGGGGATTAATGTTTTATCAAGAGCCAACAAAACCGTACCTTTTCCGGCAAAGGCCAGTGCAGAAAAACAACGATCCAGCAACTGCGTCAGGTTCTCACAGCTGAGAAAGGGAGTTAGCAACGTTCCCAATTCAACCAGCATTTCCAGAATGTGTACATCACATAACTAAAAACAGTAAATAAGAAATTAACAGAGCATCCTCCCTACCATCTCTAGAGTCAATACCCAGTCTGTATGGACAGCATTAAGCGACACGGCAGGAAAACTCGCACAGTCAAAACAGAGGCACTCTCCAAACAAATCGGCGTCTCTAAAACATACGTTAGACAGAGAGTGCACCTCTCGTAATTAAACATGCCATAACCTACAAAACAACTAGCAGCATGTTCTCCTTACCGTCTCGAGTACTCTCATTTGTTTCCGGGAAGTGACAGAAGTGCTTTAACGATGCAGCGGTTCACCAAGTGACGCATCCCAGGTAGTGCATATGTTCCCGTTTTTATAGCCCAGGGGCGCTGGCAATAGGCTAACGACCCTCCTGCCACATTCACATTGAGAACTACTTGCTAATTCTGATCAATTAATAAAGAATAACCACTTAATTACTAATCACAACAGTAACATGTCTAAAAGTAAACTATTGTTGGTAAATGTTGGAGACCTTAGCCCTTTTACAGAGCTGGTACCACCAGACTGTGATTTTTTAAGTTCACCCCGCACTACTGGTCGTGGTGGAGATCTGGCATCAGTTTTTAAGAAGAAATTTGACTGTCGAAGCATTAAGACTGATACCTTTTCAAGCTTTGAAGTACAGTTGATGCAAATTGATTCACGAAATCCGGTGCTGTGTGTGTTGGTATACCGACCACCCAAAATAAATAAGAACTTTATTCATGAGTTCACTGGATTTTTAGGAGGAATTATGATGAAGTACGACAGACTTGTGATACTTGGGGATTTTAATATTAATATCTGTTGTTCCTCAAATGGGCTGGCGAGAGAGTTTTTAAATCTTATTGATTCTTTTAATCTTGTACAGTCTGTGACCGGCCCGACTCATAAACTGGGACACACGTTGGATCTTGTTTTATTGTATGGTTTAACTGTTTGTGATTTTGAGATTACGGAGACTGGGTTTTCTGATCATAAGTCTGTTGTTTTTAATATTTCACTTTCATGCTCTGTAGGGAAACCATGTGTGTCTACTCGCAGGTGTTGCATTATGAATTCTGAAACTAGCAATGATTTTTGTACTATGTATGAGGCCGCCTTTTCAAATTCGTATTATGACTGTTCTCCTTCGGATTTGTGTGCAGATGAGCTATTGTCTTCGTTTACTTCTGTGTGCTATAATATTTTAGACTCTATTGCCCCTCTGAAGACTAGATGTTTTAAATCAAAATCAGAACCTTTAAGGTTAAATAATTCCACTCGTGCTGCTCGCCGGCTGTGTAGATGTGCTGAGTGCAAGTGGAAGAAAGACAAGCTTCAAGTCTCTTACGAGATTTTTAAGAACCAGTTGTCAAATTATCAGAAAACGGTCAAAATGGCAAGGGTCAAGTATTTTTCTGGTCTTATTGAAAATAATCGTGGTAATCCTAGATTTTTGTTTTCTACATTGAATGCTGTGATTAATCCGCCTGTTTATGAGGGGTCTGATGTTTCTATACAAACCTGTGAAAACTGTCGTATATATTTTTCAGATAAGATTTCCGATATTAGATCTTCAATTCAGCCATCTGATCATGATCCTTCAGTCCCTCCGTTGACATGCCCTGCTGTTTTTCACCAGTTTGGTCCCCAAGATATTATCCCGACTCGTTTTTTGAAACAGGTTTTTAACGTTGTGGGTCATAATATTCTGATCCTAATTAATTGCTGCCTGGCTACGGGTTCCATGCCAGCTCATTTCAAACATGCTATAGTGCAGCCTTTATTAAAGAGATCTAATTTGGATTCTACAGAGCTATCTAATTTTAGACCGATCTCGAAACTGCCTTTTCTCTCTAAAGTCTTAGAGAAGGTAGTTTTTATTCAGTTACAAACATTTTTAGGAAAAAAATCATTGTTGGAAGTTTTTCAGTCAGGTTTTAGGGCACTACACAGCACTGAATCTGCACTTTTAAAGGTTCATAATGATATTTTACTAACTCTTGACTCGGGAGCTTCGGCTATTTTAGTGTTACTAGACCTTAGTGCGGCTTTTGATACCGTGGATCACAACATTTTGATCTCTAGACTGGAACACCATGTTGGAGTCCGAGGGATGGCCCTTCAGTGGTTTAAGTCCTATTTAATGAACAGAAGTTTTGCAGTTAAATTTTGTGAATGTCTGTAGTCGTCGGCTCCACTTACTTGTGGAGTTCCTCAAGGGTCCATTCTTGCTCCCCTTTTGTTTTCGTTGTATATGCTTCCTTTGGAATCTATTTTTAGAAAACAAGGTGTTTCTTTTCACTGTTACGCCGATGACACACAGCTTTATATGCCATTTCAAAAGAATGACAAGAATGTTTTAACTCCACTTCTGAATTGCTTAAGGGACATAAAAAGCTGGATGGCCTCAAACTTTCTGAAATTTAACGATAATAAAACAGAGATTATTTTCTTTGGACAAACTGAATATTTGGCCTCTGTAAATGTAAATTTGGGTCCCCTGGCTGTGTACAACAAAGTAGTTGTGAAAAATGTTGGTGTCTGGTTTGACAGAGAACTCAAATTTGATAAGAAAATTAACAATGTTGTTAAATCATGCTTTTTTAATCTGAGACTTCTAGCTAAAGTAAAAACTTTTCTCTCTGCTAATGATCTTGAGAAACTCATCCATGCCTTCATTTTTTCACGACTCGATTACTGTAATACTATATATATAGGAGTTAACCAGACAGCTTTGGCGCGTTTGCAGGCAGTTCAAAATGCGGCAGCTAGGCTGCTGACAGGTACACGCAAGCATGAGCATATTACACCGATTTTGTTTTCTCTCAAATGGTTGCAGGTTCGTTTCCGGATAGAATACAAACTTTTAGTGTTTGTTTTTAAATCCTTAAACGGCTTATCTCCAACATATCTTGATGCCTTAGTAAAACGTCACACTTCTGCTAGATCCCTGAGATCTTCTGATCAGCAACTTTTAACAGTTCCCAGATCTAGATTAAAACTTAAGGGTGATCACGCTTTCTCAGTTGCTGCCCTGAAACTGTGGAATTTGTTACCTATGAGTAGTAGATCAGCTCCGACTATCTCTAGTTGTAAATCATTGTTAAAAACGTATTTATTAACTCAGGCTTATAATCTCTCTGGGTGCTGAGTTTTATGTTCTTTGTGACTTTTCTGTGTGGTGTGATGTTATTGTCTGTGTATATTTATGAAAATGTTTTTCTTTATCTTTGTACAGCACATTGGGCAACAATGGTTGTATTAATTTGTGCTATAGAAATAAAATGAAATGAAATTGTCACTAATACTCAATACTCAAGTGGACTGACAAGGTGACACGAGTAGTTAGTGAGGGGTTGATGTGTTTTTCACTTTAAAATAATGGTCCAGATCACTAGTAGTTCCTGGGGGCTGACAAGGTAATGCCTGAGTATTAGTGAGCAGTTAAGTTGTTTAATTTGTTAACATGTCTTTCATTTTAAAATAATGATCCAGATCACTAGTAGTTCTTGAGGGCTGACAAGGTAACACTTGAGTAATTACTGAAGGGTTAACTTGTTTTTCACGTTAACATAATGGTCCAGATCACTAGTATTTCCTGCGTGCTGACAAGGTAACTCTTGTGTAATTAGTGAGGGATTGACATCAATTTCACAAGTAATTTCATACGTTTTTAGACATGTTACTGTTGTGATTAGTAATTAATTAGTTATTCTTTATTAATTGATCATAGTTAGCAAGTAATTCTTAATGAGGATATTTTTATTTGGTAATTATTGAATACCTAATAAGGAACTTCCTTTGTCCTAAATGTGCTATTCCTTACTGCTTAGTTCATCTTGCTTCCATATTAGTTAGTAGTATTAAGCTCAGTGTTAATGTAGTAGAGCCTGTCCTCCAACAAAAAAACGACCCTATAGGTCGTTTGTGCAAGCGCCTTATTACAACCTATATTTACATTTTAAAGTTAAGCGCCCTCTAGCATGCATTAAAAATAATGACAGTGTCGTGTTGCCTCTGTCGTCATGAAATGACGTATGACTGTCATTACCAATCAAAATGCGGGTTTATTTAAATGCAATGTGTGGACTTTTTACACCGATCTCATGTTAATTCGTACATATTTTACTTGGTGGCTAATTCGTATGAATGACCACACCTAACCCTACCCCTAAACCTACCCCTTACAGGGGTCATGCAAAATCATGATTTTTAGTGCACATTTTATGAGTGCGTGCGTTCTGTGGGATCAAACCCATGGTCGCATGATCACATGATTCCATATTGTCGTATAACACAATGCTCTACCAACTGAACTACACGAAATCCGAATTATAATGCAGATAAAAGAGTACAAAACATTAATATGAAAATGTCCTGTTGCCGATAGGGGCACAATTGTAGTAAACGCTCTGATGGGTCATATTTCAGGGATTTGGACAAACGACCTATACGGGCGTATTGTTTGGAGGACAGGTTGATGTAGTACTACCTATTACTTCCTGCATAGTTATTTGTTAACAACGGACCATTATTCTAAAGTGTTACCAACAAAACTATGCTCAAATCGAGAAAGAATGGTTGAGCATAGTATTCACATGTCAGAGGTTTCATCACTATCTGTATGGCAGGGAGACAATCACAGCTGAAACTGACCATAAGCCCCTTGTGATGATTTTTAAGAAATCACTCCTGAGTGCTCCCAAATGTCTCCAAAGCATAAGTTTGGCTAGTAATTTTATGTTGGGAGTTGGGGTTGTTAATTGAGGGAGGGGGGTTCTTAGTGAAGTGTGGCAAAGAAAGGGAGATGTTACACTGTGAAATGCCATATATGGTCTGTATCCTGTGGTGATGTTGTTGTGTTGGTTCACGTGCAGGTCACGCTGAGACCTGTTAATAAAGTCACAGATTGATTCAGCTCATGCTTGTTTATTGCATCAAACACAAACAGCAGTAGCTTTCTGTGACATTTACTATCATCCGTTTGTTCTCCAGCAACAGTTGAATCAGATGCGGGGAAGGTTCAGGCAGAGAATCCAGCAGAGAGAGAAACATCTTCAGCAGCTGAGAGAGGCTGTGGAGTCTCATAAGGTGAGTCTGGAGAAGAAGAGAAGTTTGTCTCAGTCTCAGTTCAGACTCACTGAATCCTGAATCACTGTGTGTCTTAACAGCGCTCTGCACAGACAGCAGTGAAGGACAGTGAGAGGATCTTTACTGAGCTCATCCGCTCCATTGAGAGAAGCCGCTCTGAGCTGATACGGCTGATCAGAGATCAGGAAAAGCAAGCAGTGAGTCAAGCTGAAGGACGACTGGAGCAACTGAGGCAGGAGATCAATGATCTGAGGAGGAGAGACGCTGAGCTGGAGCAGCTTTCACACACACAGGATCACATCCAATTCCTGCAGGTAACACAGATCTAGAAGAACAGAATCATAGTGGACTTGAGCAGATCCTGCTGTGACACGAGACTAACAGAGAAACATTTCATGAGTGTGTTACTATATAATCATCAGTCAGACTCTCATCTGATCATCTTTTTTTGAAGAGACTCCGCTTACAAATGGCTTTCAGCTCTGGAAATCTCTTAGGATTTTTTTCTCTGAGCTCTTTCTGCTGTAAGATATGTTGAGCTGTCAAACACCACTAGTGCCACCAACAGTTCAAAACGTCACTAACATTTCAACTTTTTACCTCATTTTTCCTTCTGATTTATTACATGATGGTGAAATCAGTGAACTTGATAGTACCAATTCTGAGTAATGTTTTTCAAAATTGGATTACTTGATAAAATAGATTTTTTATTTGCCTGTAACACATTGATAAATCTGACCATGCATTCCCCAAACATTGATTGAGGCCATATATTAGCAATCAGTCTATCAGGCTCTCAAGGGCCTTTTTTATTTTTTGGAGAGGTCACAACATGACCAAATTTGTGGCAGCTTTTTTTATTTATTTATTTATTTATTGGCAACATTTGCAGATTTTTTTGTGATGTTTAATGTATTTAAAAATACAATTACCTGTAAACAATTACCTGGCCTTCAGAGACACCGATTTGGCATTATGATTGGTCAGATCACCTGTCAATCAAACTTCCTGCGAAGGGTCAATTCTGAGGTAAGTTTGCTGCCAATCATGTAATGCTTTTAATTTAATTTAACCTTATGTAACTAGTTGCTCAACTTCAAGTTTAGTCTGTTTAGCCAAATCAAGTTTAGTCTGTTAGTAAGTCAAATAAGTTTGTTCTGATACATTTTTCCTAATGATACCTCATCAAACTTTTACCAACCTGTTGTTAAGCTTGTTAGCACGTAAGTCAGGGATGGGAAACTGGCAGCCCATGGGCCTCATACGGACTGCAGTGTCTTTAAATACCAAACCATCTTTTGGCATTAAAATAGTACTGTCAGGATTTACTAAAGACACACAGTGAGAAATTAGCACTGAAAAAGCGTGGAAACCTTTTCAGACAGAAAATTTATGGGAGGACAATATTAAAATTAATCACGCAACATGATTTACTAACGTTTGTGCTCGTCAAATTACTGGTAATTGCTCCATTATTTAACGCCCCAATAAAAGCACGTCTTAAACTTTTTTGCACTTGAAATGGCTGCAATTGTTGTTGCTAGGAGGAGGCACAGCAGAAAACAGAGAGTGTGTGGTACTGGTAGTGTCACGAATCCTGTCCATGTACTTCCGTGTGCTCACCACCAGATGTCGTCTTCTCTTTACATTGACTCTCACACCACACAGACTTTTACATGTCACTCTGTACTACAGTTCCCATGATCCATTGCACTGATTGCACACACACACAGCTGAATGCACTGATTACACATACACAGCTGAATCCATTCAGACACGCTTTATAAGCCTTGGACTTCCTCTTTCAGATCGCCGAGTATTGTCTAGCGTATATCGCTCTCCCAGTATTGTCTAGCGTATATCGCTCTCCCAGTGATAGCTACATTACGGAGCCCTTCCGTGCTTTCCTTGTCTAAGTCTATTTTATCTAGCTAATTGCCCGAGTCATTCGTTTCTTTATCTTCTGCCTGTGTATCTTGGATTAACCCTTTGCCTGCTGTTTCAGACTCTGTTTATACCTCGCCTGGATTATTGCTCTTGTTATTGGATCACCCCTTATATCAAGCCCTCTGGATATTGTTCGCCGATCATAGACCTCGCTAGCCCTAGGATTACTCTTTGTCTTGCCTGTGTTATACCTGTTTGCCATTGTTTGACTCTTGCTTTTTTGTGACCACGTTTTGGAATAAAGCTTGCAAATGGATCTGCACATCTCATGTCTCGTTCGCTCTGTAACAGAATACTCGGCCACAAAAGGATCCAGCAGCTTTTCAAATGGACACTGGCCAGGTATGGACACAGCAAAACTGTTGTTAGCTCTTAAGCAGGACACTCGATCACTCGAGAGCTATATTCAAGAGTATTTAGAGACCGCTAATTATTCTGATTTGCCTGACTGTGTGCTCATAGATTTTTTTTGTGCGGGCATTAACCAGCCGCTCAAATTGTGATTAACCCTTTAAGGTCCTCGTTCGTCTCTAAGTGATTTCATGGACTATGCTTTATTGACTGTTGGTTCAGTGTTCACTGTGGGTGTCGCGGAGGAACGCGACACCGCACTCACTCATGTAATGGCAACCGCACTAGAGCACGAGCACAAAATGGCAGCAACAGTGTAGCCGGATCGCAAAATGGCCGTCACAGTTGATCTACATGAATCAAGCCAGGTCACAGTTGATCGTCATGAGCTAAGTCAAGTCACAGTGGATCTTCACGAGTCCAGTCAAGTTATCGTTGATCATCATGAGTCCAGTCAAGTCACCGTTGATCATCATGAGTCCAGTCAAGTCACCGTTGATCTTCATGAGTCCAGTCAAGTCACCGTTGATCTTCACGAATCAAGCCAAGTCACAGTTAATCTTCTCGAGCCAAGTCACGTCACAGATGACCTTCATGAGTCAAGTCAAATCACAGGTGATCGTCATGAGGCAAGTCAAGTTACCGCTGATTTTCATGAATAACGCCAAGTCTCAGCTGATCTCCCAGGGTCTCATCACGTCTCAGCTGATCTCCCAGAGTCTCGTCACGTCTCAGCTGATTTCCCAGGGTCTCGTCACGTCTCAGCTGATCTCCCAGAGTCTTGTCACTTCTCAGCTGATCTCCCAGAGTCTCGTCACATCTCAGCTGATCTCACAGGGTCTCGTCACGCCTCAGCTGATCTCCCAGGGTCTCGTCACGCCTCAGCTGATCTCTCAGAGTCTCGTCACGTCTCAGCTGATTCCCCAGAGTCTCGTGACGTCTCAGCTGATCTCCTAGAGTCTCGTCATATATCAACTGAACTGCCAGAGCCACGCCATGTCTCGTCTGATCTGCCAGAGCCTCTCCATGTCTCGTCTGATCTGTCAGAGCCTCTCCATGTCTCGTCTGATCTGCCAGAGCCTCTCCATGTCTCGTCTGACCTTCCAGAACCGCTTCACGTCATGTCTGCTACCCCAGAGCCACGTCCTGTTGCAGTTGTTGTACTACAACCCTCCACTGTCCTATCAAGGGAAACTGTCATCAAGCATCAGAGGTTGGCATCCAATGTGGAGGATCCACCGCTGGTGTCAGCACGCACTGCTGGTATCCCCAAACCAGCTCACTCTAACCTTCTGTCCCTGAACTAATTCCCCTGTTTGTAGCGCTTCCCATGATGGGGATTGCTTTATGTTGCGTTTGGGCTGCGTACACCACCACAGAACTGGTCGAGGTGGCGGCGTCCACTGTGATGTCTCCAGAGGTGGCGGCTGATGCTGCAGAACCTCTTGGGTATGTATGAATTTACATACATACATGGGTATGTATGTAATTTCACGTATGAATTTAAGTAAGTGTTTGTCTGTTGTCGTAAGTAGCTCACCCGCACCTGAGCATCGGCTCTGCTTATTTGCGACTACGCTAATTTGTGCTGCGCTTGGTATATTGCGTTGGTCGATATGTAAATGAGATATTGTGTCCGTGTTCTTTAATTTGTGTGTTGTCAGTCAATCACACGCAGAAATGTCTACGCCCATTGGCACTGTTTTGGAATTGTGCTCTCGTGATAATTTGCCCTGTTCAGTAAAACTGGCCATAGGATTATTAATTTTAAAACATTTGAAAAGTCAGTCACGAAAGATTGCATTCAGATTATGATGTTAATACTAACTCCAACCAGGAGAGATCGATAATTCTCAGCCGATCAACGTATTACAGTGTAGTATGTGCACGCTAATGTGACCATTAAAATTAGCAAAAATACATGATGTCAGAGTGCACATGAATGCATCATTTACATTTTAAATTCTCAAAAAAAATTATTCTGTGGGGGGGAAACCCTCAGACACCCTATAATGATTACATTCGGAACCATGTCACCTTTTTCACCTCATGTGAGTTTGCAGGTATGTACAGTATATGGAATACTGAATATAATGAATATTGAGGTGAATATTGTCCCCATAATACCTGATTTCACCAGTAGCCTAGATTAGATTTAAATAAGTACATTATTTTACTGGATATCCATTAAAAAAATTAAAAAAAATCAGTCATGACAACTCTCGGAAAGGATTGATAAATCTTTATTAATGTAAAATAGTATATGCATAAGTTTGGTCTTGGCGGACTAGATCTGCTACGCTGCTGCTGCTGCGGAGCAAGTAGACTTGCTTCAGCTAAATACTCAGATCAAAAATTAAACGGAACATGCTGCTGCTGCTGCTGCTAGAGAGAGAGGAAGATCAACCCCAACAAAGCAGACTCTAAGCTGCTTAACATATTCCCCCTAACCCTGCAGATCTATCTGCCAAGATTTACGTACTGCTGCTGCTGCTCCAAGAGCCATGAACCCAAATGTGTACTAGCTATGTGAGCCTGGGCCATCTTGGCCAAATGGCTTAGCTCCTTGGCATTCCTTTTCGTACCGATCGTTGCCCTAGAGTTATGGGGGAAAAGCAAGGAGGTGGTGTTTGCCTATATATCAATCACGAATGGTGCAGTTCTGTTACTGTGAGAGAGAGTGTGTGTACTAAAGATATTGAATTACTCTCTGTATCACTTCGGCCACAGTATCTCCCTCGGGAATTTCCACAACTTTTCATTACCGTGGTTTATATTCATCCGAGGGCAAACGAGGCGAACGCAGTAGAGACTCTTGGTAGTGTTGTGCATAAACTGCAATGCATATCTCTAGATGCCCCGTATTTGATTATGGGTGATTTTAATAAATGTTCCATGAAGCAATGCCTGAGGAACTTTTATCAATATGTTTCCTGTCCCACACGTCTTAACAAGACTCTTGACCTTTGCTATGGATCAATTAAAGGTGCATATAAGTCTGTTGTTAAGCCTCCTGTGGGGGCGGTGGACCATAATACTGTCCTGCTTGTCCCAGTTTATAAAACAGTTTTAAAAAGAGAAAAACCACAAACTAAGAATATTAGAGTGTGGTCTGAGGAGTCTACTGCATCTTTGCAAGGATGCCTGGAATGTATGGATTGGGACATTTTTTATGACTCTTGCATGGATATAGATGAACTCACAGATGTTGTTAGCAGTTATATTTTGTTCTGTGAAGATATGCTCATCCCCTGTAAGACTGTCAAAATATTCCCAAACAATAAGCCATGGTTCACAAAATCATTGAAAGCACTTATGAATGAAAGATGTAGAGCATTTTATGAGGGCGATTTGGTAAAAAGATTGGAATTGCAGAAAGAGATTAAAATGGAAGTGAGGAAAGCAAAGTTAAAGTATAAACTAAACCTAGAGAAAGAGCTGAGTAGAAATAATTTGGGGGTTAGTTTGGAAAGGGATGACAGTTATAACTGGATCTAAAGGGTGTGAGACTAAGATAATTCAGTTACCTGGGTATGACTCTAGTAGTCAATTGGCTGAGGAACTAAATAGGTTTTATCTACGCTTTGATGCACCTGAATTTGGTCCCAAAATAGAGTCTATGAATTATAAAATGAGTGGTGGTGGTGACTATAACTTTCTTGATGAATCAGATATAATTAAAGTTTTTAAGGGTTGTAAGAAGACAAAAACTCCTGGACCAGACAATATTGGGGGGCATTTAATTAAGGTATGTGCTGAGCAATTGGCACCAGTGTTCTGTAATATTTTTCAATGGTCTTTTGCTATTCAGAGAGTCCCTAAAGTGTGGAAACAGGCTATTGTGGTACCTGTGCCTAAAATTGTAAATGCAGTAACACTAAATGATTTTAGGCCAATAGCACTAACATCTCTTATAATGAAATGTTTTGAGAAATTGGTAAAAGAAGTGTTGTTGGCTAAAACTAAAAATCTTTTAGACCCCCTTCAGTTTGCTTATAGAACACAGCGAGGTGTTGAAGATGCAACAGCAACTTTATTAAATCTGGTATTAAAGCACTTGGAAGGGAGCAAAACACATGTCAAGCTTTTGTTTGTGGATTTTTCATCTGCTTTTAATTCTTTACAACCTTATATTTTAGTAGAGAAGTTAATTACTGATTTTGGTCTTGATTTTAACTTAGTGGGCTGGATTTTAGATTTTCTAATTGACAGAACTCAAAGAGTGAGAGTCAATGGTAGTCTCTCAGCTCCCTTGATAACATCTACAGGAACCCCTCAAGGCTGTGTTTTGTCTCCTTTGTTGTATATTTTATATACAAATGATTGTATAAGTAAACAAAGTAATAGATTTTTTTTAAAGTTTGCTGATGATACAGTCATCGTGAGTCTTTTGGAAAATAATGAAAAGTGTCATGGTCCAGTGGTTGATGACTTTGTGAAATGGTGTGATGACGCCTGTTTGCAATTGAATGTGTCCAAGACAAAAGATATGATTATCGATTTTAGAACAAAACCACATTCTTCCCAGGCTACCCTTATTAGAGGTGAGAAGGTAGAATGTGTGGACAGTTATAAATACCTGGGCACCACTATTGATAACAGATTGTGTTTTGATGTGAACTCAGAGGTATTATGTAAAAAGGGACATCAGCGTCTATACTGTTTAAGAAAATTAAGATCATTCAATGTAGATAGGACAATGATGGAATTGTTCTATAAGTCTTATATTGAGCTGGTACTGTCCTTTTCTATTAACTGCTGGTTCGGAAATCTCAGTGTAAAACATAAAAATGGATTAAATAGAATAGTTACTCTTAGTGGGAAGATTATAGGCAAAGAACAAAGAAGTTTATCATTTTTGTTTAATAGAAATGTTTTGAGTCGGGCCCAATCTGTGCTCCTGGACAGTGAACATTTTCTGTATCCAGAGTTTTTAATGCTCCCTTCAGGATCCCGTTATAGACTACCAAAGATGAAAAGTTACCGATACAAATACTAATTTGTTCCCTGTGCAATTCGGTTGTTAAATGGTCTTTAGGGGAACTGTACCGGGACTGTGAATCCTTATATATATATATATATATATATATTACTATAATAATTGACTATATAGGATTAGGGATAGTACTATTGAAAAACAACAACAACAGAATAATAGATGAAGGTTATGCCTGATTTGCATTTAATATTTTCAGCACCAACTGGTAAGCATTTTAATAATAATAATAATAATACATTTTATTTATAACGCACTTTATATTTCAACAAAATCCCAAAGTGCTACAATGTAAGAACAAAAATCAAGCAAAAGCTCTGATAAAAAGATGGGTTTTAAGGCCACATTTAAAAGCATCCACAGACTGTGGTGTACTCAGATATTCCGGGAGAGCATTCCACAGACTGGGAATGGCTGAGCAGAAAGCCCGATCTCCCATAGTACGGAGCTTGGTCCTAGGGATTTCAGGAGATATGCTGAAACAGAACGGAGGGTATGTGTAGAGCATTGTGGAGAGAGGAGTTCCTTGAGGTAGTGGGGCATCTCCATGGATACACTGGTGGGTGAGGAGGGAAACCTTGTACTCAATCCTGAATGAGACAGGGAGCCAATGGAGTGATTTAAGGATGGGAGTGATATGATCATATTTGTGCACCCTCATCAGGATCCTAGCAGCACTGTTCTGAATGTACTGCAGCTTCTAGAGGCTTTTTCCAGGGATTCCGATGTGGAGCGCATCCAGTTGGTTATTCTTTGAAATAAATAAGGATAACTGGTTGAAAACAACTCATTCAAGTGTTTTTGCTATGAATGGAAGGAGAGAGTCAGGTCTGTAGCTATCTGTGCAGTGGGGAAGATGCCTGTAAGAAGAGATGTGTTGATGATGTGTGTGAGTGCTGGTAAGAGTGTAGGGGAGATTGCTTGGAGAAGGTGTGAGGAGATTGGGTCTAGAGGGCATGTTGTAGGATGGCTGGAGAGGAGAAGTTTCGATACTTCTGGCTCAGTGAGCGGACAGAAGGAGAAGAGGGGAGTTTTAGCAGTAGATGTGGTTGCTTTGAGTTCCTGCGTGTTTGGAGCTGAGAACTGGCTGCTGATTGACCTAGTTTTGTTTGTGAAGAATGTGGCAAAGTCATCGGCTGTTAAGGAGGTGGTGGGGGTGGTGAAGGGGGACAGAGGAGAGAGTTGAATGTTTTGAAGAGATTGCGTGTGTCAGATGCGCTGTTGATCTTGTTGTGGAAGTATGAAGACTTGGCAGTATGGACTTCAGCAAAGAAAAATGAAAGCAAAGACTGATACATACTCAGGTCTGACAGATCTTTTGATTTGCGCCATTTTCTCTCTGTTGCCCTGAGTTTGGACCGATGTTCACGAACAAGATCAGATAAACAGGGGTTAGAAGGGGCAGCACGTGCTGGCCTGGAAAAGAGAGGACATATATTGTCTAGACAAGAAGTTAAAGTGGAGCACAAAGTGTCAGTTGCAGTGTTCGCATCCAGAGATGAGAAATGGGTAGGCGAGGGAAGAGAGGGGGACACTACAAAGGAAAGATGTGAGGGGGAAAGGGAATGAAGGTTTCATCTAAAAGTAACTGGTAGAGGTGTTGGTGGCTCACAGGTAGCAAGATGTAGGTTACGAGGTGTCAGAGGTGTGTCAGGGTTTTACCAAAATATTGTCTGCAACACAATTGCGTCTGTAAATTAAGTCCAGCTGGCTGCCAGATTTGTGAGTGCTTGTGGTGGTAAGGCGTTTGAAGTCAAATGACACTAGGAGTGAATGGAAATCTGCAGCATAAGGCTAATCCAAATGAATATTGAAGTCACCAAAGACTATAAGTGGACTGCCATCCTCGGGTAATGAGGACAACAGGCCATCGAGCTCTTCTAGGAAGGTGCCCAATTGCCCAGGAGGGCGATAAATGACTACAACATGGAGTTTTACCGGAGCTGTTACAGTAATAGCATGAGATTCAAATGAGTAATTATTGCATAGGGGAGTGTGCGCTGAGTATTTCCAATTGTTAGAAATGAGAAGACCAGTACCTCCACCCTTCCTAACCTGACGGGGGGTGTGAGAGAAAGAGAAGTTGTTAGAGAGAGCAGCAGGGGTTGCTGAGTCTTCTGGAGGAATCCAGGTCTCAGTCAAGCCCAAGATGCTGAGTGCAGTTTGGGAAGCAATAGCGGGAATAAGATCTGCTTTGTTGACAGCCGACTGACAATTCCAGAGACCCACAGAGAAAGAGAGAGGTATAGAAGAAGAGGTGCAGATAGAACGCAGGTGAGCAAGATTGCGTTGCTGTCTGCGTTTGATGTAAGAGCGTTGTTGCGAGACAACCGGAATGTATTGGAACCACATGATAGAGGTGGGAAAAAAGAGGATAGAAAGGGGAAAGAGGAAATAAATAAATAAATAAAAAATACTTAAGTGCGTTGCCGGTTTCGTTGCTCGGTTAAAGTTTTGCAGGAAAAAGTCGCAGGTCTTTACACTCGTAGGTCTTCACACGAGGAGGCTGAACACGAGAGCTGAATCGAGGCTGCAGAACTGACAAAGCTGCTTGAATTTAGAAGCGAACTAGGAGCTTGTCAATGGGTTGCCATCCTCCGTAAGGAACAAGGGGTCATCAGGTAAGGCGTGATGCTGGGTTTTCAGGTACCGAGAAATAGAAAGGAGAGGGCAAAAGACAGAATTAATACTGGATATAATAACAGGGATACCTTTATCATGTTTGACAATCTTAGAGTGCTAAAGAGTTAGAGTAAATTGGTGGTTGTCTAGTAAAACATCAGAAATGGTGAGATCATGGTTAGGATCGAAGCAAAGTGATTTACAAGTAAATTCCCCACACCTTAAAAAACCATAAAAAGCAGTGAACAGAACTGCATCTATAAGGATGCCTGAATAAGTCCCAAAGGCCCCGAGTCTGAGACGTTGCAACAATTTATGTAACAGTGGAAGGGTTAGAGGTAAACGTTTATCTTTCTTCCCTGGATGAGCCTTTGAGATGCCATTCATGAGCAGGGAGATTGAGGGATGGTGGAAGAGGCTAATGCTGCTAGGGTCTTGGCAACGAAGATGAAACTGGATTCCTGCTAGAGTTGTCGTAAACTTTAAATGTGGATTTGGCTATCCCAAAAATCATATATTTACTAGCAGCCTCCAGGTATGAAGAGAGCAAACTTAGTCTTGGATAGTTTGGCTGAACAAGGTAGACTGCATGGGTGAGCTTCGGGGAAAAGAACAAGGAATTCCTGAAATTTGAAGTGTGAAAGACTGTCAGCTTTGTTATCAATACAACCCAAATTCAGGAAATGTTGGGACGTTTTTTAAATTTGAATAAAATGAAAACTAAAAGATTTTCAAATCACATGAGCCAATATTTTATTCACAATAGAACATAGAGAACATAACAAATGTTTAAACTTAGACATTTTACACTTTTATCCACTAAATGATCTCATTTCAAATTCCTGCTACAGGTCTCAAAAAATTTGGCATGGGGGCAACAAAGGGCTGAAAAAGCAAGACATTTTGAAAAGATTCAGCTGGGAGAACATCTAGCAACTAATTAAGTTAATTGACATAAGGTCTGTAACATGATTAGCTATAAAAGGGATGTCTTAGAGAGGCAGAGTCTCTCAGAAGTAAAGATGGGCAGAGGCTCTCCAATCTGTGAAAGAGTGCGTAAAAAGATTGTGGAATACTTTAAAAACAACATTCCCCAATGTCAAATAGCAAAGGCTTTGCAAATCTCATCATCTACAGTGCATAACATCATCAAATGATTCAGAGAAACTGGAGAAATCTCTGTGCGTAAGGGACAAGGCCGAAGACCTTTGTTAGATTCCCGTGGTCTTCGGGCCCTCAGACGACACTGCATCACTCATCGGCATGATTCTGTTGTTGGGGAAAACAGTTAAAACCCAAGAACCAGGTATGATGAACAAAGACCAGGAGTCAGAGATGCGATAAATTAAAGAAAAATTTACTGAAGAACATAGTTTGCAGTTTCATCAGCAGAAGTCAGCTTTAACACTCGCATGGAGTTTGTCGGACGCTCTGCTTTACAATTCATAAACACCAGCAATTATACCCTAACAGAGGTTGCTAATTGCTTCAATGCATAAGTCATCAAAATTCTGATTGGTTCTAAAACCTAGATAAACTTAGACAATTTCCACATATGGACACAAGCTTGAAGCATATCTTCTGACGACTATTTTGGTGACAAGTGATCAGAAGTCAGATGCAATACGTCTCTCCAAAGACGTATATCTGATACGCTGGACATCGGCAGCTGAACATTTGTCCTGGGACTGTCTGCGCTTCTCCCTGCACAGACAGATACTAACACACATAAGCAGAGAAACACTTATCTTACTTCAAGGTTGCCTCAGCCCTAAACCTTATCGGGCATGGTCACACATACAATGAGAGCAGCTTCTTAGAGAGTAAAAAGGCAGACTAAAGCCATATTCAACTTATTTTCTAACATACATAAATGTAACTCTGATTAATAATTATTCAAGAAATATTTTAATGAATATTATTATGAAGGCCATTGTAGATCTGCGATCCACTCCTTCAGTCCCCCGTTTTAGACCGGTGTGGGGTCCAATACCCCACGTCTGGTCTACCAAGTGAGGCCACAACTGAAGGTGGAGTGGTGACGCATGATCCCCTGACGGTTCACAATTGTCTCTTCACCCCATCATGGACATGCTGGATTCTATAAATCCAGTCCCCATGGGAGGGGCTCTCCCAACCCTTCCACTCACAACAGGGTGTTGACGTCATCCTTCGTCAGCTGTTGCAGGCTGTTTGTCAGCTTCAGTAGTCACATCTCCTTCTTCATCGGATTCACAGTCCTGCAGGCATATTTAAAAACATAGGACAGACAACAGACAACTGGCTCCCTACTAAACATCGTATAGATTTTAAAATCTTGTTAATTACTTATAAAGCCCTGAATGGTTTAGCTCCTCAGTACTTGAGCGAGCTCTTATCGCATTATAGTCCTTCACGTCCGCTGCGTTCTCAAAACTCTGGCCATTTGATAATACCTAGAATATCAAAATCAACTGCAGGCGGCAGATCTTTTTCCTATTTAGCGCCCAAACTCTGGAACAATCTACCAAACACTGTTCGGGAGGCAGACACACTCTGTCAGTTTAAATCTAGATTAAAGACCCATCTCTTTAACCTGGCGTACACATAACACACTAATACACTTCTATTATTCAAATCCGTTAAAGGATTGTTAGGCTGCATTAATTAGATCAACCGGAACCGGGAACACTTCCCATAACACATGATGTACTTGTTACATCATAAAAATATTGACATCTACGTTAATATTAGTCTGTTTCTTTCTTATTCTGTTTCTCAGTCCGTGTCTGGATCAGATGGTGGATTGGCGCCGGGAGATGATGTCTGCAGCCCAGATTGTCGGCAGAGGCCGGACCCCTGAATGAGCCCTGGGGACATAATCCCAGTGAAGACCTCGACTTAAAATACAATAAAACTAAAAATAAAACAAATAACTAAAAATATAATAAAATACCTAACTACATAATACTATTATTGTTAGAAATTGCAACAATATTAAAATAGAAATATAAAACATTTAAAGTCTTAATTAAAACAATAAATAAACAATAATATCCTGGCCAGAGGAGAACTGGCCCCCCGACTGAGCCTGGTTTCTCCCAAGGTTTTTTTTCTTCTCCACTCTGTCTCAGAGGGAGTTTTGGTTCCTTGCCGCTGTCGCCTCTGGCTTGCTCAGTTGGGGACACTTAATTTCTAGCGATTATCGTCAATTTAATTTCACAGATATTATTTAAACTAAACTTAGCTAGACAATGACATCTCTGAATTCAATAATGAAATGCCTTTAACTGAAAATTGAGTGTTTAATCTTATTATTATACATTACTGACACTCTATCCTCCAACTTGATACTGTTAAGTGCTTTGACACAATCTGTATTGTTAAAAGCGCTATATAAATAAAGGTGACTTGACTTGACTTGACTTGACAACAGCGGACCAACATCCAAAAGTAAGCCTAAGACAACCAGTCCTACGAATCCTCCAAAGGCGTACAACACATATTTTATTACTCACATAATCACGTCCTCTGACGCTGCAACAAAATCGTTCCAGGCTTCTTCCACAAATTCTTCTACAGAATCTGTCACATCCGTAAAAATCGCTCCTACCGTAAATGCAAACATCCACGCTAACGCTAAAGCAGTGGGTTCTTTAGGATCTGACAAAAATGGTGACCCTGTCGATCGAAGTCATACAGAATTCAAATATTCATATCCTGCGAACACCTCAGTAGTCTTAACCTTTTTCAAGAAATCATTAATATACTTCTCATTAGCTCACTGCGATTTCAATTGAGGGTAATACTCGGTCCAGTCATACTGGTGGTACAATATTCTAAATCAGAACAATCACGCTGTTTACACTTATCAGCAGGATACTACTCAGGACCAATAGCATTAACTATTTTATGGTACAGACAATAACCTAAACTCGACCTATAATGCAAATCTCTTAATTCTTGAACCGAAGGAATGGGCCTTAAAAATTGACGAAATTGTTTTTCCCTATCAAACCATTCGTCTCCCATAACAACATCAGATACCTGTGGCCACATGTAAACTTGATGAGGCTGGAAATCGTTCCACACTACATCATCAATCGTCTGAGGTTCTCGCATCAGAGTTTTCCTACTGGAAATAATCTCTAAACACAAGTGAAACACATTCAGATGTATCCACGCAGTGGCATTATAGACCATCGAGGTGGGGCTATAACACTTACTTTTGAGATGGTCGTGTAGTTTTTCCATTTTGATAATGGATTTGTTAGCTAGTAGCATAGCAATGTCATTTTGTAACAAAAACATTACAAAATTAGCCCAAAAACATATGGCACATACAGTATTTCTCAACTTCTATGATTTCTTCTTCAATGGCTGAAACAATTCTTCCATCAGTCTACAGCCTCTCACAACCCCTGCAAGCATAATTAAATATATTTTCCCTTTAAGGACTAAACTGGAACTGAGTATCCTACAGAGGACGTAGTGCACTGGTGGCCTTCATGGCCGAATGAAGAATGTCTTTACCTGTCTTATACAGCCATAATGGCTTTTGGTTAATTTAGTCATATCAGAAAATGAACTGATAACAAGAAAACTACATATTATTCTATGGAAGCCGGGCTAAATGAATAAACACCGTTATTGTATGGGTCATACCCTCAGTCACCTCACATATACCAAATACAGACATTGCCTATAACCTATACACCAGGATAAATACACTGGTTTTACAAAAACTATTATTTCCATTATATAGTGCAAGAAGAGGGATTGTAAAGGGATCCACTCATTCATTCCCCCATTAGAAACCATGTTGGAGTTTCCAACAAACTGGTAGTCTGACTTAAAATAACCCATAAATAAGTAAGACCCAGATTAAGCCATCTTTAAAAATGGAAATAAAAGAAAATAATCAATATTTCCAATAAAACCTAGAATAGTTCCTAATTTTTACTTAATAGCCCCTTTATTAAGTTTTACGTTCACCACAGATCCATTTGCAATCATCATAGCCCACATACAGTACTGTTTAAAATATCTGAACATAAACCTAAACTTGTCATATTTGGTCGAAATGACATTGTAAGTATCAAAGTGTATAACTTCAAAATACAACTTACTTGTTTACTTAGTCATGCATGTATCTTTATATCATGACATTACTATTAATCATACTCAATGCCTAATTATTATTTTAATGCACATCTTCTCAACTATCCTACCATATTACTGTATTCTGACTAAATTAACAGCATATTCAAAAGCAAATCCTCATGTCAATTTGGTCAATTTGGTCCTCACTGTCTTGTCATTTAGAAATGCTTACAGGTTAGCTACTTGATCAAAGTCTTAAAAACCCTTCATTCATCTTTGTCATTTGACAGTGACTCAAACGTGTTATAAACTGAACAAAAACAGACAGATTTCACAATCCTATCAAACAATACTATTGCTCAGATCTAAACTGCCAAATATTCATTAAAAGACATCTGCTATATTTCATTTCATTAGAAGTACTTGTCACTGTATTTCTCCATCAACTGGTTAGCCAGCAGATCCAAAAGTTTTTGTTCAAATTATCTCTGTTCTACATAACCCAAACTATTTCGTCACTCAGACCTTGAGGACACACACAGACAGCCTTATAGCAGCTTTTGACTTTAACCCATATTACCTAAACATGATTCACTCCTTTGTTTTCCCACCAGCCTTTCTTTATGTGAGGGTTCTCTCTGGATAATTTGGTTAGTGACTTAGCCAATGTGTCACTGTTTCTCTGCCGTCAAGTCTAAAATATTTACCTTTACCATTCAAATAACAACGCTTTAACTTGTTTAATTTTAGACCCTCAGCTGAATTTAGACATTTTAACCCATTATGGATGGCAATCTTCAATTTCACAAATCCAAATCAGATAAACACTCTTAATCATACTAATCCAGAGAGTGATTCAAATCAGCATTATAAAGGCCAAAAGAAGTAATTATTACCCATAGCGGACCCATAACCAATCCACTTTAAGCTCGTCCCATGTTCGGTATTCTCTTTTCAGTAGATTCATTCAGAATTATCGACTTCTGTAAAGCCATTTCACTTAACCCATCTGTAATGGTAAATCACTAATTCCAGAGGTTAGTGACACAGTATAAACAAAACAGTAACAGAATCATCCCCCAAAATATATAATAATCATCCTCACGCATTCACATATACTAGACACATGAATATTAAAAACGCTCATATTCAAGATTTGCTTTTGGTGTTAAATCTGACGGATTTAAACTTACATTTTCCTGTCAGTT
The DNA here is from genome assembly GCA_027422415.1 of Schizothorax lantsangensis. NCBI lineage: Eukaryota > Metazoa > Chordata > Actinopteri > Cypriniformes > Cyprinidae > Schizothorax > Schizothorax lantsangensis. The sequence continues at coordinate 81,167 of JAPDDO010000256.1, read as the reverse complement.
TTAACTAGTTTATACCTAGTCTCTTATCTAGTCTCAAAGTTTGCCTGTTCATTATTGATTTTTTTTCTTTGAGAAAAATCACTGGGATGTTTTGGCCTTAATATCATTGCTTCGTTTTGGTTACTCTTGCTCAGCAGGCTGATAAGAGAGGCAGAGCACCGTCCCTGTCTCCACTCAAGCAGTCTCTCTTTCTTACTGTGCAAATGATCTTTTGACAGTCTAACCAAACTGTAACTTAGACAGATTATAATAATAAATTTATTACAAAATAGATCCCTTCATCATTCACCAAAGTTACAGATGTCAAAGTTTCTATTTCAGATCTCAATTTTGACTATTTAAAGTAAAATATGCTATGAGCAGTTCTTAAAATCATTTTTACCTCAGTTGCTTAATTCCCTTAACCTTTGTTATCCAAACCATCTCTTGATTCAGCAAAAGCAGTCTTCATTTTTAGCCACCACCATGTCTTGTAATTATCCTATGCCATGCCTTATGACCTGCATGAGTAAAAACTATAGACATATTAGTTCAATATTATCTCAGCCTCATAGATTCAGGGATTCATCGTAACTCTGCATATTAGACTTTTTTTTTTTATAAAGTTCTTGCCATTAAAGCAGCCAACTTCATGATACTTATATAAATTAACAAACTTTGTCTCAAAATAATGTCTGTCATCACATGGTCTCAGATGGTTCTTGAAAGCCCATTGCCATTGACTCTTTATAAATAAGCTCCTTTTCCTCAGGGTGTGATCCCCTGGCATATATAGTTGCATCAAGTTGTGGACGCTTGTCACAATGAAAACCAAGCCATCAAAGAAATGCGGTTGCTGGTGATCAGGTCTGGAGGAGCTCACATTTTGGAGGCAGATTGCTGTAACTTCTTACAGTTCCCCCCTTAACGATGCTTTTAGGCCTATCAAGCATCCGCTCAACTCCACTACCATCTCACATATAACACCTCCCTTCTGGGCAGGTGCCCAGTGGCGGCGCCCCCTGTCTTAGGTTGTACTCCGCTGGCCAAAAGAGGATCTTACCCGTCATTGAGAAATCACCTCATGCACACTGGTAACCGCTCTTTCTTGCTGCAACATCCTCGACAGTTTTCTTCCAGAATCTTGTATTTTCCACAGCTTAGGAAAGGTGCACTCAAGAACCACGAGAGCCATTGACACCACCTACTAATGTTAAAACATTGAGACAGGTTAATCAGAGCAGTATTGAATTTGGATACTAAAATCAATTGGATATCTTCAAACCATCATGCTGAGATTACTCAGTGAATTCAGATATCACACCCATCCATTCAGTGTAATGTTCTGCTACTTCTGTAGCCGGAGCCATCGGGCCCTGTATGATGGTGGAGACTAAAAATAAGACAGATAAGTTACTGGTCATAGAATAAGCAGCAATACATATTTTTGACTATTCAAAATCATTACTTCTATAGCTCAGCGTCTGTATTATGATTATAAAGACATCATGTCTCTTCAACAATAGCCCCTAGATTGTTATTCATTATTTTTTACAACCTCTTGTTTCTTAAATGCATTGGGCAGTTGAAACATTTAACTACTACCCAGCCAACATTTCCATGTGGGCCTCATGTGGGTTTTTGATGGGCTATCACTTGGGCCCTGCATGGGCAACCCAAATGGGACCCATACACTTTTGTCCATCGGCTCCACTTGGGCCCCATGTGTTTTTGGGCCCCATAGGGGCACATGATGAGTCCATAGTGGGCTCTAAGTGGGGCCCATGTAGATTTTCATTATATGGGCCCACATGGGTCCCAAATGGGTTCTGTTAATTGGGGCCAAGGTGGGCCACATACAGAACCCTTATGGGGCCCAAATGGGTGACCACACTGAACCCACAAATAGCCCATATATGGGTTTTTTTGTGGGACCACAGTGGGTCAGAACTGGGCCCCATTTATATTTATTTATTAATTCCTCTGGATAAAATTAATGTGCTAATATGCAATAAAACTCTAAATCACAATGTTTTTTGACCTAATATCAGTTGATTTTATGTGGTGCTCAATACATTTTAAATTACATGTTAAAACATTTCAACTGTTAAGAAAATGACTTCAACTCAGAATCTCTAAAAAACATTTTTTTATTGGGTAAAACAAAAAACAAAACAGGATAAAAACTGGATAAAAATACTTGAACAGAACAGGATGAAATGGTATTATTCCTGGGCCTGTGCAGACTTCTCAGCTTCATACCTTAAAAACAGTAAACAAAGAAAAACAGAAAAGGCAATTATTTTAAAATACTACTAAAACATTCACAAGCATTAAAAAGCATGCATGGTTATAATTAAGCCGTGCCAGTACTTCATATTTCTGCCTACAAGACTGTCACTTAAAAGGATAGTTATGCTACTAAAGGTAATATGAACAAGTTAAAAGTGACACTATTCAGTTTAGAAATGTAATTACAACCCCAAATCAGAAAAAGTTGGGACAGTATGGAAAACGCAAATAAAAAAAGAAAGTAGTGATTTCTAAATTTACTTTGACTTGTATTTCATTGCAGACAATATGAACACAAAATATTTCATGTTTTGTCTGGTCAACTTCATGTCATTTGTAAATATACATCCTTTCCTGTCATTCAGACCTGCAACACATTCCAAAAAAAGTTGGAACAGGAGCAATTTAGGGCTAGTAATGAGGTAAATTGGTTAAATAATGATGTGATTTGAAACAGTTGATGTCAACAGGTGATTGTAATTATGATTTGGTACAAAAGCAGCATCCAAGAAAGGTCTAGTCCTTTAGGAGCAAAGATGGGCCGAGGATCGCCAGTTTGCCAACAAATACGTGAGAAAATTATTGAAATGTTTAAAAACAATGTTCCTCAAAGAAAGATAGGAAGAGATTTGGATATTTCACCTTCAACAGTGCATAACATAATTAAAAGATTCAAGGAATCTGGAGGAATTTCAGTGCGTAAAGGACAAGGGTGCAAGCCTAAGCTGAACAACCGTGATCTCCGATCCCTCAGGCGGCACTGCATCAAGAATCGTCATTCATCTATAAGCGATATCACCACATGGGCTCAGGACTACTTTGGCAAACCTTTGTCAAGTACCACAATACGTAGTTACATCCACAAATGCCAGTTAAAACTGTACTGTGCCAAAAGGAAGCCCTATGTTAACAGTGTCCAGAAGCGCCGTCGACTTCTCTGGGCTCGAAGGCATCTGGGATGGACCATCACACAGTGGAAACGTGTACTGTGGTCAGATGAATCAGTATTTCAGGTATTTTTTGGGAGGAATGGATGCCGTGTGCTCCGGACCAAAGAAGAAAAGGATCATCCAGACTGTTACCAGCAACAAGCCCAAAAGCCAGGGTCTGTCATGGTATGGGGTTGTGTCAGTGCCCTTGGCAAAGGTAACTTGCACTTCTGTGATGGCACCATTAATGCTGAAAAGTACATAGAGATTTTGGAGCACAATATGCTGCCTTCAAGAAGACATCTTTTCCAGGGACGTCCATGCATATTTCAACAAGACAATGCAAAACCACATTCTGCACACATTACAAAGTCCTGGCTGCGGAGGAAGAGGGTACGGGTACTTGACTGGCCTGCCTGCAGTCCCGACCTGTCTCCAATAGAGAATGTGTGGCGCATTTTGAAGCGCAAAATGCGACAACGAAGACCCCGTACTGTTGCCCACCTTAAGACTTGTTTGCAGGAAGAATGGGACAAAATTACACCTGAAACACTTCATCACTTGGTGTCTTCAGTCCCTAAACGTCTTTTAAGTGTTGTGAAAAGGAATGGCAACATTACAAAGTGGTAAATGCTTTACTGTCCCAACTTTTTTTGGAATGTGTTGCAGGTCTGAATGACAGGAAAGGATGTATATTTACAAATGACATGAAGTTGACCAGACAAAACATGAAATATTTTGTGTTCATATTGTCTGCAATGAAATACAAGTCAAAGTAAATTTAGAAATCACTACTTTCTTTTTTTATTTGCGTTTTCCATACTGTCCCAACTTTTTCTGATTTGGGGTTGTATGTTCTAGGAGCTATTTTTGTTGCGAGATAGCCTACACAACAATGCAACGCCGTTTGATTTCAAAAGAGTGTATAACCATAAAATGTTTATCGTCAAATTAACAGCAACTTACTGGCAACAATTATCCAGTAGTTGCTGTATTTCATACCACAGTAAAATTACTGTGAATCTAAGTACAGTAGTTTTAAGTGTACTATTATTTTTTATTTTATTTTGTTATATATTCAATAACACAAGTTATTGCTTCACACCAACAGCTTTATTCATGATTCATCTTTTATATTTCACAGCTGAACTTCAATAACACAGAATTGCCAGCATATTAACCATATTTCATCACTGAACATACATATAGTCTACAAGTAAAATCACAGATAACACATTGTGCCAGTGAAAATAAATGGTGTAAATATAAAAATAAAAGTTTGAAGAGATAATGTACTTAATTAGTAAGACTATACAACAATAATCAGAGAACACATATAATCTCAAAACATTTAAAATGGTCTTCTTTATGGCGACAACTCTTCCCGCCTGCCTCGCGATGGTCCAGCTGGTCAGCCAGCACCAGGAAATGCTAGTTAGCACGGCTTAATTGATAAAACAAATGAGACAACTGCAAGTGTTTTAAAGTTCACCTACTTACCTATTTAACATACTCGTACAATGTTTCATCTTCACGAATCTCCCCATTAGAGGTCTTCACGGACAACCCGAGACCCGAGGACCCGGGACCCAACCCGGGACCCGCACGGGTTCGGGTCTATATTTTAAATGGTCAGCCGGGTCCACTTTTTTATAAAATAAAAAAACCCACTTTCAAATAAAATACGGGTCCGGGTCGGTTCCGTGCAGCATATTTACAGGTCTCTTCGGGTTCGGGTACGAATTTTTGGACCCGTGAAGACCTCTACTCCCCATTGGTCTGCTAGTGCCGCTGCGGGAGGAAAATACTAGTTTACTAGGAAAGTGAGCAAGTAAAATTACAATAATACGATGATGATGAAGAAAACTGTATACATGTATTTTAACGTATACCTACCAATTTATCATACTCTTAGGACTTCACAACGAGTCTCCCCCTGGTCTGACAGCCATGCTGTGGGAGGAAAAGGCCAGTTAGCACAGCTTGACTCAGAAACTGAGCGTTTGCTCACATATTCTTATAAAAATTAATGTAGCTTTATATCTTGCAAACATCATCGGAATAAAACGTATAAAGAGATAAAAAAGTTGAAAATTAAAGTCAACTTACCACACTCTTGTGAGCTTTCATCTTCACAATAAATCTGTCATGGTGCCATGCCATCGGATGGGGAGATGTTTGGTAACAACTAAAACCTAATAACACCTAAAATGCAACTCATTACACTCTCTGTGCTGTCTGTTTTGGGGTGATGGACATTAATAAATCAGACATTATTTTTAATCACAATTTGTTGATACTTTACTACATGTTAGGTGTGGATAAATTTATGTATTATTCATGCAACAATGCTTATTATTGTAATAGCTTAATAAGTTGCTATATGTATGATAATAAGAACTTTGTCTGTTGCTCTTATGAATGTTTTAGCATGATTTTTGTAAAAGGTTAACTAGCAAACTGAATGATTCAAACTGAATGCATAGCATTCTTCATGACCAGTGTTTGCATATTTCATTCTGTAACCTATTAGTTTTATGCTCCCCACAAAGACGCTAATAGCTGAATCTGGCAACACGGCAGAGGCTGCGCCAGTGCCCTCACTAGCAACTCTCTCTCAAGCCCCGTTCAGTGACCAAATAGCTGTCTAACTTACACATCCGATACGTTTCCCACAAAGATAGCATTTTTAATCTATTATGAAGCAGACGTGCCTGTATGCGCTCACTTTAAAAGCTTTTTTTTTAAGTGGAAACGTTATATGGGCGATTGCGTTACACGCAGAAACATTCAAGAATAAACCTGTTTTCAGCTTCTGCCCCGTGATTGTATAAATAAAACATCCTACTGACAGTTTGCTGGTTAACTGCCAACATTTAAATTTTTATATAATTGTTTAGCTACGATAGTTCAATCGCGACAGGCTTCGTTAAGTTTCATTAGTGTCGACTCTGCCATTACTGAATTTTCAAATATTTAAAAAAATGTCCGATTATATAAAAGCAGCAGTAACGTTAAGTCGGCTAATATAAAATGAAATATAAATATGTTACCTTGATAAGAGAGTTTATCCATTGACAGGTGGATGACCGTTTTGAAGTGGCGAGTAGCAATCGTTGTTAGTGATGGGTCGTTCTTGAACGATTCTTTCATATTGAACGAATCTTTAATGTGACTCGGGAAGAACGAGTCGTCTCGGGGCATGCACAACATCCTATAGGTTCTGCACTGAATTAGTTCACCTGTTTCGAGTCTTCGGGTTTTTCCAGTCGTTCGTTCATCACGTGACAGCCCCATACGCGTAACCTATGCAGTCTGAGCTGGAAAGAGAATTGATTAGTTCATCTATCGAGTCTTCGGGTTCGAGTCGTTCGTTCATCACGTGACAGCCTCATAAGCTAAACCTATGCAGTCTTAGCCGGAAAAGACTTAATAATAATAATAATAACCAACTCTTTAGTTCATTACCTTTGTTACCACATTCAGTGTTATGGAAAATAACCATCATGACAGAAATTCACACATTTATAAACTGTAAGAAATAAAAAGCTACAATTTGAGACCAGAAACGCATCACGTAACTGTAAGAGTAAATAATAATAATAACTATGCAGCCGTTTGTTGTAAGGAAGGTTGTAAATTAACTAATTTCTCTATCCAATGCTGTCACGTCACGTGACAAAAGAATGAACGACTCAAACCCGAAGACTCGACAGATGAACTAATCAATTCTCTTTCCGCTCAGACTGCATTGGTTAAGTTTATGAAGCTGTCACGTGATGAACGAACGACTCAAACCCGAAGACTCGATAGATGAACTAATCAATAGGCGCGTTTGACTTGAAGCAGCGCTGCGCAGAATGCTCACAGTATGACATCAAAGTACCGCGAGAGCGATAAGAAAGCAGTCGGATCCTATGCATTCGAATCGCTCTCGCGGTATTTTGATGTCATACTGTGATCATTCTGCACAGCGCTGCTTCAAGTCGAACGCGCCTAATTCTCTTTCCGGCTCTGACTGCATAGGTTAAGTTTATGAGGCTGTCACGTGATGAACGAACGACTCAAACCCGAAGACTTGCTCATAAGAGGTGAGGTGAGCTAATCATAGACTAAAGACCCAGGTAAACAATGAATAATTTTTTTTCTGTTACTTATACCATTATAGTTTTGTATTGTTTGTAGTGTGATCAACGTTTGCATAAGTAGTAGATGTGTTAGAGAAGTAGCACGTAACATTTAAATTATATTTTTCAAAAATGAACAAAATGACTCGAAAAAAGATTCGTTCATTTTGCTGAACGAGACTCAAAGGTCCGAGTCAGTAAAATGATCCGAACTTCCCATCACTAATCGTTGTTGTTTTTTTTTTTTGTTTTTTTTCAAATGATAAGGAGCGGGAAGACACGCACGCCAATCATCGCATGACGCAATGACTGTATAACACAAGTGCTTTTAGATTATAAGGGGGAAAAAAAACCTTTGAGATACTTATAAATAAAATAAAATGAGATTATTCATAAAGTAAATGGTCTTGGATTGTTATACATCGTACATTATGATATAATCCTTCATGATATAAACAACACATGAAATACATAAAATGAAATCTATTTATTTAATTGTTAAGGTTAGTTACCCATAATTGCATAAAAATAAATCAACTGCAAAAAAAAAAAACTACATTTATGTAACTATAAATATAGCCTAATATAGCCCAAATGTGGCCCATATGGGACCCACAAATAAACAATAATGGGTAACCTAACTTGGGCCCACAGTTTTATCCAAGCTGTGCCCCAATGCTTAAGGGTACAGAAGAGTTCTAGCTCACATGCTCATCTTCTCAGAATCTAAAAGATCCACAGACTGCCTGCAGAGCAGTGATGTGATTGCCTTTATCTTCTATCGAGGTCACACCTCTGGGGGGACAAAGAGCCAATGGTGACTTTCACTTTTGGATGGAAAGTTTACGACTCTTTGTCTCTAAGCATGGTAATTTGCATATGAACTGGATTGGATGTTGATATACAAACTATTAAAGATCCTTAGAACACTAATATGTTGCATAGGTATAAACATGTAATATACACTCTCAATTAGATCATCCGAAGACGAATTGATATAGACCAAACATGGTATATGTGATGTGATATTAACTAGTGATCTATCATAAGCATGCATAAAACAGTATACAATACACAAGAACATATACAAGAACAGTAATAATATACACAATGACCTGAAGGATCTGTGTGTTCATTCAAAGAAAGGTTTTTCTATGAATTAATTAGAGAAGAGTCAATTTTTATGGCATAATGTCTTTCCTAAGGTTCAAAGATGGTGAGAGGGAGAACTCTCAACATGACATTAGGTCATAAAGTTTATCTGGTCTGGCTGAGGTGTTCTGGTTACCATGGTAACCGGGGGCCTGGAGTCATTCACAGACATATTAGCACCCAGTATGTGTATTGGGTGAGGGGTCTGTGATTATTTGTTAATCTAATGACTAATTGATTTGTTAAATCTAATGAAAACTTGTGTCTGATGCTACACATTTGTTATATCTATGTGCTATTGTGAATAAAATATTGGCTCATGTGATTTGAAAGTCTTTTAGTTTTCATTTTATTCAAATTTAAAAAAACGTCCCCAACATTTACTGAATTCGGGTTGTAAAAGGTAGTTATGTAGCTTTGAGAATTAAATTATTAATAACGCAATTCCATGTGAGGCATCTTAAAAGACGATTGATGAAAGGAATATCAGAACGACCTTTATTGATGATATTAACTGCAGATTTGTTATCGCATAGAAACAAAACATTTTTACGGTGCCATCTGCTCCCCCAAAGCAAACAGGTTATGACGATAGAATAAATCTCGAATAGAGCAGTAGATTTAACCTCAGGAGGCAGGTTAAAAATGTCACTGGACCATATGTCGGCAAACCATTCGTTACCAAATAATCCTCCAAACCCGACGGATGGAGCAGCGTCAGTGTATAGCTGTAAAGAAATCAAAGTTTCGAATGACTCATTATAGAAAAAGGAAATTCCGTTCCAATTGATAAGTAAATGTGTCCAAAAGTAAATCAGATTGACATCATTCGTCTAAACTAATTAATTCGTGCAGGCTGGTAACAGATTTTGACAGCTGTAAAAGTCTGTAAATAAACACGCGTCCGTGGGGAATAATGCACATAGAAAAGTTTAAATGTCCTAAGACAAAAGATCTCACTTAGATACGGGTTTCTTTGATTGGAAAGAGGACAATATTTGCTGAATGCGATTAAACTTAACTTCGGGCAAAGAAGCTTTCATGGCGACGCTGTCTAGAAGTATACCCAGGAATTCGATAGAAGTAGAAGGACCGATAGTTTTCTCTTCCGACAAGGGAACATTGATAATGAGAATAATTATTATTAACTTGAGAATAATTATTTTAGCTTAGATATACAGTGATCGGGAGAAGAACTAGGAAAGTCAACGACTAAAAAATTGTCTAATAAATGAAGGACGAATGGGAGTTTACATTTATTCAGTAGGATCCAGCAAAGTGCTTGGAGAGAGAATCAAATATTTTTGGACTACTACGACAACCGAAAGTGAGGCGCACAGCGAAATACATTTTCGACTTCCACCTGATGCCAAAGAGATGCCATTGAGAGGGATGGAGGGGCATGATTTTAAAGGCATCGGTAATATCTGCTTTGCCCATCCAGGTGCCTTTCCCTGCAGTTTTAATAAACTGAATTACATGGTCTACTGTGGCGTAAGCTAGCGCGAACATATTTTCTGGAATCAAACTATTGATTCTAGGAGTTTCACCATTATAGGGAGAAGATGAATCTATAATCAATCTTTTCTTTAGTGAGTATTTTCTAGAGGCGATCCCAATTGGATTGATATGGTATGCTTCAAATGGGAAAGTGAGAAAAGGACCAATTAAGTACCCTTTATCTAATTCCTTTTGGATTAGAGTATCGACTACTTCGGGTTCTTTTAAAGATGATTTCAATCATGACAACTCTCTGAAGATTTTAGCATGGTGATGGATATGACAATGTTAATGTATTTGGTCTTGGTGGAATAGATCTGCTACGCTGCTGCTGAATTGCTGCTGCTGTTGGTTATTGCTGTAGTTGTAGATTATTGCTGCTGCAAGCAGGTACAGGAACTTGCTAGTGCCAATGCATATGGCGATATGGTGATGTGAGTATTTAGACAAATAGCACAAATAGCATATAAAATAACCCCTAGCAGATCTATACAGGTGGAGCTGAGGAAGGTGGAGGGCTTCAGAGAAACTCTGAAAGCACGCTGCAGGAATCTCAAGTGAATGCTAGCCAGCCATATAAATGCAAAGCAGTAAGCTCATTGGCTGCATATGCAGCATGAACCAATCAGCTTGTGCCAAGTCGTTTAACTCTCTGAATATCATCAGTTACGTTAAAAACCCGTCAGCCTGCACCATCTAGAGTTTCATGACTGAACTATACAGTATATAACAGATTTTTACACAAATGAATACCTGGGGGAAGAAAACTGATACCTGCCAAGAAACCTTGAATGAGTCCGGTTAAGAGGAAATTAACAAAACATCTATTAGGATGAAAGGATACATTTTTAGAAAGTTTGTGGACGTTGATAGGCGTAGGAAGGATGTTTATTCATCTTTTCGAAGACTGGGTTGAAGGTGCTTTGAACCTGCGAGGACAAACAGCTCTGGGTTGACTGTCGCCTGGAAGCGCATGCTCTTGGAGGCGCTCTGGAAGCGCGGACATTTGGGGGCGCTCTGGAAGCGCGGACACTTGGGGGCGCTCTGGAAGCACGGACTCTTGGGGGCGCTCTGGAAGCACGGACTCTGGGGGAATGGGCCCTGGAGAGGCGGGAACTGCATATCGCTTTCGAGGGGCCGGCACTGGAGGGCGCTCTCGAGGTGCAGGCATAGCATAGTGAATTCGAGGGGCAGGCACTGGTGGGCGCTCTGGAGGTGCAGGCACAGCATAGCGCCTTGAGGGGCTGGCACTGGAGAGCGCTGTCGAGGAGCGGGCTCTGGAGGGCTCTGGAGGGTGCTGTCGAGGAGCGGGCTCTGTAGGGCGCTGTCGAGGAGCGGGCTCTGGAGGGCACTGTCGAGGAGCGGGCTCTGGAGGGCGCTGTCGAGGCGCTGGCACTGGCCACTAACGAGGAGATCGTGAACAGGTGAGTGTAGAGACTGGGCTGGTGACAGAGACACCCTGACAGTCGCCACAGATAGCACAGCAATGCAAAAATTTACACTTCAAGTAAGGACACACTGATTCATTGAAATTGATACATACAGGCATACTAGATACTTCTAAAACTCTGCCTTTGCTAGGTAAACCTTGGACCCGAGAGACTTTGGACTCGATGTCTGATTTGAAGGACTGATCGGCTTTCCCGTGGGATGTTTCATAAGCAGTACGAGGACATAGATTTGCGGTATGGGAGAAGGAGCCACAAATGGAGCAAGATTTAGTCTTGTGACCGGTAAAATGTCTACTTAGCAGTTCGAGATCGACGACAGACCAATCCAGTTTAATGTTGAAGCGCTGAATGTACAATGCTGCTTTGGCAGAAAAGGACTTATGATATTCGTGAAACACTGTAGTTAAATGCCAAATCTGAGATAATAGCCAAGTATGTGTCTAGTTCAGTTCTTCTAATTTGGAAAAACCTGGCAAATTGTGTCTCTGAAAACTCAGAATGCAACATTGAATTCTACAAGTGACAGGCTTTTAGACAGTCTAGGGTCGCATTCTTTTAGAACAACGGAGACGTCCCCACAGTCAACGATTATTTTATCTGTGACCCCAGGAGAGCAAAGCAATATTTTAATGAAATTGACATCATTACCTGCTAAAATCTGTCACTGTCAAGGCCCAGCAAAGTATGAAAAACATCATCAGAATAGTCAATCTGCCATCAGTTGTTCAATCTGACTGTTATGAAGCAATGAGAATACTTTTTGTATGCAAAAAAAACCCAAAATAACGACTTTCTTCAACAATTCGTTTGGGGGGTTTTTTGCATCCAAAAAGTATTCTCGTAGCTTCATAACGTTATGGTTGAACCACTGATAGCAGATGGACTATTTTGACAATGTCTTTCATACTTTTCTGGGCCTTGACAGTGCAAATTGTTTGACAGTCAATGGGACAGTCACAAGCCTCCCGGTTTCATCCAAAATATCTTAAATTGTGTTCCGAAGATGAACGAAGCTTTTACGGGTTTGGAACGACATTATGATTAATGATGAATTATTAATGACAACATTTTCATTTTGGGGTGGAGTAACCCTTTAACCCAACTTTTTTAGAGAACTACAGACCAGTTTCCCTTCTTCCTTATATTGCAAAAACACTTTAACAAGTTGTGTTAGACCAAGTCTCTGCCTTTTCCACACAAAACAACCTCCTGGACAGCAACCAGTCTGGCTTCAGAAGTGGAAATTCAACCGAGACTGCCTTGCTCTCAGTTCTTGAAGCCCTAAGACTAGCAAGAGCAGCTTCCAAATTTTTGAGCCTCACTCCAGTGGTTTGAGTCTTACCTCTCAGGTAGGTCCTTCAAGGTATCTTGGAGATGTGAGGTGTCCAAGTCGCAACATCTAGCTACTGGGGTGCCTCAGGGCTCAGTTCTTGGACCATTTCTCTTCGGTATCTGCATGGCATCACTAGGCTCTGTCATTCAGAAACATGGCTTTTCATATTACTGCTATGCTATGACACTCAACTCTACCTCTCATTCCATCCTGATGATCCGACAATAGCTGCTCACACCTCAGCATGTCTAACAGACAGTTCTTGCTGGATGAAGGACCATCACCTTCAACTCAACCTCGCCAAGACAGAACTACATGTGGTTTCAACAAACCCATCACTTCATCACAATTTTACCAACCAGTTAGGCAGATCAACCATCATTTCTTCAAAAACAGCCAGAAATATTGGAGTTGTGATTGATGATCAGCTGAATTTCTCGGACCACATTGCTAAAACTGCCCGATTCAGCTTTGCTTTATACAACATTAGGAAGATCAGGCCCTTTCTTTCTGAACATGCTATACAACTCCTTGTTCAAGCTCTTGTTATGTCCAGACTGGACTATTGCAATGCTCTCTTGGCAGGTCTTCCAGCCAGTTCTATCAAACATCTACAATTAATCCAGAATGCAGCTGCAAGATTTATCTTTAATGAGCCAAAAATAATGCACGTCACACCTCTGTTCATCAATTTGCACTGGCTACCAATAGCTGCTCTCCTAAAATTCAAGGCATTAATGTTTGCTTACAAAACCACCACTGGCTCTGCACACCATTACCTAAATTCTCTACTTCAGACTTACGTGCCCTCTAGAAACTTGCGTTTTTCAAGTGAACAAAGCATTATTGTGCCATCCCAAAACAGGACAAATTCACTTTACAGATTTTACATAATTTAAAAAAAAAATGTTTTACATAAGTCCGCAGCCATTTTCAAGAAATGTCTAAAAACACATCTCTTCCATATTTATTTGATCCTCTTAACTCTAGCACTCTTTATTCTAAATCTATTTTATCTGTTTTGTTTTCCTTTTTTATAAAAAAAAAAAAAAAAAAAAAAAACGACACTCTAACACTTGCACTCTATTCATTTTCTAACTGCTTGTTTTCTTTTAAAAAAAACTTGCTACATGTACTGTGATAGGCTACACTTAAGGCTAGCCTAAGGGCCCCCAGCGGGCTGCCAGCGCAGGGCCACTGAGACTTTGCTCATTGCATGGGCAGCCCTCACTTAGCCCCCAGGAAGCCCTCACTAGGCCCACACAGGGCCCGCACTATTAAGCTACAACTGGAAATCTACCTTCCTGCAGAGTTCAGTTCCAACCCTGATCAAACACACCTGTCTGTAATTATCAAGTGCTCCTTCAGATCCTAATTAGTTGGTTCAGTTGTGTTTATAAACCTGTACAATTAATCTTTAATGAGCCGAAAAGAACACACGTCACACCTCTGTTCATCAATTTGCACTGGCTACCAATAGCTGCTCGCATAAAATTCAAGGCATTAATGTTTGTCTACAATACCACCACTGGCTCTGCACCCCTTTACCTAAATTCACTACTTCAGACTTATGTGCCTCTAGAAGCTTGCGTTCTGCAAGTGAACTTTGCTTTATTGTTCATCCCAAAGAGGCACAAAATCACTTTCACTGACTTTTTTATTAACTGTTCCCTCCTGGTGGAATGACCTGCCCAACTCAATACGAGCAGCTGAGTCCTTAGCCATCTTCAAGAATCGGCTAAAAACACACCACTTCCATCTTTGTTTGACCCTCTAACTCTAGCACTCTCTATTCTAATTCTGTTTTATCTATCGGTCTTCTTTGTATTTATTAGTCTTCTTTGTATCGATCTGACCCTCGAACACAAGCTTTCTTTTTTTATTCTATCTACTTGTTTTCTTTATTTAAAAAAAAACCAAAACACTACTGCGTTAGGCTAACCGAGACTTGTCATAGCGCTTGCATATTGTTGCTCTTTTGTTTGCTTCTATTGTCCTCATTTGTAAGTCGCTTTGGATAAAATCGTCTGCTAAATAACTAAATGTAAATGTAAATGTTTGATCAGGGTTGGAGCTGAACTCTACAGGAAGGTAGATCTCCAGGAACAGGGCTGGGCACCAGTGTTGCCAACTGCTTTCAGTTGAACGTAGTTAAAACTGGTGGCTAAATGTCACTAGATGACATCATAATGGAAAATTCACTGATCTATATAAAGATGAATATAGATCAGTGGGCAGGATGGCTTCAGAAGTGGAAATTCAACCGAGACTGCCTTGCTCTCAGTTCTTGAAGCCCTAAGACTAGCAAGAGCAGCTTCCAAATTTCTGAGCCTCACTCCAGTGGTTTGAGTCTTACCTCTCAGGTAGGTCCTTCAAGGTATCTTGGAGATGTGAGGTGTCCAAGTCGCAACATCTAGCTACTGGGGTGCCTCAGGGCTCAGTTCTTGGACCATTTCTCTTCGGTATCTGCATGGCATCACTAGGCTCTGTCATTCAGAAACATGGCTTTTCATATCACTGCTATGCTATGACACTCAACTCTACCTCTCATTCCATCCTGATGATCCGACAATAGCAGCTCACACCTCAGCATGTCTAACAGACAGTTCTTGCTGGATGAAGGACCATCACCTTCTACTCAACCTCGCCAAGACAGAACTACATGTGGTTTCAACAAACCCATCACTTCATCACAATTTTACCAACCAGTTAGGCAGATCAACCATAATTTCTTCAAAAACAGCCAGAAATATTGGAATTGTGATTGATGATCAGCTGAATTTCTCGGAATTGAGAACTAATGCTGGGTACACACCACAAGATAATTGGGCTGATTTTGGGCCAATTTCTCCCCTTCCGACAATCCTAGGTAATGTCCCGATTATCTTGGTGGTTCTAAAGATTATCTTATCAGATTTTCCTGTGGTGTGTTAAAGAGTGACTGAATCTGCTCAGAAGAACGTCGGAGGCGCCCCGATCACGAATTGTAAATATTCAACATGTCTCATAGCACTTGCATATTACTGCTCTTTTGTTGTTTTGAGTGCTTCTATTGTCCTCATTTGTAAGTCGCTTTGGATTAAAGCGTCTGCTTAATAACTAAATGTAATGTAAATGTAAATACTTTTGTATTTTTGTATTTTGTATTTTTCACTAATATTGCTTCCCACTCTCAGGTTAACATTAAAATTGCTGAAATAAGACAAAAAAGCAAGATGCTGCAAATAGTGCATCTTTGCTTGATTGTGCATTAAATTCCGCAATCGCAAAATCAGGAAATCCTGGAGTGACTATGGTTCAGTGTATTGAAATTAAACAAAATGTGAGCATGTCTTAAGCTTTTTACATGATTTTAGCAATCCTATAAGATCATTACAAATCACACTGTGCAACATGGCTCTAATAAACTTGGGTATGACATGTATGCAGACTGTACGATGATCACACCTATTGACTCATAGCCTACAATGCAAGTTACTGTTGAAGATTAAAACTTCATTAGCATTCGCTAGTGGTAAACAAAAAAGAGCATGACGAAGCACAGATTGGCAGTTGTACTTTTTATGTTTGCTGAAAAATGAGGAAGCTGTGAAAGAGGAAGTTAAAAGAGTTTGAGGTAAGCAGTTTTAAGTTTTAGCGCCATGTCGCATTAATCAACATGCCATTTCATGTTGCATTTTTATTGGCTGGTCAGTAAATGTGGGTCGTAGCAGCAAAAACACTGTGTGATGATCATACTGAATTTCTGACACTGTCAGAAAATGATTGAAGGCTATCTTTGGTCACAAGACCATGACAACGGCCATCTTTGAACCTCTCTCACTGTACGACATAGGACCACTGTTTAGGAGCCACGATCACAGAAATCGCAACGATTGTTTCAGAATGCCAAACATTCGTGTGGGACAGCCGAAAATCATGCAGTGTGTAGAAGGTTTAATGGTCCTTGTGAAGTTTCAGTGTCTATAACTGCTCTGAAGTTGTAAATAATTATCAATCTAATGGTATCCTTTGAGCTGCTTTTCCTGAGCAAATCTACTCAACCATTGTAGCCATTGATGTGCTTGAGCTGTAGATGGACTTAGAAGATGTTTTATCATAAACTATTTCCTAGAAAGTTCACATATAGTGTAAGTAGCAAATACTAGAATCTGTAGCTCTAATGTGATATAATGAATATGTGAAGAATGTACTTGTAGCGAAGGGCTACCGTTAAGACAGTAAGGGCTAGTGTCATATGGGGATAGCAGTGAACCAGGTGTGTTGGTCAGAACATGACAGAGATGGAAGTAATTAATTTTAACTGATTTATTATGGCAAGCAAGTGAAAATAATCATCGGAGGGGAGAGCCAACTAGTAACATGCCCCTTATAAGCATATGCTCCAACACCCAGTAATTTTAGGTTCAGTAAAGGAGGCTTATGGACTGCAATGGACCTTCAGGGAGCATTATGAGCAACAGAGAATGAGCTGGGCCTCCTGAGGCAGAATCAAGGGAGGTTTCATGGGTTCCGTGAGAACAGTCGTCAGTATAAGCCCTTAAAATGACTGAGCAAGCAAGCAATAACTGATGGAGATGCTGGAGTATGCGAAGCACAGGTGATTTAATGATATTGGCGATGTTACTGTCATGTTAGAAATGAGGAAGCAAGTTTGCGAGTGAATCGGTACTTTATTAAGTAACCAGATAGTGAAAACAATAAACAATAACACGATGGTGATGAGTGGCGCAGGGACCTTGATGAACAACACAGATGAATGGTGGTGAAGAGACGGATCCGCTGGTGAAGAGTGAAGAATCCAGACACAGAACGAGGAACACAGCAATGCTGAACGGAACACCGACTCGCGACACCAGACAGCAGCAAGGGTCAGAAACGCCAACCGGAACAGGAAACTAGAGACAGCACGTGAAGACATCAACAATGATCTGACAATGGAGAGGAGAAACTGGTGAGTATTTGAAGGTGCGTGAATGAGCTGCAGCTGGCACTGTCAACGAGGCTCAGCTGAGGCGCTGATCAGCGGTGATGGCTCGGTCACGCCCACACACATCTACACATACACACATCACAACAATAACACGGGACGAGAAGGAAGCAATGAATTAGTGAACCGTGACAGTACCCCTCTCCTAAGAACGCCTCCTGGCGTTCCCAGGTTCCCCTACCTGTCGATTGTAATCATCGATAAGAGAGTGATCCAGTATGTCTCTAGCAGGTACCCAACTTCTCTCCTCCGGACCGTAACCCTCCCAGTCCACCAAGTACTGAAATCCGCGTCCCCTCCGTCTTGAGTCCAGAATACGATTTACCGAAAATGTGGGCTCCCCGTCTACGAGTCGCGGCGGGGGGGGAACCGGGGCTGGCGGATTAATAGGAGAATGAAACACGGGTTTAATTTTAGATATGTGAAAGACGGGATGAATCCTCCTGTACACCGGAGGAAGGTTGAGGTGGACTGCCACCGGACTAATGATCTTGGTGACAGTGAACGGGCCAATGAATTTGGGAGCAAGTTTATTAGAAACGGAGCGGAGAGGAATGTTCTTGGTTGAAAGCCACACTTTTTGACCCACGACGTAAACGGGAGGCTTAGACCGGTGGCGATTGGCTTTAGCCTTGGTGCGCGCCCCAACTTGGAGTAGAGTCTCACGGGCTCTAGTCCAAGTGCGGTGACACCTCTGGACAAAGGCGTGAGCGGAGGGGACCGCGACTTCGGATTCCAGACTGGGAAAAATTGGTGGCTGGTAACCTAAACTACATTCAAACGGAGATAGGCCCGTGGATGACACTGGTAACGCATTGTGGGCGTACTCCACCATAGGCAGTTGTTGGCTCCAAGAGGAAGGATTCTTGGAGACCAGACATCGCAACACCCTTTCCAAATCTTGGTTGGCTCTCTCGGTTTGGCCATTGCTCTGGGGATGAAACCCTGAGGACAGACTGACAGTCGCTCCCAGCAACTTACAAAATTCTCGCCAAAATTTGGACACAAACTGGGGTCCCCTGTCGGAAACCACGTCCACCGGAAGGTCATGTAAGCGAAAGACGTGGTTTACGACTGTCAACGCTGTCTCCTTGGCTGAGGGTAATTTGGGCAAGGGAATGAAATGGGTCGCCTTCGAGAACCGGTCCACCACGGTCAAAACTACCGTGTTGCCCTGAGAGGGCGGAAGGGCGGTGATAAAATCTAGCGCAATGTGGGACCAGGGTCTCGAAGGGACAGGCAGCGGTTGAAGTAACCCATCTGGGGGTCGATTGGAAGTCTTACCAGTGGCACAAACCGAGCAAGCCAAAACAAAACTGTGAATGTCGCAAGCCATGCGTGGCCACCAGAATCGTTGCTTAACCAAAAAACTAGTGCGATTGACTCCTGGATGACAAGTCACGTTGGAACAATGCCCCCACTGAATAACGTCGGACCGTAATCCCTCCGGCACAAATAACCGATTCGGTGGGCAACCGGGCGGAGGCATTACCCCTTCTAAGGCCGCTTTGACCTTCGACTCGACCTCCCATGTGAGAGTGGAGACAAAAAGAGTCTCGGGTAAAATGCACTCGGAAGTAGACGGGCGTTCGGAACGGTCAAAAATGTGCGATAAAGAGTCGGGTTTGATGTTCTTGGAACCCGGGCGGTACGAGAGAGAAAAATCAAAACGACTGAAAAAAAAGTGCCCACCGAGCCTGCCTGGGGTTCAATCTTTAAGCAGTTCTGATATATTCTAGGTTCCTGTGATCGGTCCAGACGATAAAAGGTACCCCCGACCCTTCCAACCAATGACGCCATTCCTCCAACGCTAACTTGACTGCCAACAACTCCCTGTTACCAATGTCGTAATTACGTTCGGCCGGTGATAAACGATGGGACAAAAACGCGCAGGGATGCATTTTGCCATCTGCGGAAGAACGCTGGGATAACACTGCGCCTACCCCCACCTCCGATGCGTCGACCTCCACCACAAACTGACGTGAGGAATCAGGGTCTATAAGGATGGGGGCTGAAACAAAGCGGCCCTTCAGTTTGGTAAACACAGCCTCGGCTGTGTTAGACCACCTGAACGTAGTTCTGGGGGAGGTCAAGGCAGTCAGAGGCGCGGCTAGTTGGCTGAAGTTGCGAATAAAACGCCGGTAGAAGTTAGCGAACCCCAGAAACCTCTGTAGGGCCTTACGGGAATCTGGACTTGGCCACTCTACCACAGCCTTAACCTTCTCAGGATCCATGCGCACTCCCTCAGACGAAACAATGTACCCTAGAAAAGGAACAGACTGTGCATGAAAAGCGCATTTCTCCGCCTTGACAAAAAGCCCATTCTCCAGCAACCTCTGAAGCACTCGCCGGACGTGCTGCACATGTTCCTGCAGAGAAGAAGAAAAAATCAATATGTCATCCAGGTAGACATATATGAACTGATCTACCATATCTCGCAGCACGTCATTGACGAGTGCCTGGAAGCCCGCCGGGGAGTTGGACAGCCCGAAGGGCATGACCAAATATTCAAAGTGCCCCCTGGGGGTGTTAAAAGCAGTCTTCCACTCATCCCCCTTCCTTATGCGAACCAAATGATAGGCATTACGTAAATCCAGTTTTGTGAAAATTGACGCTCCCTGCAACCTCTCGAAGGCTGAAGACATCAACGGCAAAGGATAAGTATTCTTTACCATGATGTTGTTCAACCCCCGGTAATCAATGCAAGGACGCAGAGACCCGTCCTTCTTCCCCACAAAAAAGAACCCCGCCCCCGCTGGAGAAGAGGAAGGGCGGATGAACTTAGATGCTAGAGTATCAGAAATATATTTCTCCATAGCCTCCCTTTCTGGAACAGAAAGTGAATATAACTTGCCCTTAGGCGGAGACTTACCTGGCAGTAAATCTATGGCACAGTCGTAAGGACGATGCGGAGGAAGAGAAGCTGCTCGAGACTTACTGAACACTTCCCTCAGGTCCCGGTACTCTGCGGGCACGTTAGACAAATCCACTGCCTCCTCCTGAAAAACAGAAACAGAAATCGACGGACAGGCAGACACTAGACAGGACTCATAACATCTATTGCTCCAAGCCACAATGGATTTCTGGTGCCAGTCTATTTTGGGATTGTGACTGATGAGCCAGGGGTGACCGAGAACGACAGGTGCAAGGGGAGAGTCCATGATCAAGAAGGAGATGGTTTCTGTATGATTGCCTGATGTGATAAGAGTGACGGGTCCAGTGGTAAAATAAATGGTGGGTAGTTCATGACCGTTGAGAGCGTGGACAGAAATCTTGTGTGTGAGTGGTTTGATGGGGATCTGAAGTTTGTGTGCAAACGTGCTGTCCAGGAAATTACCTTCCGCCCCGGAATCCAGTAGTGCTTGACAGTCAAATGAATGTGTTGTCCATCTCAGTCAACCGGGAGGAGGGTCGATGATGGTGATGAGGTCTTCTCGGCGGAGATCCCACCCGATAGTAGCCTCACAGTTACTATCGGGCTTGGTCTTTTACTGGGCACTTGTTCAGATAGTGTCCTGCCCCCCCCACAATATAGGCAGAGTCCCTGGGATCTCCGTCTCTCCTTCTCCTCCCGGGAAAGCCGGGCTCGCCCTACCTGCATGGGCTCGTGATCGTAGGTGGGACTGACCGCGTCCCCGCCGCTGAACCGCTGACTCTCAGCTCCTCCAGGTACTCGGCTGGAAGGGACGCGTCGCTTGACTCTTGCAAGTCGTGCATCTACATTTACATTTACATTTATGCATTTAGCAGACGCTTTTATCCAAAGCGACTTACATTACATTCAAGTTACAGTTTTACAGTTTATCAGCTCTTGCTTTCCCTGGGAATCGAACCCATGATCTTGGCGTTGCTAGCGCCATGCTCTACCATTTGAGCTACAGGAAAGCTACCTTTAGTGCCAGATCAATGAGTCCATTGAGTGTAGTAGGGAGGTCCAGGATGTAGATCTCCTTCTGGACGCGGTCAGCCAGCCCATGCAGGAACATGTCCCACTGCGCCTCCTCGTTCCAGCGACACTCTGCCGCTAAGGTCAGGAACTCGATGGAGTAATCTGAGACCGATCTCTCACCCTGACGAAGGTCGGCGAGTATTCTGGCCGCCTCCCTCCCGGCGACGGCACGATCGAACACCCGCTTCATCTCATCGGAGAGTGCCTGGAACGAGGCGCAGCATGGATCTTGGTTCTCCCACACCGCTGTTCCCCATAATGCCGCTCTTCCTGTCAATAGCGTCAGAACAAATGCAACTTTCGTTTGTTCTGTATTGAACGTTCTGGGTTGCAGAGAAAAGTGCATGGAACACCGTGTGAGGAAGGCTCTGCAAAAACTGGGTTCACCGGAGTAGGATTCGGGAACTGGCAGACGAGGTTCCGACTGGAAGAGGGTCTCAAGTGGGGTGGAGGGAACTGGCGGTGTGGGCGGCGCAGTGGGGACTCGCAGATGTTGAAATTGCTGGGTGAGCTCGGACACCTGCGCCACTAGAGCCTGAATAGCACGACCCGTGTTGCTCAGACTCGCTTCCTGGGAATCCATCCTGTTGATACTCTGGGTGATGAACGCCTCCAGGGAATTCGCTGAGGCACTCGCTGCTTCCATTGACTGGTCAGATCGTTCTGTCATGTTAGAAATGAGGAAGCAAGTTTGCGAGTGAATCGGTACTTTATTAAGTAACCAGATAGTGAAAACAATAAACAATAACACGATGGTGATGAGTGGTGCAGGGACCTTGATGAACAACACAGATGAATGGTGGTGAAGAGACGGATCCGCTGGTGAAGAGTGAAGAATCCAGACACAGAACGAGGAACACAGCAATGCTGAACGGAACACCGACTCACGACACCAGACAGCAGCAAGGGTCAGAAACGCCAACCGGAACAGGGAACTAGAGACAGCACGTGAAGACATCAACAACGATCTGACAATGGAGAGGAGAAACTGGTGAGTATTTGAAGGTGCGTGAATGAGCTGCAGCTGGCACTGTCAACGAGGCTCAGCTGAGGCGCTGATCAGTGGTGATGGCTCGGTCACGCCCACACACATCTACACACACACACATCACAACAATAACACGGGACGAGAAGGAAGCAATGAATTAGTGAACCGTGACAGTTACGCTCAAATGAGTTCTAGGCTGTCTTGATCAGAGACAGAGGGTTTAACATAGGAATTTTGCAGGTATAGACTTGTGGTTTTCCTGAAACAGACAAAGAGCAGTTCTCTAACAATAGCAATAACCATTACACATCACCATATAGTCACTCTTACATATTATCACAGCATTAACATACAAACTATAGGCTCTTCCCCTCACACAATAAGACATTCATATGTTTCAGCATTACGTTGCTCACATGGCTCACATTAACATTATGAAACTGTGAATAAATTTGTAAAGCTAGCACAGATGAATTAGCATAGTCATGGAATCTTACATAAAAGATAGCTCAATAATATGGAAAATAACGAACATCAGAAAATAATGTACAACTCCATAAACATAACATTTTGCTTACAAGCTCAAGTGTGCTACAATCTTTCATAATAAAAGTGCCTGATCAAGGGTTAGCCCTACAGCACTTTTTCCCCTCTCAATCACGTTTTGCTCAGCCACCCCAAATTGTGTGCAATTTGCAATCTGAAGATGCCAAGGAGGACATTTCTTATCCTCCTTGGAGTCTGGGATCACTGGAGGAGCAACAAGTCAGATTACTGGCTGGGTGTAAACCTTGTCATTGACCAGTACGTCTGCAGATCTTACATGACCATCTGCACTGGTTAGATCCAAGTTGGTGCCGTTGTGGGTGGCTTTCCGTCTGTCGCTCAGTGCAGTGCTGAGTTTGTCTGTTTTAACTTGTTTTATGTTATGTTTAACGCAGTGTGCTTCATCAGTCTTAACCTATGATTGATATTCTCTTTTAAACATGGAAGAAATTTCAAATAAGCTACTTAATCAAGCGGTTATCAGTTCTCATTATGCCCCACCTCCCTTATTGATGTCGATACCTGACTGTCTACGCCTTTGACCGTGCTCTCTACCAGCGAGAAGGCGCAGGAGACGACGTGGAAGACGGGGCGGCCTAGCTGTTAAGCTAAAGCCCTTCCTGCGACTCCACCGGGAGTCTCAGTTTCAACTGGGGTTCCATGCGGAAAGCTTGGATGGAAACGCTTTATCCGTTGGCACTCGCTGGAACCAGTGCACGGATGGATTATTCCTGTGTTTCCCACCTCAGCGGTGCCGCTCCCTGGTGTCCGCTCTCCTCAGTTTTGGCATGGAGGAGTGTGTATGGACCATCTTCGTTCGCTACCTCGGGCAAAACAGTCAATGGATTCTTCTGAACACCCGCCTCGGCTTAGGATGGCTTTGATCAACGCCAGATCGGTAGCAAATAAGACTTTTATTATCAATGATTTTTTCTCCACTCGTCACTTGGATTTTCTCTTTCTGACTGAAACTTGGCTCACTACTGGGGATTTAAGCTCCTTTGCTGAACTGCTTCCATCAAACTGTTTGTTTTTTAACTCTCCACATACAACGGGGTGAGGTGGAGGTTTGGCCTCTATATATAAAGACATGTTTTCCTGCCATCCCGTTGTTTCAAATAAATATAATAGCTCTGAACTGCAGTTGTTTGTACTGAAACTGTACGAGCCTCTTTTGGTTGCACTGATCTATCGACCCCCAAAACACAATAAGGACTTTTTAATGGACTTTGCAGACTTTTTGGGGGATTTCATACCGAAATATGAACAACTCCTAATTTTAGGAGATTTTAATGTTCATGTTTGTTGTGCTGCTGATTTGTTAGTGAAGGAATTTATTAACCTTTTAAATGCTTTTGATTTAACTCTTCAGGCCAATGTACCCACTCATCAGCATGGTCATACACTTGATTTAGTGTTAACATATGGTTTTTCTCTGTGTGACCTAGAGGTGTGTGAAAATGGTTTCTCTGATCATAAGACTGTTTTGTTTACGTTTCCATCTTTGTTTAATGGATCTAAGCCAATTTCCTCTGCTCGCCGGTCTCGGCTTATTACCCCAACTACCAGAGAAGCCTTTTCCGTATCCTTTAGTGAAGTGTCTCTCTCTACAAATGGATGATTTTAACTGTGATTTGAGTGCTGAAGAGCTTCTTTTCAGGTTTCATTCCATCTGTGCACACGTCCAAGACTTAGTGGCACCTCTAAAGACACTTCATCATAAACCAAGATCTGAGCCATGGTTAGATCTCTCTCAGGCAAATCTGTAGAAGATTTGAGCGAAAATGGAAAAAGGACAGACTCCAGGTCTCATTGCAAATGCTAAGATACTCATTATCTCAATATCAGAAAGCTGTAAAAACAGCGAAATCAAGGTATTTCACTGAAATTATAAATAAGAACTGTTAGCAAAAACTCTTTTTAACATTATCAATGCCTCTATTAATCCTTCCATTTGCTCTTCTACAGAAGCCTTTTCGCTATCATGTGATGATTTTCTCAAGTTTTTTATAAATAAGATAAATGATTTAAGAATGGGGATATATCTTGTTCTGTCAGACCCTTTGACTCCCCTTAGTTGCACTGCTGTTTTAAGTCATTTTACTCCTATTACTGAAAATTATTTGATAGATTTAGTGGATCATCATAAACCATCTGGCTCTTCAACTGATGTGATTCCTCCATATTTTCTTAAAGGGGTCATATGATGCGATTTCAAGTTTCGCTTTCTCTTTGGACTGTTACAAGCTGATTGTGCATAGATAAGATCCCTGAAGTTGTAAAGACTAAAGTCTCAAAACCAAAGAGATATTCTTTATCAAATTTAAGACTTTGCCACGCCCCCCTAAAATGGCTCATTCAAACATGCCCCCACATGTCTACATCACGATGTGGAAATATTTGCATAAGGCATGGTTTCAGTAACCGCAGTAGTGTTGAAGCAGCCGTGTCAGGGAGAAGCTGTGAACAGCAACGCATTTTATGGACGACCGTTTTGTGAACCTAGGAGAGGAGGTAATTCTGACTTTGCTATGACAATCTGGCTCTTCTGAATCAGCGATATTAGTTTAAGTATTTGCCAGAGATGGAAACTCGAGTCTGCGACTTGGACTCGAGTCGCACTTAAGTCGCATAAATAAAGACTTGGGACTTGACTTGGACTCGTGAACAGCTGACTCGAGACTTGACTTGGACTCGTGACTCGTGAGACTCGTATAAAACGCAAGTCATTTGGTATAGGAGTTTATATACCAAATATATACGGGGCAGCCGTGGCCTAATGGTTAGAGAGTTGGACTTGTAACCCAAAGGTTGCAGGTTCGATTCCCAGGTCTGTCGGTGGGGGGAGTGAATAACAAGTGCTCTCTCCACCTTCAATACCACGACTGAGGTGAGACCCTTGAGCAAGGCACCGATCCCCCAACTGCTCCCCGGGCGCCGCAATATGGCTGCCCACTGCTCCGGGTGTGTGTTCACTGCTGTGAGTGTGCACTTGGATGGGTTAAATGCAGAGGACAAATTCCGAGTATGGGTCACCATACTTGGCCACACACCACTTCCCTTCCCTTCCCTATATGAATGTATCTCTGAGGGAAACTGGCTGTCTTAAAAAAAGTTTAAATGGTATTTTCTTTTCATCTTGCCTTCGTATAATGCATATTAAAGTAGTGTTCATAACCGCAGCTCTGCTTTGTTTACAGCGGCAACCAAGGAAACGATGTTTAATTGATGTTCAAGCGCCACCCGCTGGCACAGAGTGAATCTGCATTAATTCAGCCCGTCTTCTCTGTCTGCTGAACTTGTTTCGTACAGATGTTTTATGCAGAATAGTTTCACAAAACTAAAGTCAGACCATTTTGTTTTTGCTTCAAATTTTGAAATTATACAATCCAATTTAGATGAAAAACTGCTCATGCTGGATGTATGGATTGAGTTGTGTTTAAAACACAGTGGTTGCCTCTAATTTTAAATTGAAAAAGAGCACAGACAAAGCCTTAGTTTGTTTATATGAGATTTATTTAATTTGTGTAATTCATTTGATTAATTGGGGTTTGTTTTAAAATTTAGTTTTGTTGTTTGACATATTTCAATTTTACAAAGAAATGTGCAGCATTTTATCTGACAATTAATAAATGGACACCTTTTCATTTCTTTGTCTTAAATTTTGTTAAAGTTTTCTTGTTGAGAAAATCATATCGTGAAATCAGTATTTCAAAACTGATTTAGCCTCAATAACTAGCTGAAAGAACTGTTGCTAATAAATAGAACAAAGACTTGAGACGTGACTTGGACTCCACCTCAAAGACTTGAGACTTGACTTAGACTTGACCTCAGAGACTTGAGACTTGACTTGGACTTGGACCTCAGAGACTTGTGAACATGTCTGGTATTTGCTATTGACTGTTCAAATGCAGAGGTTTGCGCGTCGTGTGTGTGTGTGTGTGCTCACGTGTGTGAGAGAGGGAGACACGGTCACACAACCGCGGCTTGTGTGTGTGTGTGTGTGAGAGAGAGAGAGACACAGAGTCACATCACAGCGGAGTGTACAGCACGCCAGAAATCGTCTTAATCGCGGCTTGTTTGCAAACACATACGAGGTTCATCACTGTGTCTGTCACGCGACTCTGTTCCCCTCTCGGGCTTGAACTGATGGTAAAACTAAGGACACTATTAACTGTCTTTATTTTGAAAGCTAAAGCTCGCGATTATGGAAAGGGGCATTACATTTCCTACTCATGCTTGTGGTATTCGGCCAATCACAATGCACTGTGCCAGTTGGCCAATCAGAGCAGACTGAGCTTGTCGGAAGGAGGGACTTTGTAGAAAACAACGTGTTTGAGAGAGGCAGGGCATAGAGGACATACAATAATGTACAGTATCTGAAAAATAATGTGTTTTTTGAACATTAAAGCATGTCAACATATTCTGTTACAACAAATACACAAAATAATGATCTTTAAAAAAGCATCATATGACCCCTTTAAACAAGTTCTGGACGTGGTGAGTCCATATCTTTTGACTCTGATAAATCGCTGCTTAGAAACTGGTACTATTCCTGATCTGCTAAAACATGCAACTGTTCGTCCCCTGCTTAAAAAACAGGGCATGGATCCCACCGTTTTAGCACATTTTAGGTCCATTTCTAATTTGTCGTTCATTTAAATAATTCTGGAGAAAACAGTTCTTGAACAATTGCAAACTTTTCTAGCTGACAGTATGATATTTGAGGTTTTTTCAGTCTGATTTCAGAAAATATCACTCTATTGAGACTGCATTGTTGAACTATGCTGTTCTTGTGCTTTTAGATCTTACTGCCGCATTTGATACTGTTGATCATGCTGCCCTTATTGATTGATTGGAACATTGTGCACGTATTACAGGCAGTGCATTGGAGTGGTTTAAATCTCACCTTACCAATAGAACTTTTTCAGTTAAGATAGGAGATCTTACTTCTAGTAATGCTGTATTAAATTGTGGGGTTCCCCAAGGATCCATTTTGGCTCCCATCCTTTTTTCTTTATACTGTATATGCTTCCACTTGGTTCCATTTTGATAAAATATGGGCTGTCATTCTATTGTTATGCTGATGATGCACAAGTTTATCTGCCTATAAAACGGAATTTGGATGGACTGGATGCTATCCTGGCCTGTTTGACAGATATAAAGGAATGGTTGCCACTAAACGATGAAGATGAAGCGCTACCTCCAGTGGTGTATAATAAAAGCGAGGGTCTAAGCAAGCAGAGATGGAGGTACTGCCAATAATTAAAATTAATTTTAATTATTGTTTTTAAACCCTCAGATTCCTTGTGTGCTCCCAATCCAAACCTTGGTGGGTTATCCTCATATGTTAAGCAATATGTGAAAAATGTTGGTGTGGTATTTGATGAACATCTTGATGAAGTTTGATAGGCAGATCAATTCTGTGGTCAAATAATCCTTTTTTTTTCAGTTGCGGCTCCTGTCTAAAGCTAAGACTTTTTATTTATTTAAACATTTTTGAGAAAGTGATTCATGCTTTTATTAATTCTGGATTAGATTACTGTAACTCACTTTATGCTGGGATTAGTCAAACAGCCTTTTCCCGATTACAATTGGTTCAGAATGCGGCAGCTAGACTTTTGACCGGGGTTCATAAACGGGATCATATTACTCCGGTTTTACAGTCTTTACACTGGCTGCCTGTGCATTACAGAGTAGATTTAAAATTTTTACTTATTGTCTATAAATCAATAAATGGTATGGCTCCATTATATATCTCTGATTTATTGTTTGAGCACAATGTAACCAGATCCCTCCGGTACTCTAACCAGAGACTCTTGTTTATTCCCAAGAAGAGGCAGAAGTGCAGGGGTGATCGCACTTTTGCTACAATTGTGCCAAGACTCTGAAATGATCTGCCCATTTTTATTAGAATGGCTTCGTCTGTGGCTATATTTAAGTCTAAATTAAAAACCTATCTGTTCGATAAGGCTTTTAATTCTGGTTTAAGCACTCTTTTATCCTTGTCTTATGTTTTTGTTGCATGTTATGATGTTTTTTTCCTTCTTCTTCTCTTTCCTCTTGGTTTTACTGTTTTTATTTTTCTTTGTGTTATTGCTGTTTTTAGTCATTCTATTGTAAAGCACATTGGTCAACTCTGGTTGTAGTAAATAATGCTATATAAATAAAATTGCTATTGCCATTGCCATTGCCACTCTGATCACTATATCAATTGGCCAGAGAGCCCTGGGGAACTAGGAGTCCATCATCAGGACTACTAAACCCACTGTGAGGTCAACTGGGGTGCCATGCCACTTCTGTCTGCATTGTAGGGATGGCAGGTAACACCAAAAATGACCAAAAGTGATATCCTAGAACTTGGCAGTACCTCCATCTCTGCTTGCTTAGACCCTCGCTTTTATTATACACCACTGGAGGTAGCGCTTCATCGAGCCACCTCATGAAAAGGACATTTGGAGTCATGGTGTATAAGTAACCAACACTGGATGAGGTGTAGCTCAGAAGTTATGTATTTAGTATGACCTCAACCTCCAGTAAGACAGTATGCAGCATAGATATGAATACGTAGATTCCTCTTTAGCAACTGTTTCTATTGGCTGCTCTATGTAAGCCATCCGCCTTATTGTAATGGTCAACTTGACGTCACCCACGTTCCCCCGAAGTGAGGTGCTGCAGGGGGATTATAGCAAAAGTCAATATTTTGCTTGGCTAGAAGTTGTTGGAGGTCGGAGGATATGCTGTTGAAGGATTCATGAAGTTTGTTCTCGTCTCCTTTAAAGTTTGTGCCCTAGTCCGAATAGAGTTCAGTTGGAGGCCCTCGGTGGGGCAAGTCTGAATTCATATGGTAGATAAGGTCCAGGTGGACCGCACCAATCTGTCTGTGATGTGCCGGACTGGCATGTAAGGGGCCATGTATCTTTGGTAGCACTGAACTGACCTCATAATCCTTTAGATATGATGGCTTTCTTACTTGCCTTTTGGGCCGAGTGGGTGGGGCCCACGATGCTTCACAGCTCTGCTGCATGGTCCCAGCACGACAGCTATCCGGCTCGGAGGACCACTTAATGAAGCAAAGGGCTACCTTAAAAACAGTTTTAGATGGGGATAGTGGTGAACCAGGTGTGTCGGTCAAAACATGACAGAGAGGGACGTAATTTACTAAACTCATTTATTATGGGAAGCAAGTCAATATAAGCATCAGACGGCATATCCAGCCATTAACATGTCCCTAATAAACATATACTCCAATGCCCAGTAATTTTAGGGGTAACACTTTAGAATACTGATCCTTTGTTAATGAATAACTTCACAGGAACAAGTGACTAATGCACTATTAACATTGTAGTAACTATTATTACCTAACAAGAAACTCTGATTATTGATTTAGTAAGTAATAGCGCTCAGTTGAAACTGGTAGTTAACTATTAGCTAATCAATAACTACTATTTTTTATATATATCCTGGAGAACTACTGTATACAGGTTCATAATTAATGTGAATTATGCATAATGTATAATTAATTCTAAAGTGAAGATCACGGTAACCCACTAGTAATGACTCAAGAATTATCAAATTCTTCTAAAGGAACTACTAATTACTTGGATCAGTATTCTAAAGTGAAAAGCATCATAACTCCCTAATATTGACTGACGTCATTGTAAGCTTTTGAGATATTTGTAAGGTTTTGGATAGTAATGACTCATGTGTTACTACATCCTTCTGAAGAAATTACTAATTATTTGGATCAGTATTCTAAAGTGAAGATCACAGTAACCCACTAGTAATGATTTAAGTGTTACCAAATCTAGCAAAATGAATTACTAACCAAAACCTTACAAGAACCTCAAAAGTTTTCAATGACTTCAGTAATTACAAGGGAGTTATCACGATCTTCACTTTAGAATACTAATTAGTAATTTCTTTAGAAGGATGTAGTACCACCTAAATAGTTACTATCAATACTTTACAAAACTCTCAAAAGCTTACAATGATTTCAGTCATTACTAGGGAGTTATCATGATCTTCACTTTAGAATACTGATCCAAATAATTAGTAATTCCTTCAGAAGAATTTGGTAATACTTGAATCGTTACTATAGTGGGTTACCATGAACTTCACTTTAGAATTAATTATACATTATGTATTATTCATATTAATTATGAACCTGTATACAGTAGTTCTTAGTAGTTCTTAGGGAGGTATGAAAAAATTATAGTTACTGATTAGCTAATAGTGAACTACCACATTCGACTAAGCACTATTACTTACTAATTCATTAATCAGAGTTTCTTGTTAGTTACTAGTAGTTACTAGAGTGTTAATATTGCGTTACTCATGTGTTCTTGTGTAGTTATTCATTAATGATGGAACAGTATTCTAAAGTGTTACCATTTTAGGTACAGTGAAGGATGGACCTTCAGGGAGCATTATGAGCAACAGAGAATGAGCTGGGCCTCCTGAGGCAGAATCAACGGAGGTTTGATGGGTTCCGTGAGAACAGTCGTCAGTATGAGCCCTTAAAGGGGTCATATGACGTTGCTAAAAAGAACATTATTTTGTGTATTTGGTGTAATGCAATGTGTTTATGCGGTTTAAGGTTAAAAAAACACATTATTTTCCACATACTGTACATTATTGTTGCTCCTCTATGCCCCGCCTTTCTGAAACACGCCGATTTTTACAAAGGTCATCGTTCTGAGAAGCGAGGCGTGCTCTGATTGGCCAGCTATCCAGTGCGTTGTGATTGACTGAATACCTCAAGCCTGTGACGGAAATGTTACGCCCCTCACCGTATTGTGATGCCGTGTCCCGGCGCGAAGACACAAAAACAATAAAACCCATTATAAACGAGGCATTTGTTGCATCCAGTGGAGACATAATTACTGATTATAATGACTTATACTGTATTTTTATGCATCGCATTGCATCGCGCCGCGTAAACATTACCATGTCTGCATTTGTGATTGGAGAAACAACAAACAACAAGCACTACTCTACACTGCTCAAAACTCGCGTTTGAGTCGTCAGTGGCAAATTCTTTAAAAAAGAAAACGTACTTACAGGCTGTTAGTCAGAAGCGTCAGACTGTCCTTGCAAAGTTGGAATTGCCCCACTTTATAGAAACAGCCTTTGTGCATAGCTGGCAGTCTACTCCCAGATTCAGGAAATAGTCCTCCGTAAAATGTGCTGCACACACTCTAATATTTGGGTTGAACTGTTCTGGAACAATGTTGTAAATACAACTTAACCACTGATTTCAAGTTGTGTCCTCTTTTGGAAGCCCAAACAAAGTACTTTCGCTTTAACAACGAAACATAGCGTCTCCACGACATGGCGCAGGCGGCAGCAACAATACTATAGCGAGAACAAAAATCACACCCTCTTTCTTTGCGTATACATTTGGGCGGTGTTTTGCTTCCCAAAAGCAAAATCTTCCCACACCGTGACGTTGACATGTGGGGGCGTGTTTGAATGAGCCGTTTTAGGAGGGCGATCTTATCTATGCACAAACAGCTTGTAACACTCCAAAAAGAAAGGGAAACTTGAAATTGCATCATATTACCTCTTTAAGATGACTGTGAGCGAGCAAGCAATAACTGATAACTGATGGAGATGCTGGAGTATAAAAGGCGCAGGTGCTTTGATGATATGGGTATTTTTTTAAGCTCAAATGAGTTCTAGGCTTCATCAGATGAGGGTTTAACGTAGGAATTTTCAGAATCAGAATCAGAATGATCTTTATTCACCAAATGTGCGCAGACACACAAGGAATTTGTTGTGGTTTTTTAAGACGCTCTTGGTACATGCATGCATAGATACATACATACATACAGTATCTCTCAAAAGTGAGTACACCTCTCACATTTCGGCAATCAATTTAGTATATCTTTTCAAGGGACAATACTTTAGAAATGAAACTTGGATATATTTTAGAGTAGTCAATGTGCAACTTGTATAGCAGTAAAGATTCACTGTCCTCTGAAAATAACTCAACATACAGCCATTATTGTCAAAAAAGCTGGCAACAAAACTGAGTACACCCTAAGTGATAACAGCTATACATCGTTTAACCATGCAAAGCCACATGTCCTATTTATCATGTTCATGTTTTTGTCTGCTTGACAGGACCATACAAATTTGTGTATCTTGTTTTAGAGCAGTTAAAATTTGGTTCTTTGAGTACAATTCTCTCATACTGACCACTGGATGTTCAACATGGCACCTCATGGCAAAGAACTCTCTGAGGATTTGAGAATTAGAATTATTGCTCTCCACAAAGATGGCCTAGGCTATAAGAAGTTCGGTAACAGCCTGGAACTGAGTTACAGTACAGTGGCCAGGGCCAGTACAGAGGTTTTCCAAGACAGTTTTCACTCGGAACAGGCCTGGCAAGGGTCGATCAAAGAAGCTGAGTCCTGGAAGATCACGTGACCC
This sequence comes from Schizothorax lantsangensis, assembly GCA_027422415.1. Lineage (NCBI taxonomy): Eukaryota > Metazoa > Chordata > Actinopteri > Cypriniformes > Cyprinidae > Schizothorax > Schizothorax lantsangensis. The sequence goes on along the minus strand of JAPDDO010000256.1, from coordinate 47,494 downwards.
TTCGACTTCGATGCACGTGTAGTCTTTCGCTCTGCTGACTTTGTCAAATATTTTGTAATCCTGTCAGTAAATTTCGAACCACTTTGCATCGGACCCATCATGAGTACTTCAACAGTCAAAGGCGATCTGAAAAGAGAGATTGGGCAATCGCCAATAAAGAAAAAAATCAAAGATTCCACCATCTCCAGAGAGGATATCGACGATGATATCGCTAACGGTATCAAGCTAGCATTTAAAGAGTAGAAAAGCACTTTGGATTCGGTTGTGACTTCAGCTGTAAGAGATGCGGTGGACTCTGTGCTGATTCCAGCATTGCGCGAACTGCGTGAGGACATACAAGCAACCAACAAGTCTGTTAAAGAGCTAAAAGAGGAGTTTGAGGCCATAGTTACCACGGCGAAGCAGACACGTGACCGCGTTGATTCTGTTCAGGCAGCGGCGCGTGAAGATAAGAGGACAGTCACGGACTTAAAGGATCAGCTGGAGCGACTCACAGAGAAGATGACGGATATGGAGGATAGGAGCAGGAGGAATAACGTGAGGCTGGTGGGGCTGCCAGAGGGGGCGGAGGGTTCCAATGCGGCTGGTTTCCTCAAAGAGTTAATCTTTCCAAGTGGATTCCTTCCCTGAAAGGTCGTGACATTGAGATTGACCGGGTGCATCGCGTGTATGACGGAGGGAGGGGCTCCGATTGGCCGCGCACTCTCATCTTCCGTGTTCTAAGATGGCATGACAGATCGGAGATCCTGAAAGGTGCTCGGCAGGCTTATCCGGTGAAATGCGCACAGGACAATGTCACACTACTATTTTTTCCCGACTTTAGTCCAGCCACGACGATCAGGAGAAAGGCATTTAATCCGGTTTTGAAGAAGATGACAGCGCTTGGTCTCCAGCCCTTCCTCATCGGTCCGGCGATGATTAAGCTACGGCACAAAGGGGAGCAGAAGAGTTTCGACTCTCCTCAGAAAGCGGAGGATTTTATCAGCTCCCTGTCTCAGCAGAAGACGTATGCCGCGGCTCTACGGGAGGGCAGCGGGAAGACGGCGGCCACTATCTCTCCGGCCCGGCGGGAGGGGCTTGATGGCCAGGATGGAGGCGGTTCTAGCTGCCCAGTAGGGGATGAGGGCAGGATGGACATGGACGCTTGCTAAACCCGTTTTTTGCTTTTTCTTCTCTCCTCTCTCCTGCTGGGATATTGTCCCTATCTATCCGGTACAGCGATCTCTTTGCTGGTAAGACTGACACCCCTTTTTTTTCTTTCTTGGAGGGGACTAATGGAGAGTAGGTTTAATTAAAAAATATATATTTTTTGGCTGTGTGAGCCTTTCGGGGACATGACTTGCGTTGGAGTGGATCGGTCACGAACCATCACTATTTTGTGTTGCTCAATCAGACCTATGTTCTCGGTAATGTGCGGTCTGAGTTGTTTCTTGTTTATGGCTGTCGGTTTTTCATGCTTTTGTGTTGTTTTTATTTTTTACAACAGACATTTATACTTTTATTTATTTTACCCTATTTCTAAAAGGATTTTTCATCTAGGAGGTTTGGTATCTAAAATGCACAGCAACGTTTACATGTTACTTACAGAATGGAAGTGCTTCTGCTTTTTTCATTTATTGAATACAATCTTGGGATTATGAATATTCAATGCATACTCTAAATATTTTATCACTGAATGTGAATGGTTTAAATTCTGCTGTTAAATGAGCCCATGTGTTAGAATATTTACACCATAAATCTATTTCCTGTGCCCTAATACAAGAGACACATTTAAAACAATCTGACGTGGCACGTTTCCAGAATAAGTATTATAAGTTAGCAGCTTTTTCCTGCGCTCTTAATAAAACTAAGGGGGTGCTTATCCTTGTTAACAGGAAGTTAAATTTAACAATTGAACACCTTGGTAGTGATGAGAAGGGTAGATTTGTTTTTATCCGATGCAAAATATATAATAATAGGTTAGCATTGGTCTCTATTTATGGTCCGAATTAGACAGATGGTGCATTCCTTACACAAATTTCCAAAACTCTACTTGAGCAGATTGATTGCCCTCTAGTGGTGGGTGGTGATTTTAATGCTGTCATAAATCCTGCTTTAGATAAATCTCAATCTGATACAACAGCCAATCCATCCTCTAAATTATTGAATAAATTTATCACTGAGCTCAACTTAATCGATCTTTGGAGAATTCAGAATACTAAATCTAAGGACTTAGATTTTTTTCTAATAGACATAAGACTTTCTCTAGGATAGACTACATATTTCTCAGCCCATCTTTGATTTCGTCTAATTCCTCCATCTCTATATTGCCAATCTTATTATCTGATCATTCTGCTGTGTTGTGCAGTGTTCCTCTTTCTGATGTTAAAGCCAAGTCCCCTAGATGGCGCTTTAACATATCATTATTAAGTAATCAGACTTTCATTACTTCTCTAAAAGAATATATTAAGGAATTTCTTGAAATTAATATGCCCTCTGATGTGGATCCTCAAATACTGTGGGAAATGACTAAGTGTGCTATATGAGGTTTCTGTATACCTTTCTCTTCTACTCTTGCCAAAGCGAAAACTCACTAGTTTACACAATTAGAAAATAAAATCCAATCATTTCAAAACCTACAAAAACAACATTTTACTGAGCAACAGGCTACACAGCTGTCCTCTTTAAAAGAAGAATATGATTTACTTTCACACTCAAAGGCGGAATTTATTTTACATAGGACTAGGCAAAAATATAATTTCGAATCAGAGAGACCTAGTCATTTATTGGCCCTTAGGTTGAAAGAATGCGAGTCTAAGGCATATATTAGCGCAATAAAATCATCAGATGATCAGGTCACCACGAATCCTGTTGCAATTAATGATATATTTAAAGGTTTTTACACAAATCTGTATAAAGCCGAAACAGATTTTGATGAAACAATTTGTAAGCAGTATTTAGATAAATTGGAACTGCCTCGGATCTCACAGATAGATAAAGAATGTTTGGAGGCCCCATTAAGTTTGGAGGAACTCCACGTCTCTCTAAAAAGCCTTCAAAAGGGCAAATCGCCGGGTCTAGATGGTCTCCCCCTGAATTATATTTAGAAATTTGGGATTTGGTAGGGATGCTTATGCTTAATTAATTTAATTTTGCAATTGAACATGGGGTATTTCATAGAGATAAAAAAACTTCATTGATATCATTACTTCTTAAAAAAGGGAAAGATCCATTAGATTGTTCCAGCTACAGACTTTCGCTTATCCCATGTGATCTAAAAATCTATGCTAAAGTTTTTGCTTCTCGTATGGAGAAGGTAATTCATAGTTTGATCAAGGAGGACCAAACCGGCTTCATCAAGTGGTGCAATGCGTCTGACAATATGCATTATGCATATACGTACGACTCCTTCATATTCTTGACTTTGCAGATTCTCATCCAAGTCCTTGTGCGGTTTTCTCACTGGATGCAGAAAAAGCCTTTGACAGGCTAGAGTGGAATTATATGTGGGCAGTTCTGCAATATTTCGGCTTCGGTGAACACTTCATTTCTATGATTAAGACATTATACCACTCACCTGCAGCATCAGTCATAACTGGTATTATTATTTCCCCCCCATTCCCTTTACAGCGGGGAACGAGGCAGGGATGTCCGCTTTCCCCCTTATTGTTTTGTCTATCTCTTGAACTCTTAGCACAAGCCATCAGGAAATCTGAAGTATCGATTAAGATTCATGATCACAATCATAGTATGTCATTATACGCTGATGATATTATTCAATATTTAGACCACTTTGATGTTTCAGTCTCTAGTATAGGAATTTTATAATTTTAGTAGCTTATCAGGATATAAAATAAATTGGAGAAAATCTGCTTTAATGCCAATTAACAATGTTAAAGTTAATTATTCTATTCCCTCATTTATCCCTATTAAGGAATCTTTCATCTATTTGGGCATTACCATATATAAAAACATTCATAAGATTGCCAGAGACAATTTTAATAATATTTTAGTTAAGGTCAAAAATGACATTCAAAGATGGAAGAATCTTAAAGTCTCTCTCCAAGGAAGAATCTCCACTGTTAAGATGAATTTGTTACCTCGATTTTTTTTTTCTCTATGCTACCACTTTCTCCTCCTCCAGGTTACTTTAAGGAGATCAACTCCATAATTTCTAAGTTTATCTGGAATGATAAATGCCCCAGAATTAAACTTACCACATTACAACATACTAATAGAGCAGGAGGACTGGCTGTACCAAATTTTGAACTGTATTATTGGTCGTTCCAGCTTAAGGCTCTTCATAATTGGATTGATCCTCAATCTACAGTTTCATGGAGGGTGATTGAAGCTGACAAGGTTAAACCAAATAGACTTCAAGATATTTTATTTACTGGCACAGGAAAAAAAGGGGATAATTATAAATTTGGTCCGGTTGTGGCTAACTCTATTAAAATCTGGAAAACGGTTGAACGTCGGATAGGAGGACCCTTCAAATTTTGTAACAGTACACCTCTATGGCACAATTTTAATTTTGTATGCGGAAATCGTCCATTTGTCCAACCCTCTTGGTCTTCTTTAGGTGTAAACACATGCGGTGATATACAGTATATGATAACCAGGGCCTCTGTTCATTTCAGACATTAAGAACCAAATTTTGTCTACCAGCATCCGCATACTTTGTCTTTCTTCAGTTGTGTTCTGCTCTCAAAGCGTATGGCGTTCCGTGGGCATCTTCTATTTCCTCTCATCCTATGCGGGACTGGATTGCACCATCTGCTGGTCGGCCATCTGTTTCCTTAATATATAATAAAATTATTGATTGCATTACAAAACCTCTTTCTATTAAAACTATTTGGAATAGGGAATTATCTGACCTTAATTTATCTGTCGACTGGGAGAGAGTGTGGTCTAATCTCAGTTTAGGCCTTCGACCATTGATGCTTGGCAATGTTTTTTGTTTGATATACGTGATTGTATGGAGGAGTGACTTTTGGGTTTTTGTTGTCCTTCCCTCTCTCCCCTCCTTTTGACTGGACTTTGAGATGTTGAGTATGTGTCTGTTGTTTTGTTTTGTTTTGTTTTGTTATATTTTGGATTCTGTGTTATGTGTGAAAAAAAAAAAATGTTGATGACAAAAAAAAAAAAAGATACTGTTTTCCAACATAACAACCACCCCAAACACACCGCCAAGATGACAACTGCCTTGCTGCTGAAGGTGAAGGTGAAGGTGATGGAGTGGCCAAGTATGTCTCCAGACCTGAACCCTATTGAGCACATGTGGGGCATCCTCAAGCAGAAGGTGGAGAAGCACCATGTGTCTAACATCCAGCAGCTCCGTGATGTCATTATGGAGGAGTGGAAGAGGATGCCAGCAACAAACTGTGCAGCTCTGGTGAATTTCATGCCCAGGAGGATTAAGGCAGTGCTAGATAACAATGGTGCCCCTACAAAATATACACACTTTGGACACAGTTTTGACATGTTCACTTAGGGTGTACTCATTGTTGTTGCCAGTTATTTGGACAATAATGGTTATATGTTGAGTTATATTTAGAGGACAGTAAATCTGTACTTCTATACAAGCTGCACATTGACTACTCTAAAATATATCCAAGTTTAATTTGTGCAGTATTGTCCCTTGAGAAATTATACTAACATTTTTGCTGAAATGTGAGGGGTGTACTCACTTTTGTGAGATACTGTATATACATATCTGACATGAGAACAGAAAACATTTAAATAGTAAGACTTAACAATAATGTGTATGAATCTGGAACAGAAGATTTATGTACAGATTTGTGCACTATTTACTCTATATACAGCTGTATAAATAAAGAGATATGCAAATGTATTTACATAATACTTGAGAAAGAGGCAGTAATTAGAGATGGAGGATGAATTACAGAAATTAATTACAGAACACGGGTATTGATTCCTGTTTAAGCTGGAGATGGCATGGGGGAAAAACAGTTTTTATGCCTAGATGCTCTAGTGCGCAGAGATCTGTAACGTCTGCTTGAAGGGAGAAGTTCAAACAGGTTTTGGCCAGAGTGAGAGGGGTCTGTGATGATGTTTCCTGCCTGTTTCTTCACTCTGGAGTTGTACAAGTCCTGAAGGTTAGGCAGGTGCACACCAATTATCCTTTCTGCTGTCCTAACTGTCCGTTGCAGTCTTCTTATATCTGATTTGTTGGCTGACCCAAACCAGACAGCTATAGAAGAGCACAGAACCTACTCAATAACAGCTGAGTAAAACTGTGTCATCTGCGCCTGTGGCAGGTTGAACTTTTTCAGTTGACGAAGGAAGAACAACCTCTGCTGGGCCTTTTTTACAATGGAGTCAATTTGAATGTCTCACTTCAGGTCCTGAGAGATGGTGTTTCCCAGGAACTTGAATGACTCCACTGCAGCCACACGTCCACGATCATCTCCACAGTTTTGAGCGTGTTTAGCTCCAGGTTGTTGTGACTGCACCAGACAGCCAGCTGCTCAACCTCTTGTCTGTAAGCAGACTCGTTGCCATCCTGGATGAGACCGATGACTGTAGTGTCATCTGCAAACTTCAGGAGTTTGACAGAGAGGTCTTTAAGAGGTGCAGTCATTTGTGTAGAGGGAGAAGAGCAGCTGGGAGAGAATGCAGCCCTGAGGAGCTCCATTGCTGATGGTGCGGGTGTTGGATGTGAGTTTTCCCAGCCTCACTAGCTGCTGCCTGTCTGTCAGGAAGCTGGTGATCCACTGACAGATGGAGGTGGGTACAGAGAGCTGTGTCAGTTTATTCAGAAGGGTATCTGGGACAATGGTGTTGAAAGCGGAGCTGAAGTCCACAAACAGGATCCTTGCATAAGTTCCTGGTTTGTCCAGATATCGGAGGGTGTAGTGCAGTCCCATGTTGACTGCATCATCCACAGACCTATTTGCTCTGTAAGCAAACTGCAGGGGGTCCAGTAAGGGTCCAGTAATGTCCTTCAAGTAGGCCAACACCAGCCTCTCAAACGGCGTCATGACCACAGAAGTTAAAGCAACAGGTCTGTAATCATTTAGTCCTGTGATTTTTGATTTCTTGGGTACAGTGATGATGGTAGAGCATTTGAAGCAGGAGGGGACTTCACACAGCTCCAGTGATCTGTTGAAGATCAGTATGCAGGTGAATGATAGCTGGACAACACAGGCTTTGAGGCAGGCTGGAGACACATCTGGGCCTTTGGCTTTCCTTATCTTCTGTCTCCTGAAGACTTTGCGTACATCATCTTCACAGATCTTGAGGACAGAATGAGAAACAGTAGGGGGGAGGGAGGGGGAGAGTGTTGATGGCTGTGTTGAGAGATGGTCAGAGTGGGTGTGGGGTGTCAGACCAGGCTTTTCAAACCTGCAGTAGAACTCGTTCAGGTCTTCAGCCAGTTGTTGATTGGCCTTAGTGCTGGGGGATGGGGTCTTGTAGCTGGTGATGGCTTTCAGGCCTTTCCACATTGATGTAGTTTTGCTTTGCCACTCTTATCTCCCTATTTAGTGTGTATTTGGCCTGTTTGTACAAGGCTTTGTCCCTACTTTTGTAGGCCATCCTAGTTATCACTGAATGAATTTTGCACTGAACCAAGGTTTGTCATTGTTAAATGTTAAATAAATCCTGGTGGGACACACATGTCCTCACAGAAACTGATGTAGGACGTCACAGTGCCAGTGAGCTCATCCAGATCAGTAGCTGCAGCCTCAAAAACACCCCAATCAGTCCAGTGGAAGCAGGCTTGTAAATCCCGCTCTGCTTCAATAGTCCATCTCTTTACAGTTTTTACCACAGGCTTAGCAGATTTAAGTTTCTGCTTGTAGGCCTGTAAAAGATGAACCAAACAGTGATCAGAGTGTCCTAGAGCTGCTCGGGGGACAGAGTGGTATGCATCCTTTAAAACAGTGTAGCAATGGTCCAGTATATTGCTGTCCCTGGTGGGGCATGTGATGTGCTGTCTGTATTTAGGCAGTTTACAGGTGAGATTATCTTTATTAAAATCACAGAGAATGATAATGAAAGAGTCCGGATAATGCTGCTCTGTGTGTGTGATCTGATCGGCCAACAGTTCTAGCACCGCGCTCACTCACACATCAGGAGGAATGTACACACTCACCAGAATAAACGAGGAGAACTCCCGTGGCGAATAAAAAGGCTTACAGTTAATAAAGAGAGCTTTCAAATTTGGGCAGCACATCTTCTTTAAAACTGTCACATCTGTACACCAGCCTTCATTGATATAAAAACATAATCCACCACCTCTAGTTTTCCCTGACAAGCCCTTTAGATGTAGTGCACTGTCCAGGATGGGTCCGTTCAGCCAGGTTTCCGTGAGGCAAAGTGCAGCAGAGTTTAAAAGGTCCTTGTTTGTGCATGTGAGGAGCTGTAGTTCATCTAATTTATTTGCTAGGGAGTGGAGATTTGCCAGATGAATTTTCGGCAGCAGAGTCCTAAAACCGCGCTGTCAGAATTTCACGAGCACACCAGCACGCTTCCCTCGCTTGCTTCGCCTGGAGTGCTTGTATAGCAACACAGCTCCTCAGACTAAAATGTCCAGTAAACGTCTGAATCCTCGAACATCGGCAAAAAGTTATTTGGTGTGCTATTTCTAATGTCCAGGAGTTTGTTTCTTGTAAAGCTGATTGGACAGGACAAACAAACAAAAATAATACAAGTACCAAGGAACAACAAACCGAGGTTGCCATGTGCGGCGCCATCTTGATGTCAGATGTGAGGTTGCAGGTATTTTGCAGGTATAGTCATGTGGTTTTCCTGTAACAGACACAGAGCAGTGTTCTAACAACAGCAATCACCATTACACATCACCATATAATCACTTTTACATATTTTCACAGCATTAACATACAAACTATAGGCTCTTCCCTTCACACATGAACATAATAAAGTATGAACAAAATATAACATTCACATTTATCAGCATTACGTTGTTCACATGGCTAACATTAACATTATAACTCAGCAAGGCGAACTTACACCCAATCTGAGGTTGGTAGCAGCAATACTACTCATTTCCAGTATGTGTATGACAGACATACTGATGCAAGCAGCAGCTGATGCAACATGCCCTTCTCTCCGTGCTGAACTACTTCGCTTACAAGCTCATGTGCGCTATGCTCTTTCATAATAAAAGTCCCTGAATGAGGGTTAGTGCTACAGCGCTCCTACTCTTCTACTGTGTGTTTTGCACAGTAGCCAATGCTGTGAAAGTGTAGTATTGAGGTGAGTTACTAAATATAGTCAAGTCAACAAGAGCCACACAAATCTGATAGTTGTGCAGGTTATTGGGTGAAGTGTGGAGCTGATGAGTTTGATTTCTGTTTTCTGTAGAGTTTCCAGTCTCTCTCAGCACCTCCTGAATCTACAGATGTAAATGATGATCCCTTAATTTCTCTCTTCTCTTTTGATGGCCTGAGAGAATCTGTCCGTCAGCTGAGAGACAAACTGGAGGATTTCTGCAAAGAGGAGCTCAAGGAGATCTCAGACAGAGGTAAAGTCCGGGAGATTCATCTGCTCTCAGAAACGAGTCCATCATCATCTTATATCATGGAGAAAATCATATTAGACATGTTTTAGGAATGAATGCAGGATCATTTTCCCTTGACATAAGAATCACACTGTTTATGTCTGTTGATTTCCGCAGTCACGTTCACCAACATTGTTCTCTGGACCAGGAACGACTTCTTACAATGTAAGTCAGTGAGAAAACAGCAGAAAAACTCACTGAGTGTGTTCATGTTCTTCCTGTAGAAAGTGAAAGAGGAGTTTTAGAATTAATGTAAATTATGACTTGCACAGGATATCTGGTAATCTGTACTGAGATATTGATGATGAAGAGTTTGAACTGAAAAGTTCAGCTACATGAAAAGATCAAACAGATTCATCATCCCTGATTCTGATGTGTTTTATCTCCTTCAGATTCCCGTCAGCTCACTCTGGATCTGAACACAATGAATAAACGCCTCCGTCTGTCTGAGAGCAACAGAGTGATTACTCACACTTGCACAGATCAGTCATATTCTAATCATCCAGATAGATTTGATGTGTATTCTCAGGTGTTGTGTAAAGAGAGTGTGTGTGGACGCTGTTACTGGGAGCTGGAGTGGAGTGGATGTGTACGTATATCAGTGTCATATAAGAGCATCAGCAGGAAGGGATTGGGTAATGAATGTATGTTTGGATCTAATGATCAGTCCTGGAGTTTGTTCTACTCTTCCTCCAGATACTCATTCATACACAATAACATACAGACTGTTCTCCCTGTAAAGCTCTTCAACCGTAGAATAGGAGTGTATGTGGATCACAGTGCAGGAACTCTGTCCTTCTACAGCGTCTCTGACACAATGAGCCTCATCCACACAGTCCAGACCACATTCACTCAGCCGCTCTATCCTGGGTTTAGTGCTTTTTATGGATCATCAGTGAAACTGTGTGTTGATGAATCAGAATAGATTGATGAGAGATTCTACCCATAATGCTTTGAGCTGCATGATAAATCAGTAATAGTGTGATGTTATAGTGTCTCTTCTTTTGACCTCATTGCATTTCAGTCATGACAACTCTGATAGATAATAAAATAATATAATAAAATCTTTATTAATGTAAATAGAATGTGCTTAGGTTTGGTCTTGGTGAAATAGATCTGCTACACTGCTACTGCTGCTGCAGAGAAAGCAGACTTGCTTCTACTAAATTGTTCGGATCATACAAATAAAAGGAAACATGCTGCTGCTGCTGGAGAGAGGAAGATCTCCCGAAGCAGATCTAGGCAGGAGGTGTTGGGGAGGCGGTGGGCTAAGATGAGGACATACACAGTACGCAGACATAGCATTCATTGAATACATCCTAGTTATCTAGTTAAACAGTAATGAGTATGTAAATCTGATTGGCTGGGAACATTGAACTGAATGTACCAATTAGAATGCAAGTAAAGTAAATTATTCATTAATACTCCAGCTGAACGTCTGTTATTGAAATAACGTCAGAATAAATGTGTGTAATAAATCCTCATATAGACCGTAAGATCAGTGTGTGTGTAAGTCAAGCAGAGTTATGATGTATATCTGTGCTTTTCTCAATCTCTATTTGTGTTGATTAAAATCAGTAATTTAGTTAATAATATGTATTATTTAAAATTATAGTAATCAATAATTCATATATTTTTTATTTTGAATAAACCATTTTAATGATATTTTTTCTCAATGTGTTGTTTCTGTTCTCTGACTGATATGAATAAAGCTTCCACCCACTTAATGAACAAAGGTGATGGGTTTTATTCCTCCTCTTTGCAGATCTCCAAAAGACAAATCAAGCACCTCATTATAGTTTTTTCTCTCACCCTAAAATCTTCTGAAATAAAAATCAGATAAGTCATAAAAGGAGCCATATGTTGCCCTGTAGCCATAAAAATCAGACTCTTGTTTAAAAAATAATTCAGGATAGGAGTCAATTCAGTTGATCAGTGATTCTTGGCTGGTTTTACTTCAGGACCCACATTTTGATTCGTTATCTAATTCCAATAGGCATGTTTATATTTCACATTAAAACTAGTAGTAAAGAGGAAGGGATGATCGCACGCAGCGCTGCCGTCAGAGCTGAGGCGTTTATACAGCGATCTGTCACACTACATCAAAGGGCACCAAAACGGCATTTATTGTTTGAATTTCCTGAAAAAAATTCCTGATTTGTTTGGTACACGTGCGTTTACTTTAACACAATTTACTTTAACCGTTACACCCCTATTTAACAATAAAGAAGGTTTTTTTTAGCTGAAATGGCTACCGGCACTTTGAGAGTCAAAAAATCTAATCAAGCAACACAAAATCAATACCCGTGGCTTCTGATGATATACTGAGGTCTTATGAAGCAAAACGATCGGCCTGTGCAAGAAACTGGCTTAGTGATTTATTGCAGAACAAGTTCATATTCGCATATTAGCATCATTTATTGGTGTATATGATGACAAAGCTGTCAGCAAACAAAATAATGATTTTCAAGATGATGAAAATGAAAATGTATTGAGATTAACATATTGAACGGTTCAGATCCCCAATATGAACGAGATGCTGAATGTACCTGAATGTAAGTGATGATGTCAATGATGCAGTTGCTCAAAACGCCCAACCAAGTTCCAACAGACAACAACACATGCTTTATTTTATTACTCTATAATTGTTATTAAAATATCAGAACAGTTGTATACTATTGGGGCAGTTTACAGGTGCATCTCAAAAAATTAGAATATCATGAAAAAGTTACTTTTTTTTGTAACATTTAAAAAAGTGAAACTTTCATATATTCTATATCCATTACATGTAAAGTAAAACATTTCAAAATGTCTGTTTTGTTTGTTTGTTTTGTTTTAATTTTGATGATTAGAGCTTACAGCTCATGAAAGTCAAAAATCCAGTATCTCAAAATATTAGAATATTTCCTGAGATCAGAGCCGATCCTCCCTATACACAGAATATGCAAGCTGCGTAGGGCCCCCGAAACACCAGGGGGCCCCCTTGCTCTCAAAGATGCTTTAATTTTAGTTTTGTTTTTGAGTTTGGCCAGCGGTTATTGAAAACATGAATGATTATTTCTTTTAATGCTGTGCTCTGTCACCCTTTCTACGTAAAAATCAGTCAAATCATGTAACGTGAATGTCGTACAGTCTCTTGCTCGAGACTAAAAAAACGAGTTGAAAGCGGAAGAGATACTGTTTCTCGAGCGCTTTCCGCGAGCGCTAATCGAGACGGAGTGAAACAACCTTCGTGAAGTTGGCACCCCATAAAAAGTAATAATCACCAAAACTTTGCCATTCGTTTGTGCTGATTTGTGCCGCAAAAACGAACGTTTGTGCTGGTTTGGTTTTTGAGATATTAAACATTCTTTTTTTGACCGTGTGACGTCACTCTCCACCCCATGTTGCCCAAATCGCTCCAAACCAGCGCAGTTCGTTTGTGCTGGGTTTGTGCTGGTTTGTGCCGTTAAAACAAACACTGTATCTATCTTCCTTCCTTAGATATAACCAAAATATTTTCGGGAGCTGTGACATCACTCTGAAGTTCGTCTAAATCGCACAAAACTGGTGTCATTCGTTTGTGCTACGTTTGTGCTGATTTGTGCTGTTGAAATGAAGGTCAAATATATTTCCCCTTCTTAGAAATAACAAAAACAATTCTGGGCAGTGACGTCACTCTCCACCCCATGCCGTCCAAATCTATCCAAACCGGTGCCATTCGTTTGTGCTCGATTTGTGCCGTTATACTGAACATATTCCCCCTAGGAATAACAAATATAAGCTAATTCAGGGCTGCACTCTCTGTCCATGCCAACGGCTCCGTTCGTTTGTGCTAGATACCGTTAAAATGAGCATTCTATTTATTTCTCCTCTGTAAAACATTACAAATATCTGGGCTGCGTTTCCCGAAACCTTCTTAACGCTACGTCGTTCTTAAGTTGTACCTTAAGCTGTACCTTATCGTTAATACGTGTTTCCCGAAACGTTCTTAGTTAAGTATACCTTCTGTAAGTCATACTTTCGTAAGGTTGGTCCGAACCACTCTTGGCTATAGCTTATCGCTGTTTACAGTTCACAGTTCACCACATCTCAGTCTATACGAATATAATTCTGAAGTTTTAATACACCCAGTGTTCGATTAGGCTAACTGAAGTGTTTTCATGCAAATAATTAAACTGTCGTTAGACTAATGGTTGTTAGGTATTTTATTATATTATTAATGGTTTTGCTAAATCAAAGATGGCACCGTCTGCGGAACTATTTAGTGTATGTGCACTAAAATTGTCAAAAGCTGCAATTAAAAAAAAACAAAACTAATAATAGCCTATTTATAATCTTGGCCACGGCAGCAAAGATCGTTTGGATCTTTTAGATTTTGTTGGTCCAATTTTGTCAAGACAAATTCAAATTCAGCTGCTGGCAGCTCTCCCCTTTCTATTTTTCTTTTTTCTCTGCCATAGAAGCTGTTGATTATATGTTTCGCGAGTTGCGCTTTTATTCAGTAGGTCATCCAATAACAGAAATTAGTGATTTATACCAATGAAGTGATGCAGCTGCTGGGCAATCAACCCTGGTTGTAGAGTAAATGAAGACACTGTGGAAAATATATTTTGATAATATAACTGACCCTTAAAAATGCCAGTGAAGATATTGTCAGTGATACGCATGATACATTTGGACATGAGGTTACCGGTTCTCATTTCGAAATTATATAAAATATCCAAGGTTAGATTAGTTTGCAATTAGAATTATTTTTATAAGATCCCATGAGTCCTGATAAATGAAATTTCAACTATTTCTGAAGTGCTTCGTGTTGTAAAGCACTCTCACCAGAATGTTTTTTTTCTGTAGGCCTATGTTTTTTTTTTCTTTTGTTAAAAGCTGTCAAATTATTAAACAGTGTCATATGCAGTTTTTTTCCACTTGTATTTTATGTGGTGTGGTGGAATATATTGTATTTAATATATTTTTCTTTCTTGGTTTTCTTCCCTGACGTGATGAATAAGCAAAAGTAAAACTTAAACACAAGTTTGTTGCGTTCTAACAGCAAAGAGTTCCGTGTCTTTATTTCAAATCAACACTTTTTTGATAAAGTACACCACTTTCTCACATAACGCAGTGAAGCAGCCCGTGCATAGAGTGAATAATAATCGATTCTCGAGCCATCGATATCAACCAATTCAGCACCACCGCCATGAACAGTACCTGGTAACGTCGTACGTAAGAAGGTATACCTTAAGCAGCCTCCTAAGTTATAGTTCGGGGAACACGCCTAGAACAGGTACACCTTTAGTTAAGGCATACCTTTGGAGTCTTCATAGCGCGCTAAGAGACAGCGTTATCGGGAAACGCAGCCTTGGAGGAAAAGTGATGGCACGCAAGCCGCTCATCTAAATTCCTGTCTAGTTTGCAAATCTGCTGGTTTACAACGTTTTTCTAAGTTTTATTGCCAGTGACTTCATCAAGCACTCATTTGTTACAAAAATGCAACATAGTTTACAGTCAAGTAACAAATATCACTGATTCATTATACCAAGGTATAGCCTACCAACAAAACTATTTTTATCCGTTAAAGCATGCAGGCTCTTTAATGTAACAACGTTACTTTGTACATTTTTATATAGCTAGCAAGTAGCCTGACTTTACCATCGACATCGACTGTTTTCTCACGTAGTAGCCTATTGTGGATTATGATTATGATTATTTAAATGAGTATTGCATTATGCATATTGCAGATGAAATATTCGGAGCATAAACTACCATGATATTGCTCAACTGTATTTTCTCTTTGAGGAATAGGCTATGCGTGAAGGACAGCCAAGGTGTGTTTGTTTAAAATATCTTTGAATTAAATAAAATGAAATGTCTACATAGACTTGCATATCATAACTTAATGTGTTAAAAAAAAATGCATACCACATGCTCATGTGAGTTTTTGATTGCAAAATATTAATAAAAAAAGTTTTACCTCGTTGATATGTAGCTATAGTATCTATCATTTTTTTTTTTTTTTTTTTTATTGTCCTGGTATGCACACATTCAGTATAGCTTAAGGCTATTTTATCTTTGAGCACTTTTTCTACAGTCCGTTATGTCCTTTTTGTTTTCTTATGCAGTGCGATAAATAATCGTTTGTAAGGGTGACAGAAAAACTTTAACATAATATTATAATATAATAATAATTACCTATTAAATGCAGTAATACCATGCAATTACAGTTACATATTATAGATAATGGCATATTAAGTGCTTCTGTTTTTCCCCCCTTTAAATAGGCCTATTTAAGAAGAATTTTAGTTAAAACCAGGATTTCTTTTCACTGCACAAATCGAGCACAAATAAACGCGGCATTTGGTGTGGAGACCGCCTGGAATTTAGGCTATAGCCTATATATGACCTAATTAATATTACTATTATCGAATATTTGTGGGGAATAGTCCTAGATGTTTAATATTGTAACGGCACAAATCGAGCACAAACGAATTAGAACCATTTAGACTCGCTGTAAAAAAAAAAAAAAAAAAAAGACGGTCTCACCGTTTCACCTTAATGCTGCCTTGACATTTAAGCTTAGTCAACTTGAAATATGAAGTTAGTGAAAACTTGGAGCTGACTAAACTTAAAATTTCAAGGCAGCACGAACACTAACTTAGCCTTAAG
Source organism: Schizothorax lantsangensis (assembly GCA_027422415.1). Lineage (NCBI taxonomy): Eukaryota > Metazoa > Chordata > Actinopteri > Cypriniformes > Cyprinidae > Schizothorax > Schizothorax lantsangensis. The sequence continues at coordinate 31,326 of JAPDDO010000256.1, read as the reverse complement.
AGAAAATGAAAATTTTGGATTTGGTGCTTGATGAAGTCACTGGCAATATAATTTAGAAAAACGTTGTAAACCAGCAGATTTGCAAACTAGACAGGAATTTAGACGAGCGGCTTGCGTGCCATCACTTTTCCTCCAGATATTTGTAATGTTTTACGGAGGAGAAATAAATAGAATGCTCATTTTAACGGTATCTAGCACAAACGAACAGAGCCGTTGGCATGGACAGAGAGTGCAGCCCTGAATTAGCTTATATTTGTTATTCCTAGGGGGAATATGTTCAGTATAACGGCACAAATCGAGCACAAACGAATGGCACTGGTTTGGATAGATTTGGACGGCATGGGGTGGAGAGTGACGTCACTGCCCAGAATTGTTTTTGTTATTTCTAAGAAGGGGAAATATATTTGACGTTCATTTCAACAGCACAAATCAGCACAAACGTAGCACAAACGAATGACACCAGGGGCCTCATTTATAAAATGTTGAGCAGAAACCATCCTAAATTTGATCTTACGATCATTTCTCAGATATGCGTACGTGCGATTCATAGAATGAACGTACGAACAGAAATCGAGCGTACGCGTCTCTTTCAGATGTGAAATCTATGAATCGCAAGTGATCTTGAACTTGCACGCAATTGAATGGTTTCAGCTCTCTGCCTTGTAAACGACTCCTAATTAATGTCATTAACATATAAAATATCACCAATCATAATAATTTAGAACAGCAAGCTGCAAGAACAGCTTATATTTTAAAAAACCTGCAATACTCCGACAATAAAAAGTGCGTACGTCTGCTCAGACCCTGACATGACACTAAGCACTTTTCCACGTCAAAGACAGTTTTTATAAATATGAGCGCTGGCGTGGATTTAAGCGTACGCACACTTTATAAATGAGGCTCCAGTTTTGTGCGATTTAGACGAACTGGGGTGGAGAGTGACGTCACAGCTCCCGAAAATATTTTGGTTATATCTAAGGAAGGAAGATAGATACAGTGTTTGTTTTAACGGCACAAACCAGCACAAACCCAGCACAAACGAACTGCGCTGGTTTGGAGCGATTTGGGCAACATGGGGTGGAGAGTGACGTCACACGGTCAAAAAAATAATGTTTAATATCTCAAAAACCAAACCAGCACAAACGTTTGTTTTTGCGACACAAATCAGCACAAACGTAGCACAAACGAATGGCATAGTTTTGGTGATTATTTCTTTTTATGGGGTGCCAACTTCACGGAGGTAGTGAAACATGGACAAATGCGTTAGTTACATCCATTCTAACATTACCCCCCTCCGCCAGAGACAAAGTTTTGCGTAGGGCCCCCAGAAGTCTAGGATTGGCACTGCCTGAGATCAATTAAAAAAAAAACTGAAAAGTTCAAGTTCTTTAAAGTATGTTCATTAATGCACTCAGTACTTGGTCAGGGCTCCTTTAGCACAAACTCCAGTATCCAGGCAGAAACTGAAATCAGCTAAACCTGTTTTAAGCACTGTTAAATGATGGACTAATGAAGCAGAGCAGGATTTAAAAGCCTGTTTTGACCTTACTGATTGGAGTGTTTTTGAAACTGCTGCCAATGATCTGGACGAGCTCAGAGACTGTAACATCTTATATCAGTTTCTGTGAAGATATGTGCATTCCTACCAGGACTCATCTAACTTACAACAACGACAAACCGTGGTTCACTGCAAAACTCAGACAGCTCCGTCAGGCCAAAGAAGATGCTTACAGGAAGGGGGACAAAGTCTTGTATAAACAGGCCAAATACACACTGGAAAAGGAGATCAGAGTGGCAAAGAGGAATTATTCTGAAAAACTAAGGATTCAGTTCACTTCCAGCGACTCAGCATCAGTGTGGAAAGGTCTGAAAGAGATCACCAATTACAAGACACCATCCCCCAGCACTGTGGAGAATCAACAACTAGCAGACAATCTGAATGAGTTCTATTGCAGGTTTGAAAAAACACCCCACACCCGCCCTGAACACCTCTCCACACAACCATTAACACCTCCAGCAACCCCCCTCTCCCCCACACCTGCACTTCAGATCAGCGAAGACAATGTGCACTTAGGTCTTCCAGAAGCAGAAAAGGAAAAAAGCACCAGGCCCAGATTGTGTTACACGAGTCTGTCTGAAATCCTGTGCTGACCAGCTGGCCCCCATCTTCACACAGATCACTGGAGCTGTGTGAAGTCCCTTCATGATTCAAACGCTCCACCATCATCCCCATCCCAAAGAAATCCAAAATTACAGGACTAAATGACTACAGATAAAGTCATTTGAAAAACTGGTGCTGGCCCACCTGAAGGACATTACTGGACCCTTGCTGGATCCTCTTCAGTTTGCCTACAGAGCAAACAGGTCTGTGGATGATGCAGTCAACATGGGACTGCATTATCTAGGTTCTGCAACATCTAGACAGACCAGGGACTTATGTGAGGATCCTGTTTGTGGACTTCAGCTCGGCTTTTAACACTATCATTCCAAACCTCCTCCTGCCCAAACTAACTCTCTCCGTGCCCACCTCCGTCTGTCAGTGGATCACCAGCTTCCTGACAGACAGGAAGCAGCTAGTGAGGCTGGGAAAATACACATCCAGCACCCCCCAGGTGAAAAACAAGTGTACTTCCATAATGTACTTAAAGTGCTCTATTTGCGCGCACTAATTTTGTACTTAATATACTAAAAATAATTATTTAGTACTTCTTAAGATAAACTTAAGATCATCTAAGTGTACTCAACTGTGCTATTTTGAGACACCATGAATATGAACTAAAATGCACTTTTAACATACTATCTCTGCATTTAAAAAATGTATTTAGTCACCACTTGTAGTACACTTGAGAGTACTAGTGTATGAAAAATGGGTTCAAGTGTGCTACAAGTGGTAACTAAATGCAGAGATAGTATAGTAGTAAATGCAGAGATAGTACAACTTGCTGTTGTAGACACAGTCAATGCACTCAAAGATTTGCAGACCGCTCCAAAAATGGCGGATGGCTTACGTATCGCGGCCCATAGAAACAGTCGATAATGAGGCATCTAGGTATATATATCTATGGAGCATACTAAACTTCAGCCGCAAAACTGGCTAACTGGCACATTATTAGGAAAGACGATTTGCAAAGATTCATAAAAACCCTTATACTCACTTCTTCTGTAGATAAAGCCGGATCACAAATGATTTGGGCGAACATAGACGTATTTAACGTTATGTAGATCTGGGATTGGTGCATTCCCTTCAAAACGAAAGTAAAGTTAAATCCTCTGCGTCTTCAGCGGCACAGATGTCGGGAGTAAATGACGACTGCTATATTCATTATTACATCCAACAACTAAACACTTCAATCGCTTAATCGGAGACATCTTGTCTTCCCCTGCACCGGAGGCTGACAGCTCTCAGCTCACTCAGGGCGGGTCTAAGGTAAGACGGTCTTGTCAATCAACTATCATGGGAGGGGCCTGTACAGAACTACGTTATTCTGACAAGTCTCTCAGAACAGCCTGATTTGAGAAAGGAGATTTTAAAAAAGGGATTTAAAAAAAAACACTGGGTGGATTTTTATCATTATAGGATGGATGTGTACACACACTTCCAACACACATTTATGTTCAAACAACTTGTAAAGTGAATTTTGCATCCGATGACCCCTTTAACAACCTGGAGCTCAACACGCTCAAAACAGTGGAGATGATCGTGGACTTCAGGAGAAACCCCCCCTGCTCTCCCCCCACTCACCATCATGAACAGCACTGTAACGACAGTGGAGTCATTCAGGTTCCTGGGCACCACCATCTCCCAGGACCTGAAGTGGGACATTCACATAGACTCCATTGTTAAAAAGGCCCAGCAGAGGCTGTACTTCCTTTGCCAGCTGAGGAAGTTCAACCTGCCACAGGAGTTGCTGAAACAGTTCTACTCTGCCATCATTGAATCCGTCCTCTGCACTTCAATAACTGTCTGGTTTAGCTCAGCTACCAAATCTGACCTCAGAAGACTACAGAGGGTAGTGACTGCTGAGCGAATCATTGGTACAACCCTCCACACTCTCCAAGAACTGTACTCATCCAGAGTGAGCAAAAGGGCTGGCAAAATCACTCTGGACCCCTCACACCCAGCACACTCCCTCTTTGAACTGTTGCCATCTGGTCAATGCTACAGAGCTCTGAGCACCAGAACGGCCAGGCACAGGAACAGTTTCTTCCCTCAGGCAATCCATCTCATGAACACTTGACACTAAATGTGGAACACACAATTCTATTATACATTATTTATTCACCACACATATTTTTTCATTTCATATTTGCACATATCAGACCTGTACACACATAATTGTCTATATTATATATTGTGTTTTTGCTATTTTGTACATTGCCTATTTGTATATTATTCTTTTATTATCTGTGTCCTGTCCTGTTTATGTCTTTCTGTTGCACTGTGGAGCTTATGTCACTATAACAAATGCCTCGTATGTGTAAACATACCTGGCCAATAAAGCTCATTCTGATTCTGATTCTTATACACTTATTTATCTAACACACATACTTAGTCTACATTTCAATTTGTACATAATATACCTGTACATACAAAACTGTCTATTGTAATATACCTGTACATACAATTGTCAATTTGTATATTGTTATTCCCTATTTACTTGTTCTATTTTTAAATTCTTCTTTTTATTATCTGTGTCCTGTCCTGTTGCTGTCATTCTGTTGCACTGTGGAAGCTTCTGTCATGAAAAAAAATTCCTCGTATGTATAAACATACCTGGCCAATAAAGCTCATTCTGATTCTGATTCTTATACACTTTGTAACACCTCGTCTCTTTAAAGCTGTTACTCTGAGGGGTTCAACAGATTTCTGACGTGTACTGATTAAAATACTCTTCACAAAACAAATAATCTTTGATTTCTATTTTATTCTTCCCACAAGTGTATATATACAGGTGCAAAAACCCAACGAATAAAGCATAAGTCAATTTAAATGTTCTTTGTCCTTTAACTGAGTCAATGAGGTGAAATAAACTTATCATTCCATGATCAGCTGAAGTACGAGGATTGAAGAGAGATGAGACAATGTTTAAAGATATTTGAGTGCGATGCAATGTTATTAAATCCACAGCGTCATTGGCGTTCGGCGTGTCGCTGTACTGTGTGCCGCGTAGGAAGAACCCACATGTGGTATTTGCACTACGGGCCTAGATTGGCGTGGCTGATTATACACCTCGTATCCAGAGGTGATTTACGATGCATCCGATCAATGGCACACGAAGAAAGGAATCATTTGAAGAACAAACAGGTGTGGACATAGGCAAATAAAGTCCTTGCTAAAAAGAAAGCAAATGGCTGACATCAGTAACTTCATAAAAAAGACATGTCAGGAAATAAATCAAACAATACTCACAGCTGAGCAGAAACTCAAAGAGTTCTCAACCAAGGACTTTTAAAGAGCAAGCTGGTAGCACGAGTTCAACCAAATGGTTTCCCTCTACCAAATGAACTGACTTACTCTATTGTGATCGAGCTTATAGGGCTCTGTGGTGCAATGGATAGCGCATTGGTACTTCTAGACTGCCAGATGAGGCCATTCAAATGTTGTGGGTTCGAGTCCCACCAGAGTCGCAAATTTTGGCATTCTGCTAAGCGCGCTTGGCCAACAAACACAGGGGCTAGCTGGCCACCCCGACTGAGTTGTCAAAACAACTCTCGGGCAGTCGTGGCCTAATGGATAGAGAGTCGGACTTGTAACCCGAAGGTCGTGGGTTCGAATCTCAGGTCAGGCAGGGATTGTAGTTGGGGGGAGTGAATAACCAGCACTCTCTCCACCTTCAATACCACGACTGAGGTGAGACCCTTGAGCAAGGCACCGAACCCCCAACTGCTCCCCGGGCATTGGCTGCCCACTGCTCCAGGTGTATGTTCACTACTGTATGTGTGCACTTGGATGGGTTAAATGCAGAGCACAAATTCTGAGTATGGGTCACCATACTTGGCCACACACCACTTCCCCCTTCCCTTATATGCCCGGTTACCTCCAGGCATTAGCACCCTCAAGCTGCTCCTAGAGGTACTACATGTGACCTAAATACATCACACTATGAAATCAACAAAAATAGAGGAACTAAAGTACAAAAATAAAAGCAAGTAACGTTTTGTCCGTTACATACCCCTCCCTTTGGTGTCAAAATTTGACACATGGCAAATTTTTAAGTTTTGGGTATGGTAACTGTCAATCTGGGTAGAATCAGACAACATCGACACCTGGTAGTTTACTGGACCTAGCTTTTTGACTACTCTAGCTGGTCCTCGCCATTTTGCGGAAATTTTAGCCATGAAACCATCATCTGCACGAGATAGAGGATGGGTACGCACCCAAACTATATCACCCTCCTGGAAGTCTTGGGTTCTTCTCTTGAGGTTGTAATACTTTTTCTGTTTAGTTCGTGCTTTCTCAACATTTTCAGACAGTTTCGTACAGTAGTTTCTGGCGATCAATGGTATCATAGCTTGGTTGATCTGGATCGGGCGGATTCTGTAGAGCTCTTTGTAGTGGTCCTTTCAACTTGCAGGTTTGATTGTGGATGATAGGCAGTTGTGAGTTTTTGGGTTACCTGCCACTGCTTGCATAACTGATCCAGAAGATTTGAGGTGAATTGAGTGCCTCTATCAGAAACAATGAAGGCTGGAGTTCCCCACCTTGTGAATATCTCTTCAATAAGAATACGAACGATGGAAGTAGATTTGGCTGATCTGATGGGGAAGACCTCTACCCACTTAGAGAAATAGTCTACCACAACTAGAGGATATTCATTTTGACGGGTACTCCGTGGGAACGGTCCCATAATGTCCATGCCGAGCATGTATCCAGGCTCAACGATGGGCACGCTTTGCAGACCTCCGGCTGGCTTCAGGTTTGTGGCTTATGCTGCTGACATTTTTCACACTGTTTGCAGTGTTGCCATACGTCAGTACGTATTGATGGCCAATCAGCAAATTCTAGAAGTCTCATTAGAGTTTTAAATTTGCCTAAATGTCCACTGAGGGAGCTGTCATGGGCATAAGTTAAAAATACTTCCTTCAAACTAGCAGGTACCACTATCTGGAATCTTTGACCTCCTTTAGAGACTGGAACACTCCTGAATAAGATATCATTTTTAAAAACATAGTGAGTTCTCATAAGATCAGTGGTATTTTCATTTTTGGCTTTTACCATGATCTCTTGGCACTCTGTATCTTTTTCCTGCTCAGCAGCAATCTGAGACAAGTCCGTTGGTAGGTCACAAGTGATGGGATTAAGAACATGTTTTGCTGGTGTGTGCATCAGGATGGCCGTTGGTTCAGCAGCATGTCTCCTTGACAAGACAGCAGGTACCACATTACATTGTCCTTTTCTATAACGAACTGTGAAGTGATAGCCTTGAAGTCTGATAGTCCACCTTTCCAACCTAGACGAAGGTTTTGGGTGCTGGAAAAGCCAAACCAAAGAAGCATGGTCAGTGATTACCTCAAATGCTCTGCCTTCAAGATAATGATGCCACTTCTCCACAGCCCAGACTACCGCTAGACATTCCTTCTCAGATGCCGAATATGATCTCTCAGCACCTCTCATCAATCTGGATGCATAAGCGATCACTTTCTCTTGTCCATCCACTTCCTGTGTCAGTACTGCTCCTAAACCAACGTCGCTGGCGTCTGTTTGCACTTTAAAAGAACAATCAAAATTGGGTGTATTTAACATGGGGGCTTTGGTCAGATCATCTTTGAGGAGTTCAAATGATCTCTGGCACTCGTCTGTCCACATCCACTTAGCTCCTTTTTTCTTTAGTGCATGTAATGGTGCTGCTTTAGTGGAGAAATCTGAAATGAAACAGTGGTACCAAGCCGCAAGACCTAGGAACCATTGTAATTCTTTTATGGAAGTTGGTGTTGGGAATGATTTGACCGCATCAACCTTGTCAGAATTCACTTTGACTCCGTCAGCAGTGATTGTGTGACCCAAGTAGTCCAGTGATGAACAGATGAATTTGCATTTTTTGAGATTGAGAGTGAGACCGGCGGTGTGCAGACTACTGAATACTTGTTTGAGATGTTGTAGGTGGGTTTGGATGTCTGGTGAGTACACAATGATGTCGTCTATGTATACCATACAACACCTGTTCTTGTGCTCCCTGAGAACTTGTTCCATCAAACGCTGGAAAGAAGCAGCTGCATTTTTAAGGCCAAAGGGAAGACACAAATTCATATAACCCTGATGATGTTATGAATGCTCCACACTTGCAGGATCCATCTCTACTTGCCAGTAGCCACTTTTCAAATCCAAAGTGCTGAACACCTTGGCTCCTTGCAAAGAATCCAGTATATCTGTAATCTGGGGCATCAGATATGCGTCGATGTGAGTTTTAGAATTAAGACCACGATAGTCAATACACAACCTCAACCCACCATCCTTCTTATCCACTACCACAACAGGTGAGGCCCATGGTGAAGTGGAAGGTCTGATGATTTTTTGTTGAAGTAGTTCTTTGATTTGTTCTTCAGTAAAATCATTCTTGATTCTTGAGACTCGGTAAGGTCTCTTTCTCAAGGGATGTTCATCAACTGTCTTGATTTCATGTGTAATACAGTTTGTACGACCCAGCTTGTGTGTGCATACTGATGGCCAATCACACATAAGAGATTTCAACTGAGCCTTTACCTTGGGTGAGGCATGAGAAATGTTCACTGCTTGATCAATGAGCTTCAAGTCTTCTTCATCGGAGATCAGTTCGACACCACCTTGTGCAGCATAAAACTGGATGGCAGCGTTCTCATGAGGTTCATTAAAACAAATGGGGTGACTGGTGTTGGAATCAGGCAAGTAAACACGTGAAGAATTAAAATCAATGTTTACTTTGGCTTCCTTAAGAAAATCCAGTCCCAGGATGACAGGAACAGCCAAGTCTCCATCAGTCATTACGTAGAATGTGACAGCAAGCTTCACTCCATATATTTCACACTCCCAGAGAACCTTTCCCTGAGTTCTCTGGTTTTGACCATTGGCGAGTATAAAAGTTTGGGTACTTTTGATCAGATGCTCATCATTTCTTCTCAACCTCTGCCAATTTTTTTGTTGCAGCAAAGAGAAGGTGCATCCTGTGTCAATTACATCGTTAAAATAAGTGTGATTTAAAATTATTGGGGTTTGCAACACATTATTATATTGAGTCGCTAGTTGGATCAAAGAGCATGAGGTGGTTTTGCTGCCCTCTTCCACCGGAAAATTTCTTCCTCTGTTCCTCATCTTTTCCTTGATTCCATCTCTTTTTAATTTTCCACCCAATCCTTTTCTATTTGAGTACCAAGACGGACCAGATCATCAACCGTCTTCACAGTTCCCCTTAACAGCGAAGCCAATCGAGGGTTGCAGTTTCTTAAAGTCGCTTGAACAATCTCAGCTTCAGCCATTTTAGGATGATTCTTCAGGCACAGCACTCTGTAATTAAAAGCAAAGTCTCTAATGTTGTCATTATTATTGGGCAGCAACTTCTTTATGATCTTCATTTAAAAATGAAAAGAGAAACTTTTCTTTGAAAGAAGACCAGTCACTAATGTTTTGTTTCTCCGCTCTCCACCAGCTCTTAGCAGTACCTTTCAGACTCACAGATAATGATGCTAACAGCTCTTCAGGATACAGAGGTCTCAGCTCATTATATTCTTCAAATTGATCAATAAAATCAATCGGGTCTTCAGAATCAAGATTACTGAAGGCAGGCAGTTCAAGTTTAACTGGAGGATTAGGAGATGATGAAGAAAGATACATTACTTGCTTTGTGCTGTTTTGGGTAGCTGAGTCAATCTTGGATGGAGTTTGAGACATCTTATGAGCAGAAGTACTGGCATGCACGGGAGTAGACATGAGAGGTTTGAAGGCTTTGAGTTGATGCTCTAGTTGTCGGTCTCACCGCTTTAAGCAATCCACAATACTTTGGCTCATATCGTCGATTCTGGAATGGAACAGTTGCTTAACGCAGTCCAACTCTCTTTGCAAACAATAGTTAATTCTGTCTTCACATGCTTTCAACTTTGCACTCATTGTTTCTGTGGTCACAAGGTCACTGACACGATGCTCGAGATCAGCAAGATGGTCCTCAATGCTACACATACGCTCGGCAGCTTCTTCATTGTCGAACTGCAGCCTGTCTTCATGAAAATCAAGTGGTGGAGGAGGTAATGGCAAGTCGTCGGCTTTAGAATTATGGTCACATATCTGATCAGTGAACCCATCTCTTTCTTCCTCAGAGTCTAAATATAACTCACTAATGGTATCAATGAGATTTGCTACAGGGTCTCTGCGCTGAACGAAAGCTTCATCTGAGATATCAGCGATGGGTGCGTCCTCTTCCATTGTAGATGATGGTTTATAATATTTGTTTGTGAAGAGTGATCAGTACAGTCAAAATGTATTTTTATTAAAAGGGACTCCGTAAATTTCAATTCAGGAGGTCCCTGTTCGGGCGCCAATCTGTAACACCTCGTCTCTTTAAAGCTGTTACTCTGAGGGGTTCAACAGATTTCTGACATGTACTGATTAAAATACTCTTCACAACACAAATAATCTTTGATTTCTATTTTATTCTTCCCACAAGTGTATATATACACAGGTGCAAAAACCCAACGAATAAAGCATAAGTCAATTTAAATGTTCTTTGTCCTTTAACTGAGTCAATGAGGTGAAATAAACTTATTCCATGATCAGCTGAAGTATGAGGATTGAAGGGAGATGAGACAATGGCTGCATCCGAAACCGCCTACTTCTCTACTATATAGTAGGGGAAAAGCAGTAGGCGAGCGAATAAGTATGTCCGAATCCTTAGTATTCATAAAAGAGTAGTCGAGAATTACCTGGGTGACGTATTAATTCTCGCAACATTTGGACGTGCGTCTACTTAAAGTGCGTCCGAATATGCCTACTTACCTACTATATAGTAGGGGAAAAGCAGTAGGCGAGCGAATAAGTATGTCCGAAACCTCAGTATTCTTAAAAGAGAAGTCGAGAAGTTCCCGGATGTCCTACTGCTTCTGCCCAGATTCTGAAGTGTTCATCCGATGGACACTTTTCTATCCCTGGAGGCAACGGGAGATCAATAAATCATCATCAAACGTGATGGAGAACAGCGATGAGGCTGTTTACAAATGTGAGTATTATAAATCAAAAACACGGTTATATGTGTTAAAATCGCTTTTGTTGAGCTACTGTAGAGTAAACTGTTCAATTGTATATATATCAGTATATTTATGATTTTGCTGTAAAAACATGTTTTATTATGTAGCCTATAGCGAACAGGGGAGCTCCAGACCTCCAGTAACCACACGCACGTCTCCAAAGTGCATTTAAACCATACATCTTAAAGACGATTACTAAATGTTTATTTAATATGAGACAGGAAAATATTCTAAAAGAATTACAGATGAGCACATCACAACATGAACAGACATCTGAGTGAGTGATGTAACATTATGTGTGCTGTTATGTAGAATTCACTGTTCAACACTGCTTTAGATTAATGTAAGTAATGTGAATAAATCTACATGGAGTAGCTAACCATAAGTTAATTTGTCCATTAGTATTGTTGATAAACTGAGGAGCATTTGTGTTGGATAAAAAGCCAGTGAACACATCAGCAGCTACCTCAACATGTAAATGCAGTATTGATCAGATAAATCACAGAGGTGACTGAATCTTGTCTGGATGTTACACCTCAACATGTAAATGCAGTATTGATCAGATAAATCACAGAGGTGACTGAATCTTGTCTGGATGTTACAGGGACAGATGAGACACACGTATGTTTATCCAGTGAAGAGTGACTGATGAAGGAATGCTGCCATCAAAGGCTCTCAGTGAGTATACTATAAAACATCTTTTAAATCTTAAGTTGTAGTTTATTTTAATTATTGTAATTTCAAACGTAGCTATTACAGCACTTTTCTGATTCTTGATTGCTGTACATTTGATGCAGAGCTTTTGTGGTGGAGCAGGTGACGGCGGCATTTGTGGGATAAAAAGGAAAACAAAAATATAAAGTAAGAAATCATTTAGTTACTTCTAATACAGAAATCAAATGACATTGTGCTGTTAAAATGACTGCTTTTCTATTGTGTTTGTGCATCTTTGCAGGATCTGAAATGTCTGCAGGCTGCTGTGAGCAGTGAGGATGGAGAAGTCCACAGCAGCATCCTGGAAATGATCCAGTGCCATAGATGAGACACTCCATCACTCCACCTGCCCTTACTGCTTCAACTGGGCTGGATGTTACTGTGGTCTCTTTATCCTCAGTGAGCCCAGAGCCAGCGACAGCATCTAGAGAAAGACCAAAAGAAATTGAGGATGTGATTTTGGTCAAGTTTGTCCTGCTGGTTTCTGTTCATACAACATCAGTCGTTTTATCTCGATTGGACTATTGTAATTCTTTATATGCTGGAATTTCTCAGTGCTCTTTTACAAGGCTTCAAATGGTTCAAAACGCTGCAGCCAGATTTTTAACGGGAGTCCGCAAACATCAACATATTACTCCTATTTTAATGGCTCTAAATTGGCTGCCGGTACGTCATAGAGTTGATTTCAAAATATTGATGTTTGTTTTTAAATCTCTAAATGGTCTTGCACCCTCGTACCTGTCTGAACTTTTAAATCTGAATACATCAGGCAGGTGTCTACGGTCCACAAACAGTTACTCTCTATCTCAGCCCCGAACATGACTGAAGTCAAGAGGGGGTCGTGCGTTTGCCGTTGTTGGACCTAGGCTCTGGAATAGTCTTCCTTTTTATCTGAGATCCCTGTCCTCTGTACATGAGTTTAAATCAATGTTAAAATCTTATCTTCTGGCCAGAGCATTTAGCAGTTCTTAATTATGTTTTATGTTTATTATGTTTTACTACTTTCTTTCTTTTTTATCTTGTATTTTAGTTTTATACTCTGTAAAGCAGAGTGGTCAACTCCTGTTGTGTTTATTTGTGCTATATAAATAAATTAAATTAAATTAAATTAAATTAAATTAAATTAAATTAAATCAATCAATGAAGCCTGAGTTTCAGAAGCTTCAAAAGCATCATCATATAATGTCATGAAGCTTCTGAAAGTCAGGCTCTATTGACTGATATAGTATGAACAGAAACCAGCTGGACAAACTTGAAAATCACCTTTTGTGTTTGGAAACACACACACACACACACACACACACACAAGGACTGAACAGCGTGGATGCGAGTAAGTAATGACTGAATTTAAATGTTTTTGGTGAACTAACCCTTGAAAGCTCCAAATAGAAATTGTATGAAATATATGTAAACATTTGTATTATAGTAGTACCTTGAAGAAATAATATTTAAGAAACAAGCAGCTTTTATTGAGCTGCAAAAAACATTTACATTTTAATTAAATTTTTCTTTAAATTTACAATTATGCATTTGGCAGACACTTTTATCCGAAGTGACTTACAGTGCTCTTATTACAGGGACCCCAATCCCCTTGGAGCAACCTGGAGTAAAGAGCCCTGCTGAAGGACACACTGATGGTGACGACTGCAGAGATCGATCCAGCAACAATCTGCTTACCAGTTCACTACACCACAAAAGTAATGAAGCTATATCAAAAATTAGTGTGTAATTGTAAACATATTAAATGAAATTTGGCAAGAAATGGAATGCTGACAACATGAGATGTATTTTTTTTTACTCTGTGTAATTGTTTTACAGGTAGTTGTCCTCATGGAGAGCAGGCACACAGATGTTTGGAGCAGACACAGCAGGAGCCAGATTGTCCCACACATGTTCTCCTGCTCTTGATTCAAGATTGTGTGGTTCAGGGGCATCATCATGGTCTTCCTCATCCTCTCTGTGTGCTCAGGCAATGATAGCCTCGATGTCCGTTTCCCATCCATGATCAGATTCAGTCTGACTGCAGCAGTGTGGGTCGTGATGGACAGCAGAGACAGGTGAAGGTGGACACGGTGGTCAGCTGCTTCATCAGAATAAAGCTGCAGAACTGGCACAGCTGTGTTGAGATGGCAGTAGGATGTGGGTTCACTGCATGTAAATACTTGATTGTTAGAAGTCAAGTCAAGTCAAGTCACCTTTATTTATATAGCGCTTTTAACAATACAGATTGTGTCAAAGCACTTAACAGTATCAAGTTGGAGAATAGAGTGTCAGTAATGTATAATAATAAGATTAAACACTCAATTTTCAGTTAAAGGCATTTCATTATTGAATTTGGAGATGTCATTGTCTAGCTAAGTTTAGTTTAAATAGTATCTGTGAAATCAAATTTACGATAATCACTAGAAATTAAGTGTCCCCAACTGAGCAAGCCAGAGGCGACAGCGGCAAGGAACCAAAACTCCCTCTGAGACAGAATGGAGAAAAAAACCTCGGGAGAAACCAGGCTCAGTCGGGGGGCCAGTTCTCCTCTGGCCAGGATATTATTGTTTATTCATTGTTTACTTATTGTTTTAATTAAATTTTTAAATGTATAAATGTATTATATTTCTATTTTTATATTGTTGCAATTTCTAACAATAATAGTATTATGTAGTTAGGTATTTTATTATTAAATTTTTAATTATTTGTTTTATTTTTAGCTTTATTGTATTTTAGTCGAGGTCTTCACTGGGGATATGTCTCTGGGGCTCATCGCTGACGATCAGGGCCGCAGACATCATCTCCCGGCGCCGATCCACCATATGATCCGGACACGGACTGAGAAACAGAATAAGAAAGAAACAATTATTAGCGTAGATGCCAATCTTCTTACGATGTAACGAGTACATCGTGTGTTATGGGAAGTGTTCCCGGTTCCGGTTGATTTAATTAATGCAGCCTAACAATCCTTTAACGGATTTGAATAATAGAAGTGTAGTAGTGTGTTAGGTGTATGTCAGGTTAAAGAGATGGGTCTTTAATCTAGATTTAAACTGACAGAGTGTGTCTGCCTCCCGAACAGTGTTTGGTAGATTGTTCCAGAGTTTTGGTGCTAAAAAGGAAAACGATCTGCTGCCCGCAGTTGATTTTGATATTCTACGTATTATCAAACGGCCAGAGTTTTGAGAACGCAGCGGCCGTGGAGGACTATAATGCGATAAGAGCTCACTCAAGTACTGAGGAGCTAAACCATTCAGGGCTTTATAAGTCATTAACAAGATTTTAAAATCTATACGATGTTTAGTAGGGAGCCAGTGCAGTGTTGACAGAACCGGGCTAATGTGGTCATATTTCCTGGTTCTAGTAAGAACTCTAGCTGCTGCATTTTGGACTAACTGTAGTTTGTTTATTAAACGTGCAGAGCAACCACCCAGTAAAGCATTACAATAATCTAACCTTGAGGTCATAAACGCATGAATTAATATTTCTGCATTTGACGTTGAGAGCATAGGTCACAGTTTGGATATGTTTTTGAGATGGAAGAACGCAGTTTTACAGATGCTAGAAACATGGCTTTCAAAAGAAAGATTGCTATCAAACAGCACACCTAGGTTCCTGACTGATGAAGAAGAAGAATTGACAGAGCAGTCGTCAAGTGTTAGATAGTGTTCTAAGTTATTACATGTGGGGTTTTTAGGTCCGATAATTAACACCTCTGTTTTTTCAGAATTTAGCAGTAGGAAATTACTCGTCATCCAGTTTTTTATATCGACTATGCATTCCGTTAGTTTCTCAATTTGGTGTGTTTCACCGGGCCGTGAAGAAATATAGAGCTGAGTATCATCAGCATAACAGTGAAAGCTAACACCATGTCTCCTGATAATATCTCCCAAGGGTAACATGTAAAGCGTGAAAAGTAACGGCCCTAGTACTGAGCCTTGAGGTACTCCATACTGCACTTGTGATCGATATGATACCTCGTCATTCACTGCTACGAACTGATGGCGGTCAGATAAGTACGATTTGAACCATGCTAAGGCACTTCCACTAATGCCAACAAAGTTTTCTAGTCTATTCAAAAGAATGTTGTGATCGATAGTGTCGAACGCAGCGCTAAGATCCAGTAGAACTAATAGAGAGATACAACCACGATCAGATGATAGAAGCAGATCATTAGTAACTCTAATGAGAGCAGTCTCAGTACTATGATACGGTCGAAATCCTGACTGGAAATCCTCACAGATATCATTTTTCTCTAAGATGGAATATAATTGTGAGGATACTACCTTTTCTAGTATCTTTGACAGAAAAGGAAGATTTGAGATCGGTCTGTAATTAACTAGATCTTTGGGGTCAAGTTGTGGTTTTTTAATGATAGGCTTAATAACAGCCAATTTGAATGTTTTGGGGACATTTCCTAATGACAATGATGAATTAATAATAGCCAAAAGAGGATCTATCACTTCTGGAAGCAGCTCTTTTATTAGTTTAGATGGAATAGGGTTTAACATACGTACATGTTGTTGGTTTAGATGATTTAACAAGTTTATACAATTCTTCCTCTCCTATAGTAGAGAATGATTGGAATTGTTCCTCAGGGGATCTATAGTGCACTATTTGATGCGATACTGTAGCTGACGGCTGCATGGTTACAATTTTATCTCTGATAGTATCGATCTTGGAAGTAAAGTAGTTCATAAAATCATTACTGCTGTGCTCTTGGGAAATGCCAACACCTGTTGATGCTTTATTTTTCGTTAATTTAGTGACTGTATTGAATAAATACCGGGGGTTATGTTTGTTTTCTTCTAGAAGAGATGAAAAGTAATCAGATCTAGCAGTTTTTAATGCTTTTCTGTAGGATAGGATACTTTCCCGCCAAGCTAAACGAAATACCTCTAGTTTTGTTCTCCTCCAGCTGCGCTCCATTTTCCGGGCTGCTCTCTTTAGAGTGCGAGTGTGCTCATTATACCACGGTGTTGGACTCTTTTCCTTAATCTTCCTTAAGCGTAAAGGAGCAACTGTATCTAAAGTGCTAGAAAAGAGAGAGTCCATAGTCTCTGTTACATCATCAAGCTGGTCTGAGCTGTTGGATATGCTGAGAAATTGAGATAAATCAGGAAGATTACTTACAAAGCAATCTTTTGTGCTAGAAGTGATGGTTCTACCATACTTGTAACAAGCAATAGAATTTACAGTTTTAGCTATATGGAGTTTACACAAGACTAGATAATGATCTGATATATCATCGCTTTGCTGCAGAATTTCAACACCACTAACATCAATTCCATGTGACAGTTTTAAATCTAGAGTATGATTTCGACAATGAGTAGGTCCTGAAACGTGTTGTCTAACCCCAATAGAGTTCAGAATGTCTATGAATGCTGATCCTAATGCATCTTTTTCATTATCGACATGGATATTAAAATCGCCAACAATTAAGACTTTATCTGCAGCCAGTACTAACTCAGATAGAAAATCAGCAAATTCTTTAATAAAGTCTGTATGGTGCCCTGGTGGCCTGTATACATTAGCCAATACAAACATCACAGGGGATTTATCACTAACACGTGTTTCTCTAGATAATGTTATACGCAGCACCATAACTTCAAATGAGTTATACTTAAAGCCTGCCCTCTGAGAAATACTGAGAATATTGCTATAAATTGTAGCAACACCTCCCCCTTTGCCTTTTGGACGTGGCTCATTTTTATAGCTGTAATCTTGGGGGGTGGACTCATTTAAAGTAATGTATTCATCTGGTTTTAGCCATGTTTCAGTCAAACAGAGCAAATCTAGGTTATGATCATTAATCAAATCATTTACAAAAAGTGATTTTGTAGAAAGGGACCTGATATTCAGTAAGCCAAGTTTTATAAATTGTTTCTGTGTGTTGTAAACATTTTTTATTTGTTGAACATCAATTAAATGGTTACTCATAAATTGGTTTGGACGTTTTCTGTATTTTCTAGTTCGGGGAACAGACACAGTCTCTATAGTGTGATATCTAGGTGAAGGAGTCTCTATGTGCTGAGAATTAACTGACTTCTGTGACGTGAGGCGGCTAGCAGATGGTCGGTTTAGCCAGTCTGTCTGCTTCCTGACCTGGGCTCCAGTTAGTCAAGTATGAACTCTAAGACTATGTGCCAAATTTATAGAGAGAAGAGCGGCACCACCCGAGGAGGGATGAACACCATCTCTTTTCAACAGGTCAGGTCTGCCCCAGAAACTCGTCCAATTGTCTATAAAACCTATGCTATTCTGCGGGCACCACTTAGACATCCAGCCATTGAGTGATGACAGTCTGCTATGAATCTCATCACCCCGGTAAGCAGGGAGGGGGCCAGAGCATATTACAGTGTCTGACATCGTACTTTCAATTTCACACACCTCTTTAACATTATTTTTAGTGATCTCCGACTGGCGAAGTCGAACATCATTAGCGCCGGCGTGGATAGCAATCTTACTGAATTTACGTTTAGCATTAGCCAGCACTTTTAAATTTGCCAAGATGTCAGGCTCTCTGGCTCCAGGTAAACAATTGTCTATGGTGGCTGGTGTCTCTATTTTCACGTTCCGTACAATAGAATCGCCAATAACTAGAGCACTTTCACCAGGTTTCTCAGTGGGTGCGTCACTGAGTGGGGAGAACCTGTTTGATGTTCTGATCGGAACGGAAGAGCGGTGTTTTGACCCGCGACTATGCTGCCTCACAGTCACCCAGTTGCCCTGCTGCACAGGCGCTAATGCCGGAACCGAACAATGTACAGGAGTCCCTGAGCTAGTCACATCCAAAGCAGTATCTACAGCCCTCACATTCTTACTGTCCTCAACTAAAGTTTGGATGCGTGTCTCTAGTTCTAAAACCTTCTCTGTCAGCCTAACTATTTCCCTACATTTATCACATGTGAATCCCTTATCGCTGACAGAGAGAGATAAACTATACATGTGACAAACTGTGCAAATAACAATAGCAGGAGAAGAAGCCATTACTCACCGTGATTGATGAATGATACCAACTTAACTTACCACTTACCACTGTTGTTTGATGAACTCGTGAAAAACGGAGCGAGAGAGAAATGAAAACGGAGCGATTAAAAAGAAAACAATAATAGGCGCGAATAGCAACGCGAATGGAACCGCGAGTGACAAGCTAACCGGCTAGCGAATGATAACGCGCTGCACTCGCGGTTTTTAAAGCGAGCGATCAGATTAGTTTGATAGATAATACCAGAAATATGGTGGGAATTAAGTTATATATTATTACTTTAAACAACAGACAGTGAAAGTAAGGTAAATATTCAATAAAAAGTGGAGCTACAATCGCAAACCTCTCAGCAGTACAGCAGTACAACAGACAGGAACAGACTGAAACAATCGATCAGCAAAACAGGAGCAGACTGAAGCAATCTCTTAATAAAGAACAATATGTTTGAATAAAGCTTTGTTTTATGTGTTGTTGACTTGTTTATTTATTGTCATGGTTACTTTTATTTACATTTTACTCATTTGTTCATGTTTCCTGTTGTTGTCAGTAAATAAAATATAATTGTTTCATTAACATATGTGTAGTCATGCATAGCTATGGCATATGAAAAAGCTAATTACATTTTGCTTGTTTTACTAAAAAGTAGAATTAATTATTGGTCAACATTTATCATTATTATTGTTCATAGGTGTTGGGCTACCAATGCATTCTGAGGAAAACTTAATTTCTAAGTAGTAATACTTACATTTTTAGAGTGTAAAATCAACAGTCTTCTCCAAAGGTAAGATATTTGAGCAGCTGATCGACGTCTCCTTTGTGCAGATATTACAAACATGGAGGAAAACTGTACTAGGTAGGGTTGTGGATTTATTGATGCTATGAGGTGTTTGTGCACCTGTCGCTCTTATTTTCTTTTTATTATTATTACTGCAGAACATACAAGCTCAGTGAAAGATGGTAGTATCTTTAACAATGAACAATCACAATGACAAAAAAACAACAGAAAACATAACTATAATAGGTTTGCATATACTATGAGATTATATACACGGGAAAAAAGATTAAATATCTTTGAATAATCATACAATTCATATAAACATAATGCATTAAAATTGCATTTGTTTTTGTTATTTATAAGCCTCAGGGATGAAACGAGAGAGAGACTTTCAACAAGAAAAATAAGAAAACAAAGGAGTTTTAAGCCAGTTTTGCGTGTGGGTGAACAATTTTGCACATAAAATTAAGAAAATAACATTTAAGAGATAACGATTTTAGTTTTTCGTAATAAAAAATAATATCTTTAAGGATTAAACTGTGGGTTATATTAGTACAGTTAAAAATATAAAAACTTAAATCAACCCAAAATGTATTGGTTATACTACAATCATAAGGGCAGCTGTTTCTTCAACAAGACCACAAAATGAGCAAATTTCATCAACATCAAAATCAGAATCAGAATGAGCTTTATTGGCCAGGTATGTTTACACATACGAGGAATTTGTTATAGTGACAAAGCTCCACAGTGCAACAGAATGACAGCAACGGGACAGGACACAGACAACAAGAGAACAATATACAAATAGGCAATGTACAAAATAGCAAAAACACTATGCAATACAGACAATCATGTGTGTACAGGTCTGACATGTGCAAATTTGAAATGGAAAAAAATAAAATAAAAAATATTATATATGTATGTGTGGTGAATAAATAGTTGTAAAATAATGTTGTGTGTTCCACGTTAATGTCAGGTGTTCATGAGATGGATTGCTTGGGGAAGAAACTGTTCCTGTGTCTGGTCGTTCTGGTGCTCAGAGCTCTGTAGCGTCGACCAGACGGCAGCAGTTCAAAGAGGGAGTGTGCTGGATGTGCGGGGTCCAGAGTGATTTTGCCAGCCCTTTTGCTCACTCTGGATAAATACAGTTCTTGGAGAGTAGGGAGGGTTGTACCAATGATTCGCTCAGCAGTCCGGACTACCCTCCGTAGTCTTCTGAGGTCAGATTTGGTAGCTGAGCTGAACCAGACAGTTATTGATGTGCAGAGGACGGATTCAATGATGGCAGAGTAGAACTGTTTCAGCAGCTCCTGTGGTAGGTTGAACTTCCTCAGCTGGCGAAGGAAGTACAACCTCTGCTGGGCCTTTCTCACAATGGAGTCTATGTGAATGTCCCACTTCAGGTCCTGGGAGATGGTGGTGCCCAGGAACCTGAATGACTCCACTGCAGTCACAGTGCTGTTCATGATGGTGAGTGGGGGAGAGCAGGGGGGTTTCTCCTGAAGTCCACGATCATCTCCACTGTTTTGAGCGTGTTAAGCTCCAGGTTGTTAAGACTGCACCAGACAGCCAGCTCCTTAACCTCCTGTCTGTAGGCAGACTCGTCACCGTCCTGAATGAGGCCGATCAGTGTGGTGTCGTCTGCAAACTTCAGGAGCTTGACAGAGGGGTCTTTAGATGTGCAGTCATTCGTGTAGAGGGAGAAGAGCAGTGGGAGAGAACGCAGCCCTGAGGGGCTCCAGTGCTGGTGGTGTGGGTGCTGGATGAGAATTTTCCCAGCCTCACAAGCTGCTGCCTGTCTGTCAGGAAGCTGTTGATCCACTGACAGACGGAGGTAGGGACGGAGAGCTGTGTCAGTTTATTCTGAAGGGTGTCCGGGATGATGGTGTTAAAAGCAGAGCTGAAGTCTACAAACAGGATCCTCACATAAGTCCCTGGTCTGTCCAGATGCTGCAGGGTGAAGTGCAGTCCCATGTTGACTGCATCATCCACAGACCTGTTTGCTCTGTAGGCAAACTGCAGGGGGTCCAGTAAGGGTCCAGTGGAGGCCTTCAGATAAGCCAAAACCAGTCTTTCAAATGATTTCATGACCACAGACGTTAGAGCCACAGGTCTGTAGTCATTAAGTCCAGTAATTTTGGGTTTCTTTGGGACAGGGATGATGGTGGAGCGTTTGAAGCATGAGGGGACTTCGCACAGCTCCAGTGATCTGTTGAAGATCTGTGTGAAAATGGGGGCTAGCTGGTCAGCACAGGATTTAAGGCAGGCTGGTGACACACCGTCTGGGCCTGGTGCTTTCCTTCTTTTGTTCTTTATGAAGACCTGCCGCACGTCATCTTCACTTATTTTCAGTGCAGGTGTGGGGGAGAGGGGGTTGCTGGAGGTGTTAATGGTTGTGTGGAGAGGTGTTCAGGGCGGGTGTGGGGTGTTTTTTCAAACCTGCAGCAAAAGACATTCAAATCGTCTGCTAGTTGTTGATTCTCCACAGTGCTGGGGGATGGTGTCTTGTAATTTGTAAAGTCTTTCATACCTTTCCACACTGAAGCAGAATCACTGGAAGAGAACTGAATCCTTAGCTTGTCAGAATAATTCCTCTTAGCCACCCTGATCTCCTTTTCCAGTGTGTATTTGGCCTGTTTATACAAGACTTTATCCCCCATCCTGTAAGCATCTTCTTTGGCCTGACGGAGCTGTCTGAGTTTTGCTGTGAACCATGGTTTGTCGTTGTTGTAGGTTAAACGAGTCCTGGTAGAAATACACATATCTTCACAGAAACTGATATATGATGTTACAGTCTCTGTGAGTTCGTCCAAATCGGTGGCAGCAGCTTCAAAAACACTCCAATCAGTGAGGTCAAAACAAGCTTTTAAATCTTGCTCTGCTTCAGCAGTCCATCTTTTAACAGTTTTTAATACAGGTTTTTCAGATTTGAGTTTCTGCCTGTAGGTTGGTATAAGATGAACTAAACAGTGATCAGATAGTCCTAAAGCTGCTCGAGGGACAGAGTGATATGCATCCTTTATCGCTGTGTAACAGTGATCCAATATATTACTGTCTCTGGTGGGACATGTGATGTGCTGTCTGTATTTTGGCAGTTCGCGTGAGAGATTTGCTTTGTTAAAGTCACCGAGAATGATTAAAACAGAATCCGGGTGTTGTTGCTCAGTCTCTGTGATCTGATCAGCGAGTTTCTGTAAAGCTGATCTGGCGTTCGCGTGCGGTGGAATGTAAACACTCACGAGAATGAACGAACAGAACTCCCGCGGCGAATAGAACGGCTTGCAGTTAATGAAGAGCGTTTCTAGATCATAACAGCACATCTTCTTTAACACAGTTACATCTGTACACCACCTCTCATTGATGTAGAAGCACGTCCCGCCGCCGCGCGATTTCCCCGTTGATTCTGCCTCGCGATCTGCTCTGATCAGCTGGAAGTTGGGAAGATGTAACGCGCTGTCCGGTATGGTATCCTTCAGCCAGGTTTCCGTGAAACACAGAGCAGCAGAGTTTGAGAAATCCTTATTTGTCCGGGAGAGCAGGAGAAGTTCGTTCGTTTTGTTGGGTAGAGAGCGGAGATTCGCGAGATGGATGCTAGGCAACGGCGTTCTTAATCCGCGCTCACGAAGCTTCACAAGCGCGCCGGCTCGCTTCCCCCGTCTGCGCGACCTGTAGCGTCTAAACAACACCGCAGCTCCGCCAACTATAATGTCCAGCAAAGCGTCCGAGTAATCAAAATCCGGTAAAAGATTTTGTGGTGTGTTCTGCCGAATGTTCAGCAGTTCATCCCTGGTAAAGCTGATCGTGTTTGAGAAACAAAAAACAGGAAAAACAAACAAAAACAGTACAAACACTGGAGAGCAAAGCACAGTAGCTGCCATCTGCGGCGCCATCACGAGCTATCAATGAATTAAGAAACTATGAAATCTATGAATTAAGCCTGTCGCTCATAACTTTTAAGTTTGTTTTTGCGCTTGTTATAACGTCATAGATCACATGATAACGTAAACATGGCGGATCGCATTCATACTTAACGAGATTTGGCTGAAAAGTACGTACTCTTTTAGCGCTCGTTAAGTAAGTACTTATTGAAATTAAGTACCTACTCATTGAATAGGCGGTTTCGGATGCAGCCAATGTTTAAAGATATTTGAGTGCGATACAATGTTATTAAATCCACAGCGTTGTTGGCGTTCGGCATGTCGCTGTACTGTGTGCCGCGTTGGAAGAACCCACATGTGGTATTTGCACTACGGGCCTAGATTGGCGTTGCTGATAATACACCTCGTATCCAGAGGTGATTTACGATGCATCCGATCAATGGCACACGAAGAAAGGAATCATTTGAAGAACAAACAGGTGTAGACATAGGCAAATAAAGTCCTTGCTAAAAAGAAAGCAAATGGCTGACATCAGTAACTTCATAAAAAAGACATGTTGTCAGGAAATAAATCAAACAATACTCACAGCTGAGCAGAAACTCAAAGAGTTCTCAACCAAGAACTTTTAAAGAGCAAGCTGGTAGCACAAGTTCAACCAAATGGTTTCCCTCTACCAAACGAACTGACTTACTCTATTGTGATCGAGTTTATATGCCCGGTTACCTCCAGACAATAGCGCCCTCAAGCTGCTCCTAGAGGTACTACATGTGACCTAAATACATCACACTATGAAATCAACAAAAATAGAGGAACTAAAGTACAAAAATAAAAGCAAGTAACGTTTTGTCCATTACAGTTTATTTATCTAACACACATACTTAGTCTACATTTCAATTTGCACATAATATACCTGTACATACAAAACTGTCTATTGTAATATACCTGTACATACAATTGTCAATATGTATATTGTTATGCCCTATTTACTTGTTCTATTTTTAATTCTTCTTTTTATTATCTGTGTTTTTGTTCTGTCACTGTCATTCTGTTGCACTGTGAAATAAATTCCTCGTATATGTAAACATTTCTGGCAAGAAAGCTCATTCTGATTCTGAATGGAAGCGATCAGCCTGTGGCACTGCTGAGGCACTATTGAGCCTTCAGCTCGTCTGTATTGTTGGATTGACTGTTTCTCATCTTTCTCTTGAAAATATCCCATAGATTCCATATGAGGTTCAGGTCAGGCATGTTAGCTGGCCAATCAAGCACAGTAATATCATGGTCAGCAAAGCACTTGGAAGTGTTTTTGGCACTGTGGGCAGGTGCTAAAGTCCTGCTGGAAAAGGAAGTCAGCATCTCCATAAAGCTTGTCAGCAGATGGAAGCATAAAGTGCTCCAAAATCTCCTGATAGATGGCTGCATTGACTTCGGACTTGATAAAACACAATGGACCAACACCAGCAGACGTCACGGCACCCCAAATCATTACTGACTTTGGAAACTTCACACTGGACTTCAAGCAGCTTGGATTCTGTGCCTCTCCAGTATTTCTCCAGACTCAAGACCTTGATTTCCTAATGAAATTCAAAATGTACTTTTATCTGAAAAGAGGACTTTGGACTACTGAGCAACAGTCCAGTTCTTTTTCTCCTTAGCTCAGGTAAGATGCTTCTGATGTTGTTTCTGTTTCAGAAGTGGCTTGGTAGCCCTTTTCCTGAAGACATCTGAGCATGGTGACTCTTGATGCACTGACTCCAGCTTCAGTCCACTCCTTGTGAAGCTCTCCCAAGTGTTTGAATCGGCTTTGCTTGACAGTATTCTCAAGCTTGCGGTTATCCCTGTTGCTTGTGAACCTTTTCCTACCCAATTTCTTCCTTCCAGTCAACTTTGTATTTAATATGCTTTGATACAGCACTCTGTGAACAGCCACCCCTTTCAGTAATGACATTCTGTGACTTACCCTCTTTGTGGAGGGTGTCAATGATTGTCTTCTGGACCATTGCCAAGTCAGCAGTCTTCCCCATTATTGTGGTTTCAAAGAACAAGAGATACTCAGAATTTATACTGTAGGGATGGCCATTTAATGAAACTCAAATGTAAATATTCTAATATTTTGAGATACTGGATTTTTGACTTTCATGATCTGTAAGCTCTAATCATCAAAATAAAAAAATAAAATAAAAAACTTTTGAAATGTTTTACTTTACATGTAATGCATTTAGAATATATGAAAGTTTCACTTTTTGAAATAAGTTACAAAAAAAACTTTGGTAACACTTTCTATGAAGCCCATATTTATAATGCATTATAAGGGAATTCTTAAGGCATTATAATGACTGCAAAATGCATTATAAAAAAACTTATAATATGTTATATCATCTTATGAATATTCATAAGAACAATTTTAATGTATTATAATATTTACTTGTTTGTGGTTATAGATGTTAAGAGTATGATTATTTATAACACACAGTGAAAACATTGCATCCACTTAAGTTACAATGGATTATATATCTCATAGTTATAATGTATTATAAGTCTCATATCTTGCCACCTTTCTTATTCTACTTTACTTAAAGCAGAGGTTCTCAACCTTTTGGAACTAAAGTCCCCCCAAGCCTCCCCTACCATGTGGCACATTCGTACGTTGCATTCTACAAGCATTCGCATACTACCCGCCCTAAATAATATTCAGTACCATTTAGGGCGGATTTTATGCGAATTGGGATGCAGGGCGCGTCTGCGTCTCAGCCATGGCATCGTTAAATCAATCAGTGTGACACCTGCGCTTGATTCTTTTTACAAAGAAGCACTATTCGCAGTTCAATGTTGGACAGAGCAAGCCTCAGGTCATCTTCCACCTGGAGCCGATTTCGGTACTTTGTTTTCAAAGCCATCAATTTTGAAAACCCGGCCTCGCACAGATAAATTGAGGCGAATAGGAGAAGTAATTTTACGGCGGCATCAGATAACTGAGGATATTCAGGCATCACGCACAACCAAAATAAATGCTCCCCCATGTCATCTGGAAGGTCTTTTCCTGGGCAGCTGAAGGGATCTCTGACCCAAGCAAATTAACTGAAATCCTGAGTGAAATAACAGACAAATTGTTGTTTTAGTACCTCAACATGTTAATCAAAGGAGAGATATTTATCCCTGTCTCTTGCACACAGTCAGCGAAGTTGGGAAACATGTCAACATTTTTATTAATCAGCCGATCACGCCAAAGATCCAGTTTGCCAACGAATGCACTGACTTTGTCTGAAAGGAGCAAGATGTTGGCATCTCTCCCTTGCATCGATGTGTTCAGCGAATTCAACCTGTCGAAAATTTCTACAAGGTATGACAACTGCGCTAACCACAGGGGGTCATCCAGGTACCATGCAAGGTCGGACTTCACATTAACAAGAAATGTCATCATCTCTGAACGCAATTCGTAGAGGCGATGTAAAACCCGACCTCTGGAGAGCCAGCGAACCTCAGTGTGAAAAAGGAGCTGCTCATGTTCGGCTCCCAATTCCTGACAAAGCAAGGAAAACAAGCGTGCATTTAATGGCCGTGCTTTAATGAAATTGACAATTTGCACTGCCTGCTTTAAAACTGTCTCAAGACACTCAAGCATTTTCTTTGATGTGAGAGATTCGCGATGAATCATACAGTGGGTCCACTTGGCTAAAGGAGCTAAATTCTGGACACGAGGGACAAGACCGCTAACCCTCCCAGTCATTGAACCGGCCCCGTCCGTGCAAATCCCAACACATTTATCCCATAACATGCCTGCATCCCGTATATATCCATCCAGAACTTCAAACAATGCCTCGCCGGTTGTGTGCTCTAGAAGAGACTGACAGAAAAAAATGTCCTCCTCAATATTACAATTTTTTACATATCTGACATAGGTAAGCAAACTGTGCTAGCTGTAATGCTTTGGGAGCGAGAACACACACACACACCATAATTGCGAGCACATTCCTGAGTTCCGATTTCCTGCCATAAAACCTCCTTATCTCAAGAGACCTTTAAAACAAGGAGAAATTGGAGGAGAACATCTTGAATGTGGTTTAAAACAGGACTTCACTTGGTTCTTATCACTTAACCATAACTCAACCGAAACAGGACGAAAAAAACCTCCCTATCTGGACATGGTCTGGGATAATCATTAACGCATAATTCAATGATTTTTATCAACAAGAAAAGACTTTTACGAGCGCTGAAGTTGTGCAGATGCATGCCTCAAAATTGACTTTCGACCTCCTCATATTCCAACACTGAAACACCCCTCAGTTTCTGTTCTTGGACAAACAAAGACTCAAGATGTTTATAAAGTGCTCCAAAAGACAATTAATAATAATCATTGCTGCTATTAGAAGCAATATATATATAATATAGATACAGACAATACCTATATATTGCTGGTTGTAGTCTATGAAATGAAATTAAGCTTTCTCTGTTGTTGTAACCAATGATATTTTCTTAATCTGTGACATAACTTTTCCCTGTGTTTAATTCATATGCATGGTGCGATTATTCAGAATTTAGCCTAGTTTAATCTATGCCTTAACCATGCAGTAGATAATTAGTATATGGACTCTGTGTATGCCAAATACGTGGTGTTTGATTTTTAATAAGAGCTGCTTTCGTAAACAATAAGTTGGTGTGAATGAAAATTAACCTTTAGCATAATAATGGATGATTATAACACGTATAAAAGTCTGCCAGGGTATTTTCTCCATGGGACAAAATAAATAGGCGGATAATGTATGCACAGAAAGAAGCCGTGTGGGGCGGGGCTCCGCCCTACAGGAACCATTTCATTGGAAGAGCATCGAGTGGGAGGAACCTAAATCCTCTGGCAAAAACGGACTCCCAGCTCACAATGCTCTCTCTGCTTGCTGGGCGCTGCTTAACAGACTTTGACTTCAGCTCCCTGATAGCGCTACTAAGCGCCCCTCAGCCATATACCATCTGGCTCGAGGATTCACACATGTCTCCAAGTTCTGACCCAAAGGAACTTCAACTTCTGAAGCCGTAAGAACTCGAAACAGACTTCCTAAAGAGCGTCATCACAGCCCAGAGCAGCCAACCTACCAACGAAAGGCTTTCCCCGTGACGTCACGCAACGAGCCAGTCCTTCGTGGGATTCCCTTCAAACCAGGAAAGGAAACGAAACAACAGATCAGCGGTCATCTCAACTTAAAGCAAGTAACAAACAACTAGCTCTATAAAGTGGCTGAATCGTGTTGTATTTATTTCTAAAAGTAAAGATAATAGAGTTCTCCTCTCGATGATCTGCACGGGTAAATTCATGTGGAAATAGCAAACAGTGCTATATTTTAACGGTCTCCAAATTGCAACAATTCATTGCCTGTGCATGTGTGTATGTATGTATTTTGTTTTGTGTTATTTAGAATAGTTTCATGTATCTTGAGTAGAATAGCATAATAAATTCTCGTTTGATTTATTAAGAAATCTGTTGTCTGGTGCTATGTGATTTTCAAGTCATAAACTATTTGCCAAGATCGCGTTACCTATGTTCATAAAGTTACTCAAATAATTCTGTATTATTATATCGTGGCCACGAAAATAAACAGAATTTCTCAGGTATACTGAAACTTAACGACTCGCTGGACGTTTGTTAAATAAGGTATAAGTTGGACGTTTTGATTAATATCAATTGATCATATCCATATCGAATCTTAAGAATCGATTCCCTAAGAGCTAAATTAAACAATGTAGGGGGCTAAAAATTCCTTACATAGCCCTGCAACATCAGTTGTCTCATCAAGCTGTAGGGCATAGTACTGGCTTTGCATGATGTTAGCTAGCAATTGCTCTTTAACGTCGCTTGCCATGTCAGATATGCGGTGGCTAACGGTGTCGTTAGAAAGGGGGATGTCACTAATCTGCTGAGCGAATTATCTCCAAACATGACCTGACAGATATCTTTGGCAGCAGGTAAGATTAGCGCCTCGGCAATTGTGTGAGGTTTTCCTACTTTAGCAACTAGTATGGAGACGTAGTAGGATGCTTCTAGACACCTGTTGGACATTGATGTGTGTTTGCTGAGGTTGCGTTTCTGCTGTTCAAGGCCAGATAACTTTAATTTGAACAAATCTAAGGATTTGTCTTTAAGTGTCGGGTTGTTTCGTTTCTAAATGGTGCTTCAGCTTGCATGGCTTTCATGCTATCATTTGCCAGCAGATCTGCGCATATGACACACTGGGGCAGTGGTTCCAGCATCTGTCCCAGCCACCGTAAAACCAAACTGAAGATAGTTAATGTCGTACTTTTGTGTTTTACACTTCTTAGGGGTAGGAGCTGACAACGCATTGTCATCACAACTCCTTTTCGTGTGTGTGATGAACTTATCCATAAACTTCCACAAAATCCGTTCCGCTGCTATTCACTGACGTTCTGAAACGTGTCTGCACTGACAGCTGGATAAAAACAGGCTAATAAGCTCCGCCTCTCCCCACCGACAAGAAAATGCAGAGGAAGAGGAATGCATTTTATTTTATTTTTTTCAAGCAGAGAGGGTTTTCTTCCAAGCTGAGCGGGGTTTTTCCATTTTTCCATGTATATTCTACATGAAAAGTGAAATGCAATAAAATACATCCAGTAGCCTACCCAAATAATGCCTGGTCTCTGTTTTTTCTTGAAAACAATTTTATAATACCTCATCTAACTATTGAATATGAATGCCTGTAATAGAAGCCTATGTTCCACCCTACCTAAGGATTATTTACATACTGTAACCTTTGTATGCATGTATTCAGTGTTTTATTTTAATATATGACTAGCTACGTATTCAAAGTAAGGTTCACTACAAATGTCTACAGTACTATGGCTATTGCTATATTGCAAGTAGCCTACAGCAGTCTGTTTACCCTAAATCCCACCTTATCTGCTGATATTTCAGTCATGCAATTCAGTAACAGGCTAGCTAACACTTGTAACCACTTAGGCTATCACAAAGCAATGACATTTTAAAATATACAGGGGTTCTACGCTAAGAATTGTTTAATTCAAAGTCAAAAGACACAAGCTAAATGGCAGAAGTAGCGTGAATTGCGTGAAAATGACTTGAGCTAACGTCAGCTGTATTTTCTCTTTTCTTCTTACCTCTGCGGCACTGTCCTCCTCTGCAGCAGCCGAATTTAAACCTTTTGAAAAGAATTCGGTTAATTTTACGCATTTGGCAGCGTGGGCCCTAAGAGCCCATTTCTTTTTTTACAGTCCATTACCTAGCTTTTACTGACAATTAGCTCGTGTTGCACACTCTCTCTGATGATGCGCTTGATTTGACTGAACCTCTGATCGGGTCGGTCGGCCCATCTCGGGACCATGAACCCAGCAGTTGTCGACTGGGCCAAATGCTCAACATTTATTATTATTAATATTATTATTATTATAGCCATAGTGAAACCGTGCAAGCGATAAAAACCATCCTATGTGCTGTTGGGCTGTAAAAACATTTTATTTATATCTATTAAAAAAATAATAATAATCTGACCAGCCCACATAAAAAAAAATGGTCCGGCCCCTCTGGCATTTGCCAGTATTGCCAGATGGCCAGTCCGCCCATGTGTGCACCTACAAATAACTGAAACAAAAGGCTGCTTTTTTGAGAGGTAACTGTAAATTCAGTCACTGTTCTGTCATGTGAATAAGCAGCTATTCACATAGCTAGATTCCCAGCAATGCATCACACTAATGTTTGGATAATCGTGAGTATCCTGGGAATGAAACGTTCTAGTTGTGTTATAGGGGTCTCTAATCCA